>CM043015.1:195916829-196462484 GCA_023690525.1 Holotrichia oblita | reverse complement strand
AGCAAAGAGAGTTGAACGAAGCCAGTTTTGACCGTAGAAAACGAGTAACAAGTTTTGGAGGCTGCTGTTGAAACTCCTCATCTCTGTATCCGTCAAATTAGTAGGAATACTGATATTTCAATGCGTTGTGTGCAGCGTACTCTTCAGAAGTACAAGTTTCATCCATTTAAGATTCATTTGCAACAGGAATTACAACCTCAAGATTTTGAAACCAAGTAGAATTTCTGCAATTGGGCAATCAACAAAATCGACCAAGATGAATCCTATCTTATGCGCGTGTTATTTTTTGATGAATCGATATTCCATAAAAATGGAGTAGTCAATCGCCGCAACTGTCATTATTACGCCGATGAGAACCCGTACGTCATGAGAATTGGAAACCACCAGCAAAGATTGTCACTCAACGTTTGGGGTGGCATCTTGGGAGAACATCTACTTGGTCCTTACTTTTTCGACGAGAACCTGACTGGCAACAATTATTTAAGGTTCCTTCGTGACGACTTGGTTGAACTTTTGGAAAATGCCTCTTTAGCCGTTCGCCGACAGATAGTTTTCCAACACGATGGACATAATAGTCGTGTCGTTCGGAAATATCTTAACGAAAGGTTTCCAGATTCATGGATTGACCACACTCCCCTTGATTTCTTCCTCTGGGGCAAGATCAAGAACAAAATCTACAGGACGGTATCAACCACTGTCGAGGATATGCTAGAGAGAATTCGTGAGGCTTTCCGTGCTGTACCACCGGAAGTCCTAAGGGAGGTGTCCAGGGCCTCTGAGTCGAAGTTGCGATTATGCCTCCAACAGGAAGGTCGTTTTGAACATTAAGGTTAGGCTGAGTAAACACCATGTTTACAAATTTTTTTTAACATGACAGCAGACTGAAAAATGACGTTTTTCTACAAATTGACCTAAAAACTTGTTTTTTCCTTTTAATTTTGTTATGAAATATGTTGTTTTTTTGTACAAGTGGAAAATTTGGAATTTCAGTTATCAAGATGTAATTTTATATGGTTCCCATTTGATATTTTAGAATATAATGACAATTTGCAAAGCCCAATCAAAAATTAGCTTCTTTCATAAATCACTTAAGAAGTATCGGTATATAGAAGAGGTCTTAGTCTATCCCTAAATTCGAAACCGAAACACCGGTACAAGTAAGTCCCTGTCAAAAAAATTCGAAGTATGGTCTAACTGAGAAGAAAGACCGTTATGACAGCGAAACGGCTAAAGTTAGGAGTATGATGTTATATAAGAAAAAATAAGTATTCTACGAGGGCTTTCCGAATCTGTCACAAAATATATATTGTTCCAGTTAAAAAAAAAAAAACAGGTTTGACATGGTGATTGTAATTATGGACAATTTTGCTTTTAGACTTTTTTCGATATAATCTATGATAAAGGAGTTAGGGTCCGAGGCGCTTAAGTGCCGGTATTAGACCATCTAGAGATTAGCCAAATATTTCGCAAACCTACTTAAGAGATAAGTAAGGAACACTTCGTCTTAGGTCTTAAGCTCATCTCAACCCTGTTAAACTCATTTCTGAAATCTGTATCGAATGTTAGGATCATATTGTTAGTTCCGATGTTATTCCACTCTTCACGAAGGTGTCTGTGATCGAGTCCATAGTTGTGATCCACCAATTTATTAATCGAAAAATGGTAAGTCTGCAGATCTAGCCAAGTTAATCGAAAAATGCTTCACTTCAGCAAACTTTATCTTTTAAGATAAACAAAGTTTTAGATCTGCTATAAATTCTCCTGCTTCTTCCAGTTGCACCTGTTATATTTAAGGAGATATTCGAGGCCAGTTGGCTTTGGAGCATGCGGATATAAACCAGATGCATGATTGAGGTACATTGATGACATTTCCAAGCGATGTGGACTCACGGTAAAACGTTACCAACTTGCTTGGAGCTCTTTAATAATCAATACCTTGAGATCCAATTCATCATGGATATTAAAACAAGATTTTATTGATGTATTAGTTACTCAATCATTCAAGTCACGAGTCAAGGTCTCGCTTTCTTCGTTGAAAACCATTCTACATTAACATTATTGAAGAAGTTATAAATATTTAATGCCAAATGAATGAGTAGTGGTAAACTTGAGTTGCTCCAATATCGAAGCAGGCTATAGCTACCGTCGGAACCCGTTAACTGTTACACAATGAAGTCCTGTTTCGACGCAGACGTTGTTGACCGAACGCTCGCAGCGTCCTCTCTTATATTACTGATTAACTAAATTAACACCATTTTTCTCGATTTGTCCGCTCATACTCGTTAAGATTATTTTACCAGCTAAACGTTAGTTGACTGCTACATTTAACTAATTTATCTCCTGTATGTACTCTACTATGATAATTTAAAGAAAGTTTGTGTGTAAAGCATTTACCACACTCTACGCATGTAAACGGTTTCTCACTAGTATGAATACGTTCGTGACCACAAGATTATGTCTATGCGTGAACGCCGGCATCGCACTGATCGCATTTAAACGGTTTCACACCAGTATGAACACGTCTATGCTGCAGGTTGCGTCTATGGGTAAACACCGCACTCATCGCATTTAAACGGTTTCGCACCTGTATGAATACGTCCATGCTGGACGAGATTGCGTCTATGGCTGACAAACGCTGCATCGCACTGCTCGCATTTAAACGGCTTACCCCCTATATGTACTCTGAAATGATTTATTAAGGCAGACTTGCGCGCAAAGCATGTACCGCATTGTCCGCAAGTGAAAGGTTTCTCGCCTGTATGACTTCTTTCGTGTTCTGTAAGATGTGATTTACAGGAAAATGCTTGTTGGCATACATTACATTTAAACGGATTATCATCGGTGTGTATCCTGCTATGTTGCGCCAGACCATTCATAAGCAAAGGTTTTCCCGCACGTTTCACAACTTAATTGCTTGTCTTCGGTATGCACGTTCGTTCGTGCTGTATAAGAGGACCTTTCTGATAAAGGCTTGTGGATAATAATTGCATTTATATTGTTTGTCTGTATGTATTTTTTGATGCCTTGCTAGAGAATTAACAGGACTGGAAGGCGTCTGCCGCAGTCGTCGCACTCGTAAGGGTTTCCTCCCAGAATGGATTCACTCGTGTCTTACAAGGGAGTCTTTTCGTGATAATTCTTGCTGACAATAGCATTTAAAACGCTTATTTTCCCGTATTTGTTTGTCATATCTTCTATCTGCCAATCCAGTAGAGTCTACTCTCAGATTCTTCCGGATCCGATATCTAGCATATCAGATTCTGTGGCAGTATTTTGCTACTGTTGTTGGCTTCCTTGAAATATTAATGTAGGATTATACACGAAAAGTAAAAATTTTAGTAACAATGATTTATTGCACAATAATAGTTTACCAAATACAATATATGACATCGAGTAGCTGTTTGTTGCTAACTTGCTAATAATAAGCACATATTGTGTAGTAAAAAAGTTAGTTTCACGCTTTACAAACTTTTGATATACATATTACAAAAAATACATCATTTTTCAAATTATCTTATAAATTGAAGTAATAACATTGACATTCCTTGACAGGTTCAATATCAGCAAATATTGGCTTTCCATCGATTGTACGATAAACAAAAAGTTGTGATGTCTGCCCGTAATCAGAATAATGTGAATGATTGTATTCAGGAAAAATCTCTGCAAAAGAGCAACAAAAACTGCTCGGTTCAATTTAAAATTTTGGGGTTAGGTGAGATTACTAAAAATTTGCGCAAAAGAAATTTGGTTTATTAAGCGTCAATAAAGGTAAGAAAAGGAAAAATTATGAAAACCTGACGCCTGTGTCCACGAATCGTGCCAACATGAAGTCGTTCAAAAACGTAATTTCAGTGATCATTTCAGTCAAATATAGCACCGAACAAGTTTTGCTAAAACTCAGAACAATCACGAACGTGAAACGACACTAAAAGTTATTTGTTATGACGGGAACTAAGCAGGAGGCGAGGGAGGCAAATGGTTTCAGCAGAGAGAGGAACTGGTAATCTTTTTGCCTGCCAGTCCAGAAGTCTAATAACTACACACTATACAGGGTGTTCCTAAATGTCATGTACATAGGAAAGAGATAAATAAAAGGGTTTATTTTGTGCCTAAAATTTCATATAAACATAGGTCTGCAAACGCTTCGTTACCAATCTGCAGGGTGTTGAAATTTCAAGATTTTTCACTTTTACTGAATAGCTCCTATAGCTTTCGAGATATTTTGCTCAAGTTTGGAAGGTAGGTTGCTAAAGGCCATCATTAGCCATGCCAAATGATGATGTAAATCACAGGGTAATAATTGTTCGGGGTCGCCCTCTTTTCCACCCTGAACTTTTTTCGATGCGTCACTGCTAGATTCTAAAATACGCAATAAATTTTCTGTCTTGTTCAGAAACTTTTTGATCTATTGTATTTTTTTCTTATCTCTGACCGTTATCGAGAAAAAATAGAAAACAATTTTCTGTAATTCGCCAGAGAAAATTAAATTTTTTAAAATGGTCTAGCAGGCTCTGCTTTATTTATTGTTTGTTTTATTTCATATATTTACGAAGATATCCAGTCAGCACGTCAGCGCAAGTTTCTAGCTCGGCTTCAAATAAACACTCGGCTTCAACAAGTATACAACCATTTACTAAGGCACAAAGAAAAAAATGGGAGATAACCAGGACAATCCAAAATCCTTGCAAAAACCCCGGAGAAAAACTATCTTGAACAAAAAACCAACAAGAAGTCGATAGCGGATGATCTTATGAATAAAAACAAGCAACAACAAGATGACGAATTTATGCAGCAGTAACTTATCTATTCGACCTGAAACCGAGTTACTAAAAATATTAGTCGGAAACTTTGTACTAGCAAAGTATTATACAAAGAAAGCTGACAGAAAAAAAGGGGAGTGGTTTGTATATCCTACTATCGTACTAGTGGCGTAGTGGCTTGCGTACACTTGCCTCGTAGTCCGGTAGTCGAGAACGAGCCTCGATGCTTCCTTTCTGAGTTTCATTTTTCTGAAGTTTCCAAATTCAGCAAATGCAAGAAAGGTAACATCTTAAGTCGGTTTATAGCCGCAGACGTAATAATAACTCACGGCCAGCCGATGCCCTCGTGTAATTGGCGCAAGCTGTTGGGGAAATACTAAAGAAGGAATTATTTATTTATTATTATTATTATTGTGGTTAACAAGAGCTTGACTTTGTTAGGGAGTTTTATATTAAATTTGCTCTATGTCCACATGTGCCCAGGGGTGTCCATTTTGTCCCACAGTGAGAGCACATTTGCATGCAGTACTTTTTCCAAAGTTTCATCCCAACACCATTGCCCAAATTCATCTTTTGTTTAGAAATAAAAATTATTTCGTTCGAAAATAAAGACTTAACATTGGAGCATTTCTTCAACATCCTAATGCGGCATTTTCTCACCTAAATGGAACCATTCTCTCTCAGATGTTGTAAGAGTAAAGTTGTCAGTCTGTGTAATTAGCTTATAAATTCTATCTACGAAATAGTTAATTAGTATCTCTTCTTATATAAAAAAAAACGACAATATATTGTTACAGATTAAACAATTTATTTATTAATTTTACATTAGTTTACAAATGGAACTAAAAATAAATCAATAAACCATGTTTAATGGTGGAAACAGTCGACTTTCAGGCACACCATAAGGAGTATCTTTGTTGTTATAAATACAAACCTACACTAAGTGATACATTTATTAATGCCACCAGTAATTGGTCATAATTTCAAACATACACTATATTTTACTTATGCTCTAGCAAACTCATTACGTAATTCCTGACGAAGCAAGATCTTGGTAAATTGAATGAAAACGTTTCATGGTATTAATCGAGCTTAAACTTATTTACCCCCTGCATGTATTCTTGTGAAGTGTTTTACCAACGTTGACTTGTGCGAAACATTTAGTGCAATCTCTGCAATTAAAAGGTTTCTCGCCAGTATGAACACGTCCATGTTCTCTAAGATGTGTTGAGGTCGCATATGCTTGCTGACACATTACATATAAACCGCTTATCATGGATTCTATTATGCTGCGACAGTTTTGACAGAAATTTGAGAAAGACTTCCCGCACGGTTCGCAATAGAACGGTCTCTTACTTGTATGAATAAGTTTGTACTGGATCAATTCGGTTTCTGAGGAAGAACCTCTTCGCACTTGTCGTAAATTAAATGGTCTATCTCCCATATGCATTTTGCCGTGTTTTACCAGCGATGACCTATGTCAAAGAGTTTACCACATTGTTGGCAATTATAGAGTGTCTCCCCTGTGTGAATACGGCTATGCTCCTTTAAGATGCGATGTATCGAACCTTTGTTGTGTATTGCATTTAAACGGCTTCTCACCTGGTGTATTCTGATATGCTGCGTCCATTCTAAGGATTGCGAGAACGACTTCCCGCACTGTGCGTAATTTAATGGTTTCTCTCCCGTAATGCGTTCGCTCGTGCTGCTGAAGATTTCTCCTTTCGTAAAACGCTCGCTGGCAATGACTGCATTTAAATTTTTTGTTCCCGTGTGTGTTTCACGATATCCTGAGATTCCTTTTGAATGCAAAGCATTTATCGCACTGATCGCACTCGTAATATTTCTTGTCGCCGGAATGGTTTCGTTGTGTGACCAATGCGGTTTCTCGTGTATATACCTTCGGACAATAATACATTTAAACGGCTTGTTTTCTGATTCGTTTGTTTTGAATATTGGATGGAATTCCCTTTTCATCAAGAATCCTTGCCGCATAATCTAATATGTTCCAGCTTCTCAGATTCTGTTGCAAATATCTTGCCACACTGCATTAAGTATCCGATTTTTTCAGCCTTGATGTAATTATCCTGGCGATGGGCTGCAATTATATGGGACTCCAAATGTTCTTGGCAGTCGAAAACTTCGGCATTCGTTACAGACGCACAACCAAAATGATGCCTCATTGTTTCTATCATCTGGGGAATCGTCCAGATTCAGTTCTATCTTAATTTGTTGTGCTCGTCGAAAGGTATGGAAGGACCTCCATGTGCGGTATTAGACCTGAAACGTATTAGTGTTACAAAATAGTGCTCTGTACAAAATCAGATAAATATAAATGCTAGAAGAAAATAATGTAGTAGCTAGAATATCTATTTAACATTTCCACATTATCGGTACTAACTTGTCACCAAAGTAGATACGACAAATCCAGTTAATTGTACCAATGATTCCAGTATGACACATGGAGACTCAGAACGGAAAGATCTGTGCTTGATTCTCTCCAGAAAGTAGCTATTGCTATTGAACCAGCATCAACCCAGAATCTCCTTCTGATGATTGACAATAGTTTTGAGAATGGACATCCTGAAGCCCTACGATTTCATACGATCATTTGAAACTCATCCTCATACAGTATACAAGTTGCAGGCGCAGACAATATCGTTTTAAAAGTAAAAAGTGACAATCTGGAACTGACTTTGGAAGAAATTAGGCCATGAATTAGTGGTGGGTAAAACATTAATGAAAGGCGATGTAAGCACGTACCATAATTCCAAAGATTCTCCATTGATTTAACATGCAAAAGACCATGAAGAATGAACAGAAACAGGTTAGGATTGGTTTCACAAAATAAAAATGTTTTTTTGCTCATTTTCCAGTAGTTGACAATGTTCAGAATTATCCGTTCATTTGTCTACTCAGCGTGCAATAAATCCAAGTTTCTCTAGCTTTCGAAAGTTAGAATGACTCATTGCAATACAAAAACTCTAGGTCTCCTTCGTCATCGGTTGTCACAAAATCGTCTTTTGGTTCTAAAACAAAATTAAGCTCCTTCTTGGCTTCTTATCTTTTTGGACGTTGATTTAATTGTACAGATTTTGGGAGATTTGTTCTTCCGATTGCTTTTTTGGCTCTTTACTGCCATTGGTCTATGACGAGACACAACTCTTCCACTAACTGCAACGCCTGATATGGACAAATATAACCACATATGAAGTAAATGCTGCCAATACTCTCACGAATCGACAATCTCCCAAGAAATTATCACTGGTAAAACGAGAAGAAGCTGAATAAGTTCTGGCAGATATGAAGCGTGAATCCATGGTAGAACCTTAAAGCAATCCATGATCATACCATCGGTGATGCTTACAAAAAAAAAACAAAGAGGGAACAACTACATCTTGTGTAGATTATCAACAGTGCTCATAGTGATTAGCTGGTGCAACCTTGATTTAAAAGGCGGTTATTATTATGTAGGGATGGAAGCTAGTGATATGGTCTCGGAAAAAGGATTATTGTAGACTCGGAAAAAAGTTGAAGCTGAAGTTTATGTAAGATGAACCTAGAGACAAAAAATGTTGCACTTTTTTTTTCTATTTCAATTTTTTTCAATTCCAAAAAACAGTGTCCACAACAGGATAGCAATTCGAATCTATGCATTCCTAGAAGTAAATTTTCAGATGATTCATGGCACTTTGAAACACTTCCATAAGAATTGTTGTCATTTCTTCTCAAATCCTCGTTTTCAACTCAAGGATTATCGTTGGGCGTGGGGTGTACACTTTTCTTTTAAGGTCGCCCCATAAGAAAAGAGACAGACAAATCTGGTGATCTTGGGGACCATGAATGTAAAATGACTTCACGTCAAACACCATTTGGCACCATCTGTCTACTAGCAGGACTTCCATTATTTCATCCCAAATTTCTGGCTTCTCTGTGCCACTTTATAAAATCCTAAATTTCTCGTTTCTCTGGGTAACTCTATATATAGAAAATAGGCGGAGAGCTTGTCATAAAAAAATGACTAAACCTAAAGCCGCACTAACTTAATGGAATGGGTAATCACTCTTGAAAGTATACAACCATTCCCTAAGGCATAAAGGGAAAAAGAGAATTAACCAGCTAAATCTAAGATCCTTACAAAAATCCCGGAGAAAAACTATCTTAAACAAAAAACCACGAAGAAGTCGGTAGCGTATGATCTTTTGATTTATGACGACGATGAGTCAGACAATATGAGTGAATTTACCAAAAGAGCATCAGATGACGAATTTATACAGCAGATTTTGCTTCTATTAGACTCTGAAACAAAGTTACCAAACATATTAATCGGAGACTTTGTACTAGCAAAGTTTTGCACATACAAAGAAAGCAGCCAGAAAAAAGCGGGTGGTTTTGAATATGCTACTGTGGTTAACAAGAGTTTTAGTTTGTTAGGGAGTTTTATATTAAATTTGCTTGCGTGTCCGCATGTGCCCCAGGGATGTCCCATTTTGTCCCACAGTGAGAACACACTGAGACATTTGCATAAAATCATTTTCCAAAAGTTTCATCCCAAAGCCAAGACCCTAATTCATCTGTTGTTTAAAAATAATATGATTTCATTCGGAAATAAAGACTTAACATTGGAAAATGTTTTAAACGTCCAAATGCGGATTCTTCTCACCTAAATGGAACTATTCTCTTAAAGGGACGTGTAAGCGATAAATCAGGAGACTTGTTAATATGTAGTGTTAACAAACGATCTCCAGCATCTTCCAGTAAGATTTGTCAGACGAAGAAACAAGGTAAATGCGGACGGATTTTATGCAAGAGGGCGTTAAAAACTAACGATGTAATACAATGTTTACATTTCCTAAATTTGAATTATGACAAGAAACTGTTGCTGCTTGCTAGATGCAACAAACTCCACAAGTCTGTCGATGGTCGATTAATTTTGACAGTTAAGCAATCCGGTTTAGCTTCGCCAGATGTTGGAAGAATAAAGTTGTCAGTCTGTGTAAGTAGCGTATAAAATCTATCTGTGAATTAACTGTTCATATCATTTATATAAATAAACAACGACAATATATTATGACAGATTAAACAATTTATTTATGAATTTTACATTAGTTTACAAATGGAGCTAAAAATAAATCGATAAATCATGTTTAACGCTGGAAACATGCGACTTTCAGACACACCATAAATATCTTTGTTGTTATAAATACAAAACTACACTCACTGTAGTACATTTTTTATCTATGCTCCAGCAAATTTGTTACATGATTCCCGACGAAGGAAGATCTTGGTAACTGAATGGTATTAATCGTTTCATGGTATTAATCGAGCTTAAGCAGTTTACTTTACTGCATGTATTCTTGTGAAGTGCTTTACCAACGCCGACTTGTGCGCGAAACATTTAGTACACTCTCTACAATTGAAAGGTTTCTCTCCAGTATGAACACGTCCATGTTCTCTAAGATGTGTAATGGTCGCATACGCTTGCTGACACACATTACATATATACCGCTTATCGTGTATCCTATTGTGCTGCAATAGTTTGGCGGAATGTGTGAAAGACTTCCCGCACGGTTCGCAAAAAAACGGTCTCTTACTTGTATGAATTAGTTTGTGCTGGATCAATTCGGTTTCTAAGGCGAATCTCTTCCGGCACTTGTCGCAATTAAACGGCCTATCTCCCGTGTGCATTTTGAAGTGTTTTACCAGCGATGACCTATGTCTAAAGAGTTTACCACATTGTCGGCAATTATAAGGTGCCTCCCCTGTGTGAATACGGCTATGCTCCTTAAGATGTGATGTATAAGCGAACCTTTGTTGACATACATTGCATTTAAACGGCTTCTCACCGGTGTGTATTCTAATATGCTGCGTCAGATTCCATGATTGCGAGAACGACTTCCCGCAATGTTTGCAATTGTATGGTTTCTCTCCCGTATGCGTTCGCTCGTGCTGCCGAAGATTTCTCCTTTCGTAAAACGCTCGCTGGCAATGACTGCAATTAAATCTTTTGTTTCCCGTGTGTGTTTTACGATGCGTCCACAGAGACGATTTGAATGCAAAGCATTTATCGCACTGATCGCACTCGTAATATTTCTTGTCGCCGGAATGGTCACGTTGGTGTTTGACCAAAGCGGTTTTTCGTGTATATACTTTCGGACAATAGCCGCATTTAAACGGCTTCTTTTCTCTATCTGCTCTTTTTTGAATATTGGATGGAATTCTTTTTCATCAGAATCATTGCCGCATAATCTAATATGTTCAAACTTTTCAGATTCTGTTGCAAATATCTCGCCACACCGTCCACAAGTATCCAATTTTTCAACCATGATGTAATTATTCTGACGATGGGCTGCAATTATATGGGTCTCCAAAAGTTCTTGGCAGTCGAAAACTTCTTGGCATTCGTTACAGACGCACAACAAAAATGATGCCTCATTGTTTCTAGCACCCGAGGAATCGTCTAGATTCAGTTCTATCTTAATTTTGTGCTCGTCGAAAGGTATGGAAGGACCTCGATGTGCGGTGTTAGATCTGAAAGGTATTAGTGTTAATAAAAAATAGTGCTCTATACAAAATCAGATAAATATAATTGCAGGGAGAAAATAATGTAGTAGCTAGAATATCTATTTAACATTTCCACATTATCGGTACTAACTTGTCACCAAAGTAGATACGACAAATCCAGTTAATTGTACCATTGATTCCAGTATTCCAGTGTGGCACATGGAGACTCAGAACAAAAAGATCTGTCTTGCTTCCCAATCCAACCAATCCAAAATCTCCTTCTGATGACTGACAATAGTTTTGCGAGTGGACATCCTGAAGTCCTACGATTTGATTTGAAACTCATACTCATACAGCATACAAGTTGCTGTAGCAGACAATGCTGTTTTAAAAACTACGACAATTCTGGAAACTGGCTTGGAAGGAAATTAGGCCATGAATTAGTGGTGGCTAAAACATTCATGAAAGGCGATGTAAGCATCTACCATAATTCCAAAGGTGCTCCACTGATTTAACATGCAAAGACCATACAAGGAAGAACAGAAACAAGTTAGGGATTCGGTTTGAATGTTCAAGCTTCTCTAGCTTTCGAAAGTTAGAAAGACTCATTGCAATACAAAAAGCCTAGGTCGTCATCGTCATCGGTTGTCTCAAAATCGTATGTTGACTGATAGCTTTTCTGAGATTTCTTCTTCCGAGTGCTACTTTGGCTTTTTAATGCCTTTGGACTTTGACGATACACAACACTTCCTCTAACTGCTACGCCTGATATAGGACAAATATAACAACATATGAAGTAAATACTGCCAATACCCCCACAAATCGACAATCTCCTAAGAAATTACCACTGGTAAAGCGAGAAGAAGTTGAATAAATTCTGGCAGACATGGAGAGTCAATCCATGGTACAACCTTCAAGCAATCCATGAGCATACCATCGGTGATGCTTGCAAAAAAAACAAAGAGGAAACCACTACATCTTTTGTGGACAACAATACCTCAGACAGATTAGCTGGAGCAACCTTTAATTAAAAAAAACGGCTATTACGATGTAGGGATGGAAGCTAGTTATATAGTCTTGGAAAACGAATTACTGTAGACTCGGAAAAAGTTGAAACTGAAGTTTATGTAAGATGAACCTAAATACAAGAAATGTTGTACTTGCAGGCACTCTTCGTTATTAAATGCTTATTCTTTTTCAAATTTTTTTCAATTTCAAAAAACATTGTCCCTAACAGAATGACAATTCAAATCTATCCATTCCTAGAAGCGAATTTTGAGATGTTCAAAACTTTGAAACACTTCCATAAGAATTGAAGGCGTTTCTTCTCAAATCCTTGTTTTTAACTCAAGGATTATCGTTAGGCGCGGGGTGTACACTTTCCTTTTGAGGTGGCCCCATAAGAAAAGATCATGCACACACAAATCTGGTGATGAATGTGCACATCAAACACAATCTGGCACCATCTGTCTACCAACTCGTCAGGACTGCCATTATTTCATCCAAAATTTCTGGCTCCTCTGTGCCCCTCTATAAAATCCTAAATTTCTCGTTTCTCTGTGCCACTTTATATATAGAAAATAGGCGGACAGTTTATCATAAAAAGAAAGACTGGATAACCACGCCAAGAGGATATCGCAAGACACACCAACGAAAATAGGCTTATTAAATGAAGTAGCTAACGTCTTAAGTTTGAAGGAGTATATGAAAATAGCCTCTCTTCCGAAATGTATTCTAAAATAGATCCTGTAGACGGTTTAGATTTTTTTGTCAATCACAAAATGTTTCTATAAGCCTCCGACAGTCTAAATTTTGTTTTTGGATCGCTTTGTGCGGATGTTTTGAGCATGTCCAGTTAATAGTTAAGAATATGGACTAAACCATCACCAAAACCAACTTGTCATAGACGTGCATTGGTGGCGTGTTTGGTATTGGTCATCGTAGGCTCTGCTGGCTGGTTTTAAACCTCGAATAGATGATAGAAGGGACTGTACGAGCGAATTAAAACGCAAAATTATTAGTGAGGGTGGTTGAAGCATTGCTTGATTCTCAATTGCTTTTTCTGCACTGATATGGGCATTTTGGGTAAGTCATTTTGGGCAAGTCATTGCCTCAGATTTCAGAGTGGCATGGCACTCATCTCAACGATCTGATTTCTACTTGGCAATTTAAGATGCCCTGTGCACAGGCATGGATGGCAATTCTTTCGGCTTGGAAGATGGACAGGGAGTTCCTCGCGATCGGGTTCTCCATCTCTCCAGGGGGAACATCCTCGCCTCGATTCCAGTTACATTACATACAGCGCAAGAAGTGCTTTTTTTAATGAAAACATAATTTATGTTCTGGAATAAATTGATCTTCAATTAATTCCTGCTTTGATTGACTTAGATAAGTACTTCCAGGTTATATTACTTAAATAATGCACACAAATTGTTAATATTGATAATATATTTTCAATATAGGAACAAACTTTACAAAACGAGTTCTTAACGTGAAATGGCAAAGCCCCTTATATCTAATATTTAGTACAATTGCTTGACTAACTCTAGAATATCTAGAAAATAAAATTGGCAAGAAACAAACAACATATTCAATAATAAATAACAAAATAACATCAAAATCCATTAATTATTCCGTTTTAATATGGATCTTCTTGTGTCTGGTCAAGTGAGTCTTACTCGAAAAGGATTTATTGCAGATTTCGCACACAAAAGGCTTCTCCCCGGTGTGTGTTCGCTTATGATCACTTAAATTAATTTTTTGGTTGAAAGCTTTATCGCAAATATTGCACTTAAACGGCTTAACTTCCGTATGTATAATACTGTGCTTGACGAAAGTCGACCTTTGACTGAAACGTTTACCACAAACATCGCATCCATACGGTTTCTCACCAGTATGGATTCTTTCGTGGGTCTTAAGCTGGTTTCGCTGGTGAAATTCATGTTGGCAAAGATTGCATTTAAATTGTTTTTCTCCCGTGTGGATCTGAATATGACTGCTTAGATTAGATTTCTGTCGAAAACGTTTACCACACTTATCGCAGCAATAAGGCTTCTCGCCAGTATGGACCCGTTCGTGCGATAAGAGGTTCCCCTTCCTGATAAACGCTTGCTCGCAATAACTACATTTGAACGGTTTATCACCCGTATGCAATCTGTGATGCTCGATTAAGCTGGAACGATGTTTAAACCGTTCTTCGCACTGATTACAAGAGTACGGTGTCTCACCAGTGTGTATCCGTTCGTGTACTTCAAGATTACCTTTCTGGTTAAAACCTTGTTTGCAATAATTACATTTAAACTGCTTAGGTTTGATATGAAGTGATCTATGCGTATACAAGCTGCCATGACTTCTAAATTGCTTATCGCATATTTCGCAGCGATAAGGTTTCTCTCCAGTATGGATTCTTTCGTGCCCAATGAGGTAGTCCTTCCTGGCAAATGCTTGTTGGCAATAACTGCATCTATACGGCCTAAATCCTGTGTGAATTGGATTAAATTTATTTGTGGTCGTAACGATGTGGACACCTCTTTGATGTGAAATCAAATCTTCAACACATGGATACTGATCTCCGCAAACTACACACCAAACGGTACTAGTTAGCGTTTCTATATCATCATATTCTATTCTGCATCTACATTGTAGTACCTCAGAGCGTGTTGCGAATTCCTTACTACAAACGTTGCAGGTGTAAATTCCAGTTTCGTTATTATAAGTGTAATTATCTCGATTATGTTTGGAGGTATCGTGAGCTTCCAATAGGTCTTTTGTCTCGAAGAATTCATGGCATCCCCTATCGAAGCAGAACCAAAATGATTTATTGGTGTCTTCTATATTCCAATCATTAGTTTCGACCGTTTCTTCTTTTATTTCTATTTTTTGAATTAATTCGGTTGTTTCGTTGCTCTGTATAAGCGACTCGAGTCTTGCTGGATTTGCTGATATTAAGGCTTTCCTAAAAATGTAGGTGTTATTTAATTTTTTAATTAAATTAATAGCTATATAGGGGTGGTGTTAGAAAGTTTATATTTATAAAAAGAATTATAAAAATAAAAACTCTGTTTTAAAATTTAAGTCGTTTATTTTAGTGATAACACGAATTTCATTTGCAATATTATTTGCTAAAAATATGACGACCATACTGCTTCTATATCGCTAATTATGTCCAATAGTGGGAATTCCCAGGTCTACGACGACTTATCTCGATAAACGCAACCGTAGTTAATACTCTTCTCTACCCACATGCTAGATAACAACAAGACGAGGACGCGACGCTATCGCAGCATGAATTAATTAAATTACCTTGTACCTATATTAATTTCTTCTTTGTTAAATCTTAGCAGTTCTGTTGAAACTGTAAACTAATCAAGGTTTTAATTTAATAGCATTCAATTAAAATGATGACACTACTGGACAAAATTCACAAGCACACCCCGTACATTTCAAAAGCTAAGTAATACACAGCTAATCTTTGCTGTACAACATCTATATCAGCACACCAATTCAGTCAGTGAGAGGGTAAGGCAAGAGCATTTATTACACAAACCTTGTGGAGGTATTTGGTGAAGTGGTACAATGTGAGGCAATAGTAGCGTGTAAAATGGATGCGTGTCTTCATTTTCGACATGCATCTATCCAACCACACCATGTCCACCGGTAGTTGAGCATAATAGCATGTGGTGCTATTACTAGTAGCGAATGTACACATTTGGCACATGCAGAACAAACAATGACGGGTCGCCGTTCTGTAACTGAAGTACTGCGTCCTACCGGACTGCCCCTACATTCAACGAGGTCTACCTGTAGCTTAGATATACGCCAACATACTACCACAAGCGCCTAGTATAGTGTGGACCTTTACAGAACAGCATTACATATATATGCCCTCGCTACCTTATTCTCCGAATTTCTAACCTATCGAACAGATCCGGCACGTTAGAGTTACCGAGCTATGGAGATGAGTTGATGCTAGATAGTTAGCCATCCTTCCACGTGCCCCACAGCTGGACTAAGTAAACTCCATCGCCATATTGTTGTGATACAGGCGGTTTGAGGAAAATACTCTATTAATGCTGCATACCTCTCAATTTTGAGGTTAAGAACTCAATACATTTTAGGATTTAGTTATGTTTCCATTAATAATTTTGTTTTACTGAATGTAATACTAATAAATGATACTAGCGTGTAAAAATTCTGTCAAGTTGAATGCTGTCCGTATTATTTACTTCTTTTATGAATTCTTTTAGTTTTATTTGCCCAGCGTTAGGTACACACCTACAGTGTACTGCTTAGTAATCTTGCTTTGCCACACTCTCTCCCATAGTGTATTAGCAGCTATAATAATGTACACATATATCCAGAATTTGGACTACAATGTCATCGAATTTCTTTTTATGAACAAGTTTGATAAATGGTATACTATTTAGGAAAAAACTACTAAATATAATACTAATAGTATTGCAGTAGTAATTGGACCAGCAATTCGGATGCCACAGTTCATGCCTAGCATAAAACAAGTCTTAAAATTATGACAATTTAAAATTTATTCTAGATAAGATATTGACAGGAAATTTCTAAGATAGCCAAGCTGATGACGACTTATAATTTATATCACAATGAATTGAATTTTATGGACAGATAATGGAGAGTAGCCAAAGAACATTACGAACAGAAAATATTTTCTTTACCAGTTAATTTATTTTTATTCTCTATCAAGCCAGAATTTCTACTACTTAGCCAAGGAAAATTGTTAAATGAGAAACATACTCAAATATCACAAATCTGATCTTTCATTTCCAAATCGTTAGATTGAAAGGCTGTGAGCAATGCTATGGCTAATAAGGTTACTAGATCTTACTACTTTTGATATTTTCTTATGTGGAGCTGTCCAAATACCATTTATAGAATTAGACGACCTATTCTGTCATTCAATCAATTCAATTTGGCTTATTCACATCATATGTATATGTATGCTCCTGAAAAATTCATTACTTACCTGACGCTTGTACTAATTTCTATCTTCTTTGATCAGTATAAAATAAAATTTAGTATTAGAATGGGAAATAGGCAGTGCAAAGAAAAAACAAATTAACTTTCAGGAATTTATTTTATTTTCATATAAGTATGTATAGCAAGGGAAAATATAATTTCTACTTCAAAGCTTGAGGAAATTTCTGGCACTGTATTCTCTGATAACCATTTTATAGCCTGCTTGATTGTGTTAAATCATGTTCGACTCTCACACAGTTTGACACGATAAAGTTTCTCATCTATATGTGGCTCAAATTTAACAGAAAATTTTCTCTATCAAGAAATAAGATTAGATTGTTTTCTTATTTATCTTGCTGCTATTTAACGTACGTCTTGACTCCTAAAAATCATATATATTAATTAATATAAACATTACGTTTAAGATAGATGTAACATAATAAAACAAACAACAATTCTTTCTAATTTATTATTTAGTACAGAACAAATGATGCACTTAATGGAATTCATCTTCTGTAGGCATCTTAGGATGAAGTTAGGAAAAATTTAAATTTTAAATAGTGCAAGAATTGCACTGTGCATGGTTAATCAAGTTGAATGTATATAATATCGCAAACGTTAAAGTGCGATAAAACAAGCGAATCGCAGAGTAATATTTTTGCATTGGTACCAATAATATGACGATTGGGAAATAGCGGTTTAAAGTGATAGAATACTTTACGAATGGAATGATTATCATGTTCCCTGAAGCGCAAATCTACATCTAAGCCCAGATTACGTACGCACTTGTTATGTTCGAATGAAGAATTGAAGAGGACAATATTAATTATTTGGCAAAGCAGTGGTACGAGACTTTTCCCTGCCAAATAGCATGAAGTAAGATTTGTTAACACTGAGTTGTAAGCAATGCTTATTGGAAATATCAGCAAGCTGCTCCAAATCGTTATCGTAACTACAGAAACAGAATTTGGCAAACCATGCAACAAACATGTATTAATAATATCTGTAAGGAACAGAATCAAATAAGGGCAACAAAGATACAACATCTTAATACTAATACTGTTCGAACCCGGAAAACCTCAAGTTAGGGACTTTACAGTTACTTCAGGATCAGGTTGAAATTGAGGAATGTTGGAGAAATACTTATTAATTAGATCAACGTTCTGAAGAGAAGCAGGAATATTTGTAGTTGACTTGGAACGAATATTAAGATCACTCAATTCCTTCCAAAAACCTTTCGGGTTCAAATGAGTAACTTTATAATTTAAATATGTGCAGTGTGCAGGCATATTAGACTTTTTAAACTTCGATAAGGCTTTGTCACGTCTTTGGTTTAGAAAATGTTGAAGTTTTCCATGGTGCATGTAAATCGAAGAGCAAAAATAAATTATTATTTAAAAACTCCACCTTATCGTTAATATATCATAAGCCAAAAATAGTATGCCAAGATATAGAATACAGATGAGTTAGGAACGTGTTATTTTCAAAATCTTTAAATGACCGATAAGTAAATGATTTAGGCGGAGAAGGAGTTCCAAATTCATCCAGAGTACAATACACAAGACAGTGATCAAAAACATTACGAGTATCAATAACACCACTTGGACACTGAATATTTTCAGTATTTGTAATGATAAAATCAATTAAGGTAGATGAGGTTTTTGCAATACGAGTAGGAGTACTAATTGTGTTAAATTTAAAGATTTAATGACAGACAACAAAGAAATAGGGTCGTAACTGTTAAAGTGTAAATTAATATCAAGGTCACCCAGACAAAAACTACTATCTGATAATGTAGAAAAATCGGTGAAAGTGGCATTAAAATCATTTAAAAATTCATTTACGTTTGTATTTAGTGGACGATTAAACCTCCAATATAAATAATCTTTTTACGGCACAAAATAGATAACCATACCTGTTCCAGATGAGATTTAAATTCGCAATTAATTATTTTGAATTCTAATAGGTTGATAATTTCAATAAAACTAAATTGAATAACAGTTTATTCAAGAGAGAGAGAGTTCAAACAATTCAATATAAGAAGTTTTTTTTTTCTAAAGATGGGGGTTTTCTTTAAACAACTTTAGGATTTCTACCACCTTAACCATTTTTTGGACAATCATTAACTTAACAACAATTTAACAGTCACAAGTCTCCGTTACTTTTCACCATCTTAAAGTTCTATAACTGACCAGATCACTGTTCCGAATACAACTTGTAGTTGAGTGTAAGTTCCTGCTTGTGGCTTGTGTTTGGGATGACTTTTTAACTCATCTTATTGAATTATAAAAAATATATACTTTTTTATGAGAAGTAAAAAAGAAATCTGTCCATCATATGTCGATAGTCGAAGCTCATTTATTTAAACATTGAATCTAGTCAAATAATTTTTTATTTAAATGCACTTTATTATCAGTTTTTTTAAATATTATTTAAAAGAAAAATATGTGTGAGCCGCACAAATATAAAAATCCAACACTTATAATAATATAACATTTATTATTATTTATTAAAATGTTAAAAATGTATTTGAAATAACAAATTTCGTATCGAGTTACCTACACTTTGAGCACTGTGTAAATAAAAAATGAAAAAAATGTTAGCAAGATGATTTCGTACAATAATTACTGGGAATATTTTGTGATATCCATTGTCTTACCACAGATATAGAAAAAGATTATCATATCTGTATGATGTATCTAGCTAAGGGTGGGTTTATCTATGTGGGGATAAATAAATTAACTTGCATAAAATTTTATTTGTAAGATAATGACAATGAAACGTTTATTGAATGTTAAATAGAAGTTATCTGCAAGATAAAGCATCGTAGTTGCTAAATTTTATCTGCCAGTTAGCAATATCTGTCAGTTACTTACCTAACACTTTTATCCTCACATTGATAAACCCACCCTTAATGATTAGTTTCGACATCTTAACTTTCCAATTTAGTATTTATAGGTACAGTGATGTGCTTTAGTACTGAATCACCCGTCAGGGGCTGTCGACTATCTATGTACCTAAAACCAAATGTTTCTCGAATATGCTGCCACTGTAGAGATTAGACGAAGGTAGGGGATTCGTAACAGAAATGTATATACGTTATATGTACCCGCTGATCATTTATAATGTCCCCTTCTCCTAATTTTTTGTTTTCGTTTGACATTAGCTATTTGCAGAATAATCCTTTTTATATACAGGGTGTTTCAGAAATACATGACAAGTTAAAGTTATATTTTTTTAATGGAACACTCTATATATTGTGAATTTTTTAAATTCAGCTAAAAATTCTGAATATTTTTTGTATAACAAGTTCTATACCTAACTGTAATAGTTTTCGAAATAATCGCGTTTTAAGTGCGCGGGCGGCTACAATCAAATAAATATTCTAGATTCTTGTTGGGCGACCGTAAATTAGCCAGCTACAATACGAGGCCACTATATAAGACTTTTTAGGTTTAATTAAATTAAAAAAAAATTTCAATACTATCTTATTTTACAGTGAGAAATAAAATAGACGATAATTTTTAAATGTAATGTCTACAACAACGAAACAAAAGCAGCAAAACAAAAACAATGAAATAAGAACAATACAAAAAAAATGTTTTTACAAATTAAATTGTTCAACTGGGCCCCCATTTGACAATAGATTTAATGTAAGTCCTTCGTAATCTTGCTATAGCGGCGGTGAATGACTGGGTATAATCTTCATTCAGAATATGAATCTCTGTTCTAATAAGCTCTTTTAAATGTTCCCCATTTTCAATAGTATTTGCATTCACTCGATCTTTAAGCGTTCCCCATACAAATGCATCCATCGGCGTCAAATCGGGGCTGTTAGGTGGCCATTTTATTGGTGCATCCTTTCCAATCCATTCATTGAACCTCTGGTCAAGGTAATTTTTAACAGCTACTACACTGTGGGGTGGAACGCCATCTTGTTGGAAGACAAACGTTTCTCAGTTGTTTCAACGGAAGCTCGTCAAGATGGTCCTCTAGTTCTTGCTGAAGAAAATTCAAATAAAAGTTTCCGTTCAATATAACGTTAAAGAAATGGGGACCTATTATTTTGTTATATAGCACACCTTACATTGACAGTTTGGCGACCTTGAATCTGAAATTCCCTATAGCAATGGGGATTTACTGTGGCTCACTGTCTGACATTTTTTCTATTTATCATGCCACTAGTTGCACTGTTGACTGGTCGGTCCAAAACACATTTTTCAAAAAATCATTATTTAAATTAATTTTTTCCAACATACATAATTTGACAGAATTCTATTCACTTTTCTCGTTGCCTCGGCGTTAATTTTGTAGTAGGCTTAATTTTGAAAGGTTTATATCCTGCTTTCCTCAGAGTGTTTTGAATCCTTACATAAGAAGTATTTTTTGGATCGTCAAGCTCTTCTTTTAAACTTTTCGAGATTTTTCTTATAGAAATGTTTGGATTTTCTTCAACTTTCAATAGTATATTTAAATCACTATTTTCATCCCTTTCCAATGTTCTCCTCTTTCTCGCTAGGCTACAGCCAGACACAATTATTAGGCACCCCTATTTTTTTCTATTATCTTTGAGATAAACAGTGAACAAATGAAACAAACATTAAAAAAGCAAATATTTATTCGTAAAAACATAAAATTCAATATTTTGTTGGTCCTCCGCGGACTTTTATTACAGCTGAAATTCTTTTTGGTAAACTGGCCACTAACATGTGGCAGGTTGAAGGCGGAATATCCTCCCATATTTTTTTAAGTGTTGCTGTTAGTTCTTGTTTTGATTTGCATTTGTGTTTATACAGTTTTTGCTTAATAATAGCCCACAAATGCTCTATGGGATTCAGATACGGGCTTTGAGGTGGCCACTCCAAAACTTGAGTGTTCGTTTCCCGGAACCAGGCTAAACTTGCAGCCGCAGTGTGACACGGTGCATTGTCTTGCTGAAACAAGACTTCGTCTGTATTCATCCCGTATAATTTTTCAATTGAGGGTTGAAGAACTTCGTCTAACATGCTGGTATAGGTCCCGGAATTCATTCGACCAGTGCACACGAACATCTCTCCAGCCCCGTTGACGTCATGCACCCCCAAATCATGATGTTACCGCCACCATGTTCGACGGTAGGCACCACGCAGTCAGGATGATATTTCTCTCCAGGCCTCCGACGCACCACCACGGCACCAGGTGTACCAAAAAGCTGCAATAAACGTTATCCATTTAATTCTTTTAACCCTCGATTGCTTTTTAACATAATTCTTTAAAATTTCTTTAAAATAATTGTGTTATACTGACTACTATACGATTTATTATATTTACCTCTATATTACATTCATCTGTCCAAATTACATTGTCCCAGTCCGTCTCTGTCCACGATTTGTGTTTACGAGCCCATGCTAATCGTTTATTTTTATTAACGTCCGATAGCCACGGCTTCTTTCTAGCTTTTCTAGATGATAAGCCGACTTCTCTAAGACGTCTACTTATTGTTTTAGGCGATAAATTAACGCTGAGTGTTCGATGTAACTCGCCAGCCAAATCTTTTGCCGTGCGACGTCGATTTTTTAGCGAGTGTCGTTGTAACCACCGATCCTCCCTTTCGGTCGTTTTACGTTTCGGACCTCTTCCCGGTCTTGATTTGGTATCCCCTGTTTCTTGGTAACGCTTTAGTGTTGTTTGTACGGCACACCAAGAACATTTCACTTTTTTACTAATCGCAACTTGCGATAAGCCCTCGGTATGTAATGTAATAATTTGCGAACGTTGAAACTCAGAGAGTTCTTTAGTCTTCGGCATTTTAATTCACATAAACATAAACCAATCACGAGTAAATATTATTAAACACGATTAACAAACACACATATAATTTTAAATAAAAATACTGATGTTCGCTAGTTCGTGCACTAAACTCTACTAAATGTAAAATACGGTTAGTTCCACACAATAAAGCAATAAATGAATTAAGGGGACGTTTTCGCGCCTAAATTTTCATCATATCGTTCAAACTATATTTCATGTCGCAACTGAAACATAGATGGCTCGGAGAGTACTATATTTTTATACACATCACAAATTTTCGTTTCAATTTAATGACCTTGTTTTAATTCCGTACTATAAGTTTATTTGCTATGTATTTGTATGTATATGGATTTACCTGAATAATCAGACTATTGGTTTATCTTTGTCAGTTGTATTGGATTAAGAAAGGGTAGAGCGAGCAATGAATACGTTGGGGTAAACATTACATATTCGTTTTCTCGAAAGTTTACTTACTGCACAACTACATCTGATGAAGTTGTGGATCAGTATCAATTGGTATCAATCCGTATTGTACCTAATTGTGTTGCTACTGTTCGCTAGTTGGTTTTTCTAGTCCTGCAAGAATTCGCAAGAGATTTATTTGTTAACATTTTTTACTATTATTGTTATTAGTGTAAATAAATATACTGTATATACAGTAGTAATTCCAGGTTTGTGTATATAGCGGTGTTATATACTTATATAAATATTTTATTCTGGGATAGCTAATCGATTTACTAAAGGTTTTGCTAGCATAAGAATTAGTATTTTTTTCAGGATTTGCAGAATGGGTAGAAGAGCAAGAAATACATCATTTCGCCAGTGTATTCTTTATAAAAACCCTAGACTTTTGAAAATGCAGGAACGACGGGCAAAAAGTAAAATATGATATTCAGTCCTATATATAAATTTTTTGAAATTTCGGTCTAATATATTTAGCTTTTTCTAGATCTTACAGCTAATAATGGATTAATTCAAATTAAAAAAAGTACCTACTTGTACCAGTTTACATATCAATAAAACGTTTGTAGAACAAACAATTCAATTTATTATTATATCAATAATGAAATAGTTCCTAAATTAGAAACATTTTATCAGACTTTTATATTTCCAGAAATAATTAATAAAAAAGCAAGCTGTGTTATTTCTTACCCATAACTAGCCTTTTATGTAAAAATTAAGGTATTTTTATTTAACATCTTAGGTTTTTAAGTATCCTTATTAACTTATTACTTTCTATAGTAATCTGTTGCATACTGGTGAAACATATTTAAAATGCAATTTAATAACAAAAATACTTTTTTGTTTCCTCTAATTTGTTAAACTGTTTAAATTGCAAGTATAGTATAAAACGATAATTTAGTAAAAATAATTTCAATTTGACATAAAACAATTTTTTTTTCAAAAAAAATACGTAAATAGGCCTTAGATTAATAGTAAACCTCAATATTTAGAAATTTAAAATATTTAGAAAATAATTAATAATTTCTCATAAGGTTTTAAATTTTGTTATTGCAATTGAAAATTTTATTAGCTTTGTTCGATATGGTTTCCTGCTTTATATAGTGAAAGGCACTATCATGCGCCATAAAATTACCCTATTCAATTTGCATTGTCGTAAGAGCGAGTTTCGAATATCACTGCAGGCGTCGTGTTGTAAACGTCTAAAAGGAACAAACCTATTGACATTTAATGAGCGTCATCTGTTGCACAATCGCTGAACTTCTTGCATGTACATTTGCCTTCGGCATCATATTATTGAGCTTTTACTAAAAAAATACCATAAATTTTTTAATTACACTATATTTCTAGCTACTTTGTCTTTTTTATGGAACTACATGTATATATCTAGGTTATGATTAAGAGATATCGTTAAAAAAGCCTTACTTCGTCAAGTAATTTTTACTAATTTTTTTATTACAGGTCTTCCAATTTTCTTTTGTTAATCAGCAACTGCCTAATGCAGTTATAGTTTTATAGAAATTATAATAATTTCGATATTCTTGCACGTTTAGAAATCTACGGTACTCTAAAAATGAGGAACATTTAAACTTCCCGCACAACTGTGTAACGTCACCTTAAGAATGATATTTTCCCAACCCATCCTTCTATTTATACTACCGGTATTTCCTAGAAGCGGCAGGTAAAGACCATTTGTCTGATAATACGCTATATTGAAATATCATAGTCCCTGGGTGCAGATGTTTGCTGAAACTTTTCGCAGATGCGACGAACTGTCTTTTTATCTGGAACGTACATCCGCGGGTTAATTCTTCGGAGTTTCCTTTGAGCCAGTTTAATACTATTATTAGTTTTAATAAATGTTTGCAAAATTAATTGGTTTTCTTTTTCTGAATAAGGTATTTTTATCGAAGAAATTTTATGTTTACTTAATCTGATACTGCCAATAATAATAGAAGTTTTTGTTTCTTCGTGACAGCCTAATTTATAGCCGCCTAAAAACTGGAATCCACATTTTATATTTTTGAGTGTAGGCGCGTGGTTAAAACGCGATTATATCGAAAACTATTACAGTTAGGTATAGGACATGTTATACAAAAAATATTCCGAACTTTTAGGAGAATCTAAACAATTCACAATATATAGAGTGTTCCATAAAAAAAAACTCTAACTTGTCACACGTTTCTGCGACACCCTGCATATAAAAAGGATTATTCTGCAAATAGCTTATGGAAATTTGTACAACTTTTGTATTTAAAATTTTACAATGCTGAATTGTTGAATGTTGGATTGAAATACCGACTATTTTTGTTTCTCATTCGTATACTATAGATACCTAGTTTCGTTTTATATAATTAATAAAAACAAACAATGTTTATCTAAGCCAAATCAACACAAGACAATATAATAAAAAAAAACACTTATTGAATTGAAAACTACTTGTAATTCTTAATATTAATTACAAACTTTAAACAGAATGTTAAACAAACTTAACAACTAATAGAATATTCTTACCGGATCAGTTTATGTTTTAGCTTTGAAATTCACAATTACATTTGCAATTGTCAATTTCGAGTGGAAGGTAGACCAATTATTAGATTAACGACAAAATGCATTCTTAAGTAGGTAGATTTTCAATTGATAACTATGTAGTTGACGCAACTCTAAAGTAAACTCATTATATTGTGTAGGTTAAATTTGTAAATCAATATAAATTGACCTGAGTTTCAATGTTAGAAATAAATATAAGATCATTTAATTACATGCCATAAATATTTTGAAATCAAAAAATATGAAATCAGCTTATATTATGTAAATATAAAGAAAATTGACATTTCTATATTAAAATATTTGATTAATAATATATCTATCAAAATATAAACACAATATTAAGAATTTGTTTGTGCTTCATAACCAATTTGAAAGTATCCAGTCATATCTCTTAATTAATAGGTATTAAGCATATGTTATGAGAAAAAAAATGATTCGTTTTTTAATAAAATGTTATTTTTATACATACATATATAATTTAAATTTCAAATATTGATGTATAAATACTGTTTTAATACAATTTACGTTCAGCCTACAGCTAGTAATACAACATTGTTTGTATCTAAATAATTATTCCTATAAATCGAATGTGGTACAAAAGGGCTATATTGACAACGTTTTATTGCACTTTGAGACAGTTTTAATGCACACCACTGTACATGTTTGTCAACAAATCAATCTGACTGTATGTAGGAAATATCTTCCTATAATAATAAGGTTAGGGCATCAGTTCCAGTCTTTTTATGTCCCGTAATTTATAAAGCAAGTGTTACGCATTTCCAAGTGTTATAATCTTGTAAATTGTATAGTATATTTAATTCGTTAACTACATCTAATGAATACAACACACATGTAACGTTTGGAGGTTATGTTTACACACGTACTGCGTCCTATTTTTGCTTACGTAAATAATTCTGATACACAAAGTTATAGTAATGTGTATTATTAATTACTTACCTTTAAATTAGTATATAGATCTGTATATATAACGATGATTTTGTAAACGGCTGGTAATCCACACTAAATACATAACAAAACTTAGCTTATCCGCTATATCACGAATATCCATCCACTAAGTTGCCGTCGCTCGGTCACGTGACCGTTTCTAGCGCTACGTTATCCCCTCCAATCCTTCATTCATACCGTGTGGATATTTTATCAAATTCTAAAAATCAAATGGGATGCATACAGTTTCAATTTTATTTATATACAAAATAATACCTATTTAAACAGTAGATAACCTAATATACATATACAGACGCATGCAAATGCAAATAAAAACGCTGTTCCACGTAAATTATTCACCACGTTTGCTAGACCTAAAAATAGGTTATAACTAACGGAGAAAAAGTTGACAAACGTATTTTCAAGGTCACAGTACTTGCAAAGTTGACGGAAGTAAATATCAATTTTACAATCTCTATAATTTTAGAATAAACTTCAAATAATATAGCAAAGTAATTACTCGTTTTTATATACGAAAAAATGTCTATTCAATTTAACCGCAATCGTTCGGTAACCTCCTACTATGTCTAACAACATACAGGGGGCATTGAAAAATTATCTACCCTATAGACAGTGTATTTGCTTATGATGTTAGAGTTCTAAATAGCTAATATTTATTTTGCTTTAATGATAATTTTTATTATACAGGGTGAGTCGCCACTATTCCCCCGATTTTTTCTACCTAAACGATAAAAGGTATCAGTTTCAGATTTCAGTCAGATATATAGGACGATAAGGAGCACATTTTAAAATTATTTGCAATTATACAGGGTAATTAAAAAAAGTATGCTGCAGATCCATTCGATTTGGAATTCGAAAATATGCGATACCAAACCACAATATTAGCAATTATGATCAAAGTTAATAAGCGTTTCGTGAATCTGCTTCGCTCTCGGGTAGTTGATTCATCTTGTTAATCTAAAGGACAGGCCAAACTACCAGGACGACATTAACGCATTAGAAGGCTATTGGTCGTTAAACTTTCAGATATTATCACAAGAACCGTTTCATGAATCTGCTTCGCTTTCGGCAAGTTGATTCATCTTGTTAATCTAAAGGAGAGGAAAAACTACCAGGACGGCACATTAAGGCTTTAGAGTCTGGTAGTTAAGCCTCTCTTTTAGATTAACAAGATGAATGAACTTGCCGAGAGCGAAGCAGATTCACGAAACGATCCTCGAGATAATATCTGAGAGTATAATCTTTTCCACCCCTCGGAGATCGAAAATTCGAGAAATGCCCGGCTAGAAATCTTTCGGTTTTTTTTAAATATCTCGGCCAGTAAGCGTGATTAGACCGAAATCAAAGGCGTCAATGTGCCTTGCTGGGAGTTCGCCCTCTCGTTTAGATTAACAAGGTGAACCTACTTGCCGAGGAGGAAGCAGATACATCAAACGGTTATCGACCTAGGTAATATTTATATGATGAAAATGTTGTCCAGAAAGATTTATGAAAACGTAAAGGTCACAGCGCTCAAATGAGTTAATGTGCCTTCCTGGGAGTTTGTCCTCTCGTTTAGATTAACAAGATGAACCAACTTGCCCAGAGCGAAGCAGATTCATCAAACGGTTCTCGAGAAAATATCGATGAAAATTTAGCCCTATAAGGCGCTAATGTGCCCTGCTGGGCGTTTGGCCTCGCGTTCAGATTAACAAGGTGAACCTATTTGCCGAGGAGGAAGCAGATCCATCAAACGGATATTGGGCTAGGTAATATTTATATGATGAAAATGTTGTCCAGAAAGATTTATGAAAACGTAAAGGTCACAGCGCTCAAATGAGTTAATGTGCCTTCCTGGGAGTTTGTCCTCTCGTTTAGATTAACAAGATGAACCAACTTGCCCAGAGCGAAGCAGATTCATCAAACGGTTCTCGAGAAAATATCGATGAAAATTTAGCCCTATAAGGCGCTAATGTGCCCTGCTGGGCATTTGGCCTCGCGTTCAGATTAACAAGATGAACCTATTTGCCGAGGAGGAAGCAGATCCATCAAACGGATATTGGGCTAGGTAATATTTATATGATGAAAATGTTGTCCAGAAAATTTATGAAAGTGTAACGGTCACAGCGCTCAAACGAGTTAGTGTGCCTTCCTGGGAGTTTGTCCTCTCGTTTAGGTTAACAAGATGAACCAACTTGCCCAACACTCAGGGCGATGAGTACAATCTTTTCCACCCCACGGAGTTCGAAAATTCGGCAAATGCCCGGCTAGATTTTTTCGTTTTTTTTTTAAATATCTCGGCTACTAAGAGAGATAGGACCGAAATCACTTCGGTACAACACTCAGGGCGATGAGTACAATCTTTTCCACCCCTCCGTTACCGTTTTATGTCAATAATAAGTAGAGATTCAAAAACGCGATGAAACTCATATTCAAGGCATGGTATATATAAGTCGCAAGCTATGTCGCTGTCCTCTTTTTTTAATTTACATATGTATATACAGGCTGTTACAAATTCGCGGGTCACCATTGGGATCTCGAAAACGGTAAGAGATACAAAGTCGGTTAAATTTGGGCAAAGTTGCGGTTTTTGCTGCTGAATAATAATCCGTTTTAAAAAATTTTCTATGATTTGTAGTTTTTGAAATATTTCCGAAAAACCGAAAAACACACTTTTCTTTTTTCTTCTGTTCTGAAGTTATTATTGCAGGGATGCAAACAAGATTAATACATTCTACAGGCACTTTTTTGAACTCTTTACGAAGGTGTTATTAGATTTTGCTTAAAGCGCTTCGTCTCGCTTTGACCACCGTCAACTTCATTTTTACTTACGGCCGCCATATTAGATCTTGGCATCATTAAAAAGATCATTTTTTTCTGATATTTTTTCATGTACGAGGGAGCGTTTTTATATTCGCGGAATGAGCGGGTTGTCGGGGGGGGGGGGGCGATTAGGCGCATTGGGGGCGTGGCCTGTGCAGCGACTCATAATTAATATAAATACGAAGTTTCATTGTTATTAGACAGTTAGTCTTTGAGCTATCGTCAACCAAGTAACATAATCAGGAGTGAAAAGTGAAATATGGACAAAATCGAATATCGTGCCGTTATAGTGTTCCTTACCAGGCAAGGAAAATCAGTCGCGACCATAATGAATGAGATGTCATTGGTTTACGGCGACTCTTGTCCAGGAAAAACCATGGTGTACAAGTGGCATAGTTTATTTAAACAAGGAAGGGAATCCCTTGAAGACGACCCGAGGCCGGGTAGGAGCATTGAGGTGACCACTTATCCAAAAAATTGAAAAAATTGTACTCGAAGATGCTCGACTAAAGAAGAAACAACTCGCAGAAATGGTTGGAGTATCCGATACAACCATTTTTAAAATCCTACACGATCATCTCGGCATGTCTAAGGTCAGCGCAAGATGGGTGCCAAGAATGCTCACGCCGCCGCAAAAACAACAGCGCGCGAACACTCTCGCGTGCAGTTTTGGATCTCTGTAATGAAGACAAAGATGGTGTATTGAGTCGAATTGTTACCGGAGACGAAACTTGGGTTCATCATTATGAACCTGAGTCCAAACAAGACTCCATGCAGTGGCATAAAAAGGGCACAGCACCTCCCAAGAAATTTAAAGTGTCACAATCAGCTGGGAAACTCATGGCAACGGTATTTTGGGACTCGGAAGGAATATTGTTGATTGATTATAAAGATAAAGGTGTTTCTATAACCGGAGAATATTACGCTTCAATATTAGAGGGACTAAAAGAAGCCATTAAAGAGAAAAGACGGGGAAAATTGACGAAAGGTGTACTGCTTTTGCACGACAACGCGCCCGTCCACAAGAGCCGCGTTGCGTTAGCTGTCCTGCATAAGGTGGGCTTCGAAATTGTGAATCACCCACCCTACAGCCCAGACCTGCCCCGAATGATTATTACCTGTTTCCGAAAATGAAAAAAAAGCTGCGGGGTAAAAAATTTACTGCCGATGATGAAGTCAAGGAGGCAGTTTCGGCGTATTTTGCAGATAAAGAGAAATCATTTTTTTATGAGGGTATATATAAATTAATTGAAAGATGTGAAAAATGTATCCGTCTTGCAGGTGAATATATTGAAAAAGAAAAATAATTTAGTTTTTTTATTTCCACCCCTTATCCCCCATTCCGTGAATATAAAAACGCTCCCTCGTATCACGTATCCTCATTAAAGAAAGTTAAATGGCTATAAATGCAGAAAATGTTAAAAATAACAGTACTAAGAAAAATATGGTGTGCTGTGACCACAAAAATTAAACGTTTTGATATATCTCCGGATAGTTTAGTTTGTTTACTGTTTAATCCTACTGAAAATCGTTTTACTTATTACAATGGATTTTTCCGATGAAGAAAAACGCGACATGTTAAACTGTTATTATGCTAATTACAGCAATTCAGTAATAGCGAGCGCAATTTGCTTTCAACAATATCCAGAAATACAACAACCCATAGAACATTCTTTAGTAAATTAGATAGAAACATTTCGCTTTATGGATCTTTTCGTTAAACTCGAAAGAAGTATGGAGATCGCTCTAATAATAATGAGAATGAACAAATTGTTACTTTATTTATAAAAACGTATAGTTTAAATAAAAGTCCAGTCAAGAGCTGTTTTAACAGTTTCAATTTTCTTTTATAATTTCTTCTTTTAGATTAACAATAACCCTTCCAATTCTACCCGACAAGTTGCAAACACTATCGATGCCGCGCATCATGTTAAAATTTGGAGACTCTTGAGACAGAACAATTACAAATGCTACCAAATACACGTTTCGCACGCATTACTTCCTGGGGATACCGAAAGACGTTTAGAAGTCATTGGCTTAGCAACAGAGACAGCAATTTTTTAAATTACATTATTTGGACGGATGAAAGTAAATTTACAAATTGTAGATTATTTAATCGAAATAATGAGCACGTCTGGTCGCTTGAAAATTCAAGAGTCAATAGACCAGATCGAAATCAAGTTAGATTTGGCTTAAATGTTTGGGCGGGAATTGTGGTAGAACAAGCTATTGGCCCATTTATTTATGAGGAAAACTTAAACTCAGAACGATACCTAAATTTTCTTAGAACTACATTTGCTGAATATTTGGCCAATATAAATTTAAGGAGACTTCCAGAATTATGGTTTTAACATGATGGTGCACCAGCGCACAATACAAGGGCGGTGTGTGATCATTTAAACGAACAATTTCCAAATCAGTGGATTGGGAGGGGATTTGGGAATAGTACGTTGGCCTGCAAGGTCACAGAATCTCTCGCCATTAGATTTTTTTGTGGGGTATTCTGAAAAATAAAGTTTATGCTGAACCAGTTAATGACATTGCCGAGCTACGCAATAAAATTTTGGTTTCATTTAATTCGTTACGAAGAAGAGATAGATTTTCATGTTTGGTATCAATGCAATGTGACGAGTATTGTAAAATATAACTTATTCAGAATTTCAAAGACACAGACTACAGTATCGACATTGTAATACATATTTTGGGTTTTCTCTTTTTGTGAATGTTATAATACCTACTTAATTTTTCAGCAATTAGCTGGATATTAAAAGTTGTTAATATGACTGTTGTTTTCTGAATTTGTACTAAAATTCTGAAATTCCTACTTACTTCGAATTTTACTAAAAGATCCATAAAGAACAACGTTGCTATCTAATTTACCAAACAATGTTCTATTTGGTTACGTCTTTATGGATACTGTTGGAAGTAAATTTCGCTCGCTGTTACTAAAATTGTAACATGTCACGTTGTTATGCGTTGTTTTCATCATTTGAATAAGTTTAAAACGAATTGCATTTGAGTTAAACAGTAAACAAACTAAACTATGCGGAGATATGTCAAAACGTTAAATTTTTGCCATCACAGCACACCATATTTTTCTTAATACTGTTATTTTTAACATTTTCTGCATTTATAGCCATTTAACTTTCCTTAATGAGGATGCGTGATACATGAAAAAATATCAGAAAAAATCGATCTATTTAATGACGCCAAGATCTAATATGGCGGCCATAAGAAAAAATGAAGTTGACGGTGGTCAAAGCGAGACGAAACGCTTTAAGCAGAATCTAATAATACCTTCGTAAAGAGCTCAAAAAAGTGCCTGTAGAATGTATTAATCTTGTTTTGATCCCTGCAATAATAACTTCAGAACAGAAGAAAAAGGAAAAGTGTGTTTTACGGTTTTTCGGAAATATTTCAAAAACAACAATCATAGAAATTTTTTTAAAACGGATTATTGTTCAGCAGCAAAAAACGCAACTGCCCCAATTTAACCGACTTTGTATCTCTTACCGTTTTCGAGATCCCAATGGTGACTCGCGAATTTGTAACAGCCTGTATACAGGCTGTTACAAATCAGCCATCACTTGGCATCATCGGTACTTTCTTCGTATATGTACGAGTCGATGTCATATTTTGGCTCAGTAGCAGTCTGACGTAGAAGGGGGGTGTTGGTCAGCAGAGACCTTATTATAAGTCCAGCCAAGAGCAAGGACAGAAAGATGTCAAATTCACCACAATATGCTAAATTGTAAGTTTTAATGTAATTAATTAATTTTATATCAATTAATTTGTACATAAATATTGTAACAAAATTACACAATGCTATTTGAAAAAAAAGAGTTAACCTTGCTATGACCTTTGTGTCTTTTTTATAGTGACAACAGTAGCACCATCGAATGAGCCTTAAAGGCTCCAGCATCTTATTACATAGCCTCCAAACTAGTATGGCAGTGTCTGCAAAACCTAACTGTCTTGGCCAGAGACAACAAGGTCACCTAAATTGGAACCATGTAGCTGCACAAAGACACAGCAAACGGATGATGGAACGACCGTCACAACGACTAACTGCTGACTTACTTGCATTAAACATGACTCAGCTTAGGACAGTGACATGTCTATTAACAGGACACGGCTGCCTAAGAGGTCATCTGCACAAGATGGGAATCTATAAAGATGAACCCCTATGCAGACTCTGCAATGAGGAGGAGGAGGAAGCCTTTCATATCATCTTCGAATGCGTGGCACTAAGTCAATGTAGGGTTACTTTGCAAAGCGCATTTGATCTACCAGTGGAAAAAGATTTATCAAATAGGCTTCTAAACCTGATCGAGGGTACTAACCTGTTTGAGTAAAATGAAATCAAGGCAGGAATAACACAATAGGCCCAGTGGGCCGCAGTGTTAGGGATAATTAGAGACTGCCCTGCCTTGATAGCAATCAATCAATCAATCAATCAATCAATCAATCAATCAATCAATCAATCAATCAATCAATCGAATGAGCCTCTTCATATAGTTAAATTTTTGTCTAACACTTTTCTTCATAACATTAATTGTTTCGAAGATATTACAGTGTTACACTTTAAATGGACCATCCTGTATATAATTACTATTACACACGACTACTGTTCAGCAATAATATTAGGCATTTAAATATATGACAACCTATCATATATTTAAGTGCCCAAACAGTGGCATTAATAAACATGAAACAAAAGCAGAAGGTTAGCAAAAGGATCTGTTCATCGAAGAGGTTTTCATTGGATGTTTCTTGTCGGGGCGTGCAGATATAAAACACTCCTTTGATCTGAACTAAACTAGCATTCTTACTTGTCAATGGAAGGGGCGAACTCCTATATCTTATTATTGTAAGAACCATAGTCTCAATGTTCTAACTGGTGGAGAGGCGTGGTAAATTCGTATGGGAGAAATATTGATCTTGGTGGGGATCTTGGAGTCTCCTTCATAGACAGTCAAGCTCGCTTGTCAGAATATCGTTTATAGAAATATTCCTTTATCGCAATTAAAGTAGGAAGCTTGTTTCGACACTATTCAAGCGTTAATAAAACTGTCCGTTTAAAATAATACATAATGGAATAGTACCTATCCTTTATGATTTAGCTATCGTTTCGTGAAATTTTACCTGGTGATGAAGTAATAATAAATATAAATAATGAGTCGAGTTATATTAAAAGAAGAGGCTTGACGTTTAATGAAAGCATTGAGGTTATATCTCAAGAACAAGTAGATATACAGGTTGTAAGACAGAAGAGACTGTATTACATGATTGGCCCAAACTATGCCCAAGAATACAAGTTAATGTTTACCTTTAAACAAAACTTTATTTTCTGTTAAGAAACATTATATTCTCCTATGTACCTATTTAAAATTATATGATAATCATTCTATGTAAAATTAAATTAAAAAAAAACCTCAAGAATGATTACTTTAATCTAACTGCCCAAAAGCCTACACACACTTCGTGTTTGATGATTTAACAGGTGGTGTCTTCTGGCAAAAGTTTGTAAACAATGGTTACACTTGTATGGCTTTTCTCCTGTATGAACCCTAACATGATTAATTAGGTAAGTCTTTCGCCTAAAACTCTTATCACACAATTGACAGGGGTAAGGCTTCTCCCCCGTATGAATCCGTTCATGTTCTTCACAATGATATTTTACATTAAAACCCAATCCGCAAAATTGACATTTAAATTGCTTATTCTGCGTGTGTCCTTCTTTATGGACTCTTAACTCTGTGCTATCAGCGAAGCGTTTAAAACAAATCTCACAAAGATAAGGTTTCTCGCTTCTATGGAGTCGTTGGTGCCTATCGCGATCCACTTGTCTTGAATAAGCTTTTTGGCAAACATTGCAATTAAATTGATTATTTATTTGCTGTTTCTGATAATCTTCTTCTTGTTTGACGTGATGAGTATAAATCTGGTGACAATAGTCGGTGCTGCTTTCAATTTTGCAGGCCTCGCTAGATGATTGCTCGTGTTGATGGAATGTTATTTTATGAGCTTTAAGAAGCTCTTCCGTATCAAAAAATTCTTGGCATTTATTACAAAAACAAAACAGAAATAAAATGTTATTGTCTTCCATGTCCGAGTCATTTTTCTCGGGACTCAAACTCTCGGTTTTAATTTCCCAGTCATCGCCGTCCACAATTGTTTCGTTCTGTCTTTGACGTATGCCACGGTACCTGAAAATTAGAAATGTTAGTAACAGTATCTATTTTGTGTTTTCTGATAATACAACATCACTCAATAAGTCTCCGGTCTATCTACAAAAAACAATTTTTTTTAGAAATTCCACTTTATTCATCAACATACCTGTTATCCTTTAAAGTTGATAAATTTATTCCAACACACCTTTAACTACTCAATGCCCTTCATGTAAAACGATTTGTCTTTACTCTCAAAATAATTCTCAGTTTCGGTAATCACTTCTTCATTTGAGCCTAATTTCTTTCCCAGATGGAGTATCTTTTTCATGTCTGCAAGGACCAGTAGTCGATCGCGGCCAAATCTGGAGAGTACGCTGGTTAGGGAAGCAACTCAAAGTGTAATTCATCCAATTTAATCATTGTTTATTCTGTTCTGTTCTGTTTCTTATAGTTATCGAAGTATTTATTTAGGTTTGTAACAACACAATTTCGACGATCGTTTGTAAAAAACTTTCGCTAGTAATGTCGTTTATAAATTAGATCGCAACGATTGTAACAAATGCAATATTGGGAACCGAATCTATAATCACCAATACACTGTTACACATAACATCACCGCTGAAACTGCATTGTATAAGCATTCTAAAGATAGATGACATAATCTTGATTTTCAAAACGCTAAAATTTTAAAAAAGGAAAATAATTATAAAAAGAGATTAATTAGAGATTACGTAACATATAAAATTTTGAATTATTCTATTAGAAATAGGTACACACATAAAAATTTCTGGAATAAATTCTTATCCTTTCAGTTGGTGTTAAAATATAGATTAGTAATTACCAGAAAAAGTGATAGTTCTAATCAAATTGAATGTATTTGTTTTCTTTTCCCGATTAAATTACATCTAAATCCCGGAGTTAAAAATAAGGTGATAGAATTGTTGTCTAATAAAGATAACGATTTAACACCATAAAGACAACAAGTTATCCATTATTGCATAATTGTTAGATCAGGAGATAGATTACATGTAAAACATTTTATCTGCTTTGGAGAAATTTAACACCGAAGTTAATCCGGAACAATGAAAATGTTATCCTAAAAGAGTTAGATTTTGTTAGAGAGAAGGTAACGTTCTTGTTCTAACACGAATAACGACCATTCTGCATAATTTGGTTAACGAAAATGGATGCTGAATTTTATTTGTGCATCAAATATAGGAATCATAAGAAGTGGGTAAAAATAAATAATGACTTTCACTGACAAAAGAGATCATAGATAATAAAAGTAAGTACCTGGAGGGTTATTCTCGAATCTGAGGGAATGGAAATTTCAAGAGAATTGTCAAAAAATTCCTACAATTTCAATAGTTCCTATTCTGGAGTTGACTTTCTCACTTTTTCGTAGGAAAATATTCCCCAAATATTCGCTGGTATGTTCTCCAACAAATTAGTAGGAGAAATTGCTAGAGAAATTGAATCGGCTTCGCTCGTTCTCATTTCGGTGGTTTGCGGGGATCTGTGGCATATAGTTATTAATAACCTATATGTCATGTTAGTATAGTTTGCGATATTAGAAGCGCGTTAAAAATATAATAGGTATTATTCCCGAATATTAAAAAATATATGTACATTGTACTAATTACAACCACTGCGATGCTGAGGAAATATTACTAGCCGACCAAATATTTCAAGATGAAGTTCATGCTGAAGACCTTGCTGCAGCCCCACCAAGGCAGTCTCTACCCAGAGTAAATGCATTTGAGCAGCTAAGCGATAATTTGTTCAAACGATATTTTCGTATGAATAAAGCCACAGTAAGAAGTGTAATTCCAGCCACATCTTGCAACAATTTATTACGGGTAAATGATGGCGACAATTTCGAGCTGTTCGGTTATATATTCTATTAGTCGTTGCTTTTGCGTAGCAGTAACGTGTTTAGATTTTTTGTCTGCCATAATTTTTGTTTTTGAAAATGCCTTGAAGAAACCGTATTTGTATCTTAAATTCAAATAGCCGTCACAGAACAGCTGTTATAAAATCAATAACACATCCTGAGTTTTTATTGGTCTCTTCCTAACTTAAGACTTGACAACAATGCGCTACAATTCCTGTGGAGTAAAGGTAGGGAATGAAAGTCGGAACTATTCCCTGTTAGTTCGAGAATACAACATTTTTAGTATCGAGGAGTGAGCGGTGAAAGTTACTCCCTGGGAGTGCTATTTTTCCACTGTTTCGAGAATAACCCCTCTGGTATAATTATGTATTATAGGTAAACCAGACACATTCATATCACAGACTGTAATAAAACAGCTGAATATTTTTTACCAACATATATTCCTTTCTTTTTAGGATATTCTGCATTTGTGACGGTTTTTATAGTACCTGGCAGCATGGTGTCGGAGGCCTCGGTGTAAAAGTCCAAATGCATTCCTGAAGAATCTATTCTTTTCGAGATAAAACTAACACTTCTAAGAATAACTGTAACTCTTTTCGGGGTAACAGTTACTACGTCGAAAGATTGGTAGTTCTCCTTTTCAATATAATACTAACACTTCTCAGGATAACCCTAACTCTTTTCTGGGTAACAGCCACTCTCTTGGAAGTTAAGTATTTCTCCTTTTCGAGATTATACTAACACTTCCGAGTATAACCGTAACTCTGTTCGGAGTACAGTAACTACCTCAGAATTTAAGCTTATATCCTTTTCGAGATACCTAATTCTAACACTTTTAAAGATAACTCCAACGCTTTTCGGAATAACAGTTACTATATCGAGATTAAGTATTTGTCCTTTCCGAGATGAGACTAACACTTTAAAAGATATAAGCAACTAACGCAGGGACAATGTTATTATCACTTCTGAATATAAAAGTAGCACTTTTTATTCTAACTCCAGTAATTTTAACACCAGAAGAGGATGGACGCGAGAAAACACCGAAAAAGTGTTGAAAAACTGTTAGAATTAACTTCAGATTTTTATGTGTGTAACAGGTGGAAGTTGATTAATGTTAAAAACAACACATTCTTGACTAATGGAAAGCACGACTTTTTATCAGTCCAATCTATCTGGAATAATTTCTTTACCTAACGTGACAATTATGGAAAATAATTTTTTTTCTGAATTTACCGGCATTGCACTATTTACGAATTAGTGTTTTAACTGCACCCACTACAAAATGTATTCTGTTGCATTCCTTCTTTTTAGATGAAATAAGCAGTATACAACACACTACTACAAAATGTTCTGTTGTAGCACGGCCTGAATCCGAGCCACTTTTTGACGTTATTGGGAATGAAGATAAACCTTTGGTATAACTTAATTTTATTTAAAAAAATTATTACACTTTACTCTAGTAACTATGTGGGGAAAATCAATTAGATAAAATCCTCAAAAGACGACCAGGTTATTCTTGTAAAATATCATGCATTTTTAAATATATATTATTGAATATGAATATCGCAGATCAGTAAGGATACGCAATTTGTAAAATAGATATGCAGATTTTATATTCTACACTGTTGAACCCTTTTTTGAATCACAACATAGAAACAGATTTTTTCTCGCTGCAGGTTTAGGTTATCCTATCAACTAGTAATGACGGCTAATATCTACAGTATATTTTAATTTTCGGATATCATGTTTTGCATCATCGAATAGCTGGAACGGTTTCAAGGAACCTGTCATTCATGAAGGGTAAAATGTCATATATTGTTTATAGTGCATTGATTTACCGATTATTTTTGTGTCCGTCGTTCAGGTCTCTTTACCATACATCATGCAGCTGTTAAAAATATTTATAAGTACCTATCCTATACTTCTTATGATGTAGTTATCAGAACGAATGTAGAGTTTTACTATAAACATGTCAAGCGCTTTTCTGCTACAGTTTTTTACCACATACTCTATATTCGTCGGGCTTTTCAACTGTATGAGATCTTCTATGACTCCTTAAGTTTGTGCTTGTAGAAAACCTATTACCACACGCTTCACATTGGTAAGGCTTCTCACCTGTATGAATTCTACTGTGAATGGTTAAGACCGATTTCCAAGAAAACTTTTTATCACATACCTTACATTCGTAAGGCTTCTCGCCTGTATGAATTCTACAGTGACCCTTCAGGTCGCTTTGATGAGAAAATTTCTTTCCACATACTTTACATTCGTAAGGCTTCTCATCTGTATGAGTTCTTCTATGAGTCCTTAAGTTTGTGCTTATAGAAAACCTTTTACCACACGCTTCACATTCGTAAGGCTTCTCACCTGTATGAATTCTACAGTGATTCTCCAGGATATGTTTATTAGAAAATCTCTTGTCACATACTTTACATTCGTAAGGCTTCTCACCTGTATGAGTTCTTCTATGACTAATTAAGTTTGTGCTTATAGAAAATCTTTTACCGCACGCTTCACATTCGTAAGGCTTCTCACCTGTATGAATTCTACAGTGATTCTCCAGGGTGTGTTTCTGAGAAAATTTCTTGCCACATACTTTACATTCGTAAGGCTTCTCACCTGTATGAGTTCTTCTATGACTCCTTAAGTTTGTGCTTATAGAAAACCTTTTACCACACGTTTCACATTCGTAAGGCTTCTCACCTGTATGAACTCTACTGTGAATACATAAGGCGTATTTCCAAGAAAACTTTTTATCACATACTTTACATTCGTAACGCTTTTGACTGGTATGAATTTTGCTGTGCTTCTCTAAGCTGTCTTTTCGAGCAAAGCTATTGTCACATACATCACATTTGTAAGGTTTCTCATTTGTATGTTGCCGTACGTGCGTAATAAGTTCCAGCTCGTGTATAAAACATTTACCGCAAACCTTGCAATTCATAAATATTTTACCAGTTTTGGTGTATTGCCCTGTCATTGGAACATCCGTTACATCGAAGCTTTTATCATCTTCTTCATATAAGATGCTCTTGGTGTGAGTAGTTAGCTCGGACTTTGTATTAAAACTTCTATCACATGATTTACAGTAATAGCGATCGTCGTCTGTCCTGTTTTCATGGACTCTTACGTGATTACTTAATGTCTGACGCGAACTGCAAATCTGCCTGCAGATAGGGCATTGATTCTCCAACAAATCTATCTTAATTGTCGGTGAATGGCTATACTCTTGATGTATAAGTAAGTCACTGATACAGCGGTACGTTTTCTGACATATAATGCACGATACGAAATTCAGTTGCTTCACCTGTGCAACATGTTCACCCAAACATTCGGTATTCTCAATTTGATTCTCGTGTAACGTGGAATTGGATAGTTCTTGGCTAGGGTGAACCTCCATTTTATGCGCTTCAAGAAGTTCCTTTGTATCGAAGAATTCACGGCAGGCGTTGCAAAAATAGAACCAGAACGATGTATCGTCATCTTCTACTTCTGAATCACTATCTTTGATCGAACCTATTTCTCCTGCTTTTGGTGATAGAGCCAAGTACCTGAAAATACTAAGTATTAGTTCCTCTGTCACTTTAACGCATTATGACATTTAGATATTCGTTTTTCTACAAATAAGGTGTGCATAACTGATAGAATGTCTTTTGATATACTTATATAATGTTGGATAAAACAAGAAACTACATGTCTATTTAAATATGTACCTACCAATTGCTACTTATGGAGACTAAGATATAGTAAGCACATTTCTACTAAGGTTAAAACAAATCGGAATGAAAATGTACAACCGAAGAATATATACGTTTTTTATTTTCTCATAAAATAACGAGTTACCTGTATGTCTGCGGGTTAGATTTGGAAATTTTTGGAAAGCTGACATTTTTTTGGGGGCCTGTAAAACGTACCCTAGTAAATCCTCCTAGTAAATCGTCTATCCCACAATGTGCGTTCTGTATCATTCTACATACAAATATTAATAAAACTTCTGGTATTGTACTTTATTTAGAATCATCCACATTCAGTTTTTACATGTAAATTGCACATTACTAAAGACACTATAAACATGATGAAGGACCGGTTGCTTACTGCTTATCTAACCAAATGCAAAATATATAGCTTAGGATACATGCTATAAGTATTACCATTGATAAATTGATATATCACTCTCATGGCAGGTTTTCGACCATCGTGTGTTTGGTTGCATAATCTGAAAAAAGGTATTTTATCAAGAAATGTTTCTTATGCCTCGCCTTCCCGAATATTCATTTGCGGTTAAACATGTAGTAGTAATTGCCGACGAAATACGTCAGCGCTCTAAACACGACCACCTGCAGAATTATTTCCGAATGAATAGGACTATTTACTAACAACATACAAAGAAAACACGTATTTAATTTTTTCTTATATACATACAAATAATATATAAGTCGCTCGAAAAGTAAAAAAAAAAATCGCTGAGAATGATTTCTTTCATAGTATATTTAGTTAGATACTTTTTGTTTGTACACATTGTTTCGATAAAAATTTGTAATTTTTAAATAACGTAACGTTAATAGTGTGATCGATCAGAAAATTGATGTGATTATTAGGTACATATACAGGGTGTCTCAGCGAGACCGTTCATTAGAAGTTTATGGGGTTCTGGCCAAAATATAAATTTGAAAATTCAGAATCGTATATAATCTATTGTGTTCTCTTCACTTAAAATATTTTTAGATTTCTAGCGCCTCCGGTTATACCGGAAGTCGCCGACTACTTTGTTAATTTTTATGGAACACCCTGTATATTTGTACATATTTGGATTCGCCTACTTTTAGGCTTCATAAATGCATTTAGTTTTTTTAATGTGATTCCGACGTTTGGATGTTTTTGTAGTTCAATTTTTTCTAAAAAAAAATTACTATCGGACATTTATTAAAAAAATCAGAGAACACTCGAATTTTTCCGATATCTATTTAAAATTCATAACATGCTTAAACAACATGTTGGAGTAGATTTTTGCGCCGAGAACACCTGTCTATATTGCGTGGTTCCTTTACCGTGGCACGTTAACTTTTAGAAATTTTGAGGAACCATAACTTAAATTTTTCAAATATCACTCCACATATTTTATTACTTAGTCGTATTCGGCATCTCATTTTACATCTTTTACATTACACATGTTCTATACCCGAAATTGATAGTTTACGAGATAATTAGGTTTTTTTGAAAAAATGCACTCACAACTCATCGATATTTGTTCAGGGTGCCATGGAAACTAAGCGTTCTCAAAGTTTTTATGTAATATTATTTTTATTGTCAAAGTCTAAAGTCAAATAGTTATACTTCGTCGTTTGATCCATGTTAATAATTAAGTAGCATATTAAGTGGCTTTACATTATTGTTATAAAGAGTTAAAATGGATAACAATAAGGAAAATAATGTTTACACATATCAAGAAATTCTTAATTTATTATCTATTCACACACTCAGAAAAATTCATGCATTGATTCAACAAAAAAATGGTAAATCCAAGAACAATTTTTGTTTAAATACGGCGAAGAGATTTTTTTGTTTGAACGAACATAAAAATTAATGTTGCGTTATTTCTGTTAGTTCAAAAGTAAAATTAGCTTGAAGTAAACGTTCCATTTAGTTGTTAAGACAATTACAACGTAATTTTTATGTTGCAGCAACATTAAAATATTAACACAACTTGCATGTTGATTGAATAACTGAATATTTGTTGGAACCACTGAATATGTATTTGGTTCAAATAAAATAAAATAAAAAACGTTTTGTTAAATCAATGCATGAATTTTTCTGAGTGCGGAAAATGCGACAAAATTCTTAGTAGAACTTGCAGAATGTTTAATGAAAATTATCCACATTTACCTCTAATGACAAAAGGTAAATTTATGTAAAAATATCTAGGGTGTTCCATTAAAAATAACAAAGTAGATGACCACTTCCGGTATAACTGGAAGCGCTAGAAATCTAAATATTTTCAGTGAAGAGAACACAATCGATTATATACGATTCTGAATTTTCAAATTTATATTTTGGCCAGAACTCCATAAACTTCTAATCAACGGTCTCGCTGAGACACCCTGTATGTTTTTACAAATTGCAAAGATGCTAGAAATACAAATATAAAGCTAAAATCAATCAACAATACCGATTTCCAAAATTTCCAAGTTCCAACGCCCTCCTAAACGGGTCAAATTTTTTTCTCTACCTAAATGACTATAAAATATACACTATTTTATATATTTTATATATTATGTGTCAAGATTTTTTATTCATATATTATGTACTTATTAGATCGGAATTCGAACATGTAACAAGTGAAGTAAAGTAGATAATTTAATAATGCTTTCAACACATATGCAATGAAATACTAACTGTAAGAAAATACCAAACCTGGTATCTATATTTAAAATACGACAGAATGAATAAATCATCAAAATAGCATATTTTGCACTTTAAGTTTATCAATGCTTTAAGACTCTGCCTCGTGCAATTTATCCCACTCTTTGATTTCCTTGTCTTGCGTATTGATGGATCCGCTGGGCGCTCGTTCACGCGTGGGTAGTTAAAACGAGAGCCCAAAATCGGGACGAAAAATATTACATTGAATGATATATCAATTTATCAATGGTATTACATAAGTCTTATACAGGGTACGCTACTAATTAGGCTACTCCATTTAAAGGACTTATGACAATGTTTGGAATTGAAACGTTTCTGCGATGCATTGATTGTATTGCGTTGGAGATCACATGTTTTATCTTTTAAACGCCTTTTCCTATTTCGACTAATCAATTTGGATTTCTGAGAGTGGGAATATACATATAAATGATAGAGACTGTATTTCCTCTTTATGGATATCTGGGTATTCTGAATTACTAATTACAAGCAATTAGCTTTCCCGCGATTCAGAAGAAAACCTTTCGTCTTTTATATAAGTTGCTGCTGAGTTAGCTTGGCTGCTTCTGACCATTGTTGATGACTTGTATCCAATTTATTTATTGTTGCGTAATTGTACCTGAAACATGTAGATTTTAGTTCCAGACATTTATTTGCTTGTGTTAATTGTAGCCACTTAGTCATTTCTTACCATTTGCAGGTCGATTTGATTTGGCATAGTTTTATACAGTGTCACCGAGTGCCTCTGAATGGCCGTGTACCTAAATTAAGACAAAATATAACAGATATTATGATTCCGTAGTTGGAACCAATAGCTAATGTGACCACCAACATCAAATAAAACTCGAAACTTGGTAAGGAGAGTTATTTTATTAATTTATCAAATTACAATAGAACAATAATTATAAAAATATTACAGCCATGAGTAGCTCCTTGTTGCACTCGTTCTTGCGAAAAGGACAAAATGATGCCCTACTGACATTGAGCTTAAAAGTTATATTATATACCAACACAGATACACATTCTTAATACACTATAAACCTAACTAACTTTAACTTTACATTATACATTAACATAATTTTTACATATACTCTTAACATAAACACTACCACTTCTTAAATATACCTAGCTTTATCTGGCATTTCGTTGTACAATTTCAAACCCTTATAAAAGAAACTATTTTGTGAACAAGACTCTCTTTTTAATGGTAACCAGCGTTATTTACATTTCTAGTTTTATATATATGAATATCACTATTATATGCAATAAATCTACTCATGTATTCAGGAAGTTTATTATTTACTATTTTATAAATTAAAACTAAACTGTTAAGATAAACACTTTGTCTTATACTAAGCCACTGCAACATATCTAACATACATAAATGTAACTCTTGTATATCTACTACATCCTAAAGTTATTCTCATTGCCCTATTTTGTAATTTTTGTAATTTATACAGATAAGAATGCAAAGTTTCTGAAACTATTCGTCGTAGAGACTTACGGTAAAAAAATTTAGAACTAAAGTGGTCAAAAGAAGACCGTGGAAAATATTTTCAGATTTCCAAGATGGTCGCCAGGGGGCGTAACCGCCATTTTAAACCTTTAAAGTGATTTTTCATTGAAATCCACCCAGTAAATGTTACCAAAAAATATATGCTTTTTTTAGCTAAGCTTTACTCGAGTAATTTTTGTTTAACACTTTTTGACGTATCTATTAAAATAAAATGGTGGGGGGTAATTAAATATTTTTTAAATAAACAGCTCTAACTCCTAAACGACTGAATTGATTTTAACAAACTTGATCTCATTGAAAAAAGCATTTATTGTTCCATCAAACCTATCTTACCTGTGATATGTATAGTTCTTATTGATGCCGCTAGAGCGCGAGGATGTCTATTTCCTTGGCCTCCCCGATCCCCAGACCTCACCTGTTTGGACTTCTATCTCTGGGGTCGGTTGAAAGATATTGTTTACCAAACTCCACTAACAACGAGAGATGACATGAAAATACGAATACCAGAGGCCATTAGTAGTAATGCATTGAGTGCGATGGAAGACTATTTCGAGCATATAAGGAGGCATTAAGTTTTATTTCAAAATCAGTCCTTTTGTCCTATAGTGCCCCTACACATTTTTTTTTAATTTTTTGAACTAATAATAGTTTTATTATTTAAAAATTATAAATTATGCAATTGAATCTTGAAAAAACACAAATAAATAACAATAAATACCGGTGTAATAACGTCTTTTTAAAATTATATGATAACTAAATCTTCTTTCTGCGATATTTCAGGCTACGGATAAGATATCGAAATACGGTTTTCACTAGCCTATTTAGGTATCACTTCGCTACATTTTTATGAAAAAAAGTCATATTATTGCATTTAGCTTGTTAGGGAATTTTGAAATTTTCTGATATTATATCAAAAAGCGCGCTCTAGCGGCATCACTAAGAAATAGACATATCATGATGATTGGTTCGATGGAATGCGTTTTTCAATGAGACCAAGTTTGTTAAAATCAGTTCAGCCGTTTAGGAGTTACAGCTATTTATTTCAGAAAACATCTAATTACCCCCCACCACTTTATTTTAATAGATACGTCAAAAATTGTTAAACAAAAATTCGAGTAAAGCTTAGCTTTAAGAAGCATATATTTCTTGGTAACATTTACTGGGGGAATTTCAGTGAAAAATCACTTTAAAGGTTTAAGATGCCGGTTACGCCCCCTGGCGACCATCGTGCAAATGTGAAAATATTTTCCACGGTCTTCTTTTGACCATATTAGTACTAAAATTTTTTACCGCAAGTCTCTACGACGAATAGTTTCAGAGTTTCAGCCCTCTCAATATCACTGCCATACACATTCTCGAATGTATCATCCGCAAAAAGGTTGATGCTACAATCCTGTGAAACCGTACCCAGGTCATTAATATACAAAATAAACAATAGTGGACCCAAAATCGTACCCTGCGGGACCCCCAGAGACATTTCTCTGAGTTCCGACGTTCTGTTGTAGTTACTTGCGATCTTCCTGTTAAATAGTTTTCTAACCATTTAAGAGCTACCCTCGTATTCCGTAGTTGTAAAGTTTTCTTATTAATCCATTTCGATCTATAGTTTCAAAGGCTCTTTTGAGATCAAGAAAAACTGATACTACTTTGTTATTATTTTCTATTTCTTCCTTCCAATTTGCAAGTACTAAATTTAATGATGTTTCACATAAATGACCTTTCCTAAATCCGGACTGATAGTCTGCTAGAATTTTATTTCTTTCGATAAATTCCTCCAGTTGTTCTTTAGCAGACTGTTCAATGATTTTTTCCATAGAGAACATCATATTAATTACTCGAAAATCACAGCAAAGACAAATCGTTTTACATAAAGAGTACCGAAAAGTTAGAGGAGCGTTAGAATGAATGTATCAGTCTTGAAGATGAATAAAAAAGTTATTTTTCTTAGTTAGACAGGAGACTTACTGAGTGATGTGTTACATCTTGAGCCACAACTACTTCTTCAGGAACTTGAGCCGCAAAGCTAAATGATATCGATTCTACGTGAAAGCACACTGAACCTGCTACCACATCTATGTATATTTAAATCGAACAGTTAAACAGTTATTAACGATATTCTTTAAAAACCATCACAAAGAAAGAAGCATTGCTCATCTAAATAGGCCCATGCTGCTACAAAAGTGACATATGTATCTCGATTTAATTCGTGGCTGTCATTCAACTGGCAGCAATAATTTTATTCAAAATGGGCGTAGAGGATATTTTGTTGAACTTTTCTACCAAGATATATGATAGAGTATAAGAATTTTTAACATTATTACAATTTGTTACGTATTATTGATACTGTTGTATGTATATCTCTACAGGCTGCAGATAGAAATGTTCATTGTAAATGTACGTAAATATGTTACACACTTCACATATTGGAATACTTACACTTAAGCTTTCTTGCCTGTATGAATTTTAATGTGTTGATATAAGTATGCATATTGTGCAAACGCTTTATCACACACTTTACATTTATAAGGCTTCTCACCTGTATGAGTTCTAATGTGACCGGTTAAACTCTTTCGGAGAGCAAATCTTTTATCACACTCGTTACATTTGTAAGGTTTCTCACCTTTATGAGTAATTCTAATGTGCTGGTTTAACATCGAGGTTTGAGAAAATCTTTTATCACACGTTTGACATTTGTAGGGCTTTTCACCTGTATGCGTTCTCAGATGTGCCACCAAAGTCAATCTTTGAACAAATCTTTTATCACATACTTTACATTCATAAGGCTTTTCGCCTGTATGATATTTAACGTGATTGTATAACTGCGAGCTTTGTGCAAATTTTTTATCACACCATTTACACTTGTAGGGTTTCTCACCTGTATGAATTCTACTATGACCGAGTAAGCTAAATTTCTCTGCAAAACTTTTACCACACACTTGACATTTGTGAGGTTTCTCGCCTGTGTGAGTTCTCATATGACGGCGTAACTTTGAGATTTGAAGGTATCTTTTATCACACTTTTGACATTTGTAAGGCTCCTCACCTGTATGACTTTTAATGTGAACCTGTAGGTACGAATTTTGAAGAAACTTCTTGTTACACACTTTACATTCGTAGGACTCCCTATCTGTGTGAGTTTTACCGTGAACTTGCAAGCTCTCCTTCCAAGAAAATCGTTTATTGCACACTTCACATTTATAGGGCTTCTCACCTGTATGAATTCTAATATGATTGAGTAGGCCCGATTCGCGTGAATATTTTTTGTCACACACTTTGCATTTGTAAGGTTTCTCACCTGTATGAGTTCGCATATGATGGAGCAGCTGCGAGAGTTGGAGATATTGTTTATCGCACTTTTGACATTTGTAAGGCTTGTCATCTGTATGAATTCGATGATGATGACTCTGTAAGTATGACTTTCGAAGAAACTTTTTGTTACACACTTTACATTCGTATGACTCCTTCTCTGTATGAGTTCTAACGTGAGCCTGTAAGGTCGCTTTCCAAGAAAATCGTTTATCGCACACTGCACATTCGTAAGGTTTCTCTCCTGCATGAGTATTAATGTGATCTCGTAAGTGCAAGTTTAAAGCAAACTCTTTACCACACACTTTACATTGGTAAGACTTCTTACCTCTATGACTTTTGCTGCAAATATTTCGTCTGTTTGTTGGAGAAAGTCTTTTATGATGCGATTGCAAAGTAACATTCTTGGTACCTATGTTTCTACCAGCTTTACCGCGATAGCGATTTTCATGATTTCGTATATGGTCAACTAATACATTACGTGAACTACAAATCTTCCTGCAAATGTGACATTGATTCTCTAACAAACTTATCTTAATTATTACTGAATGACTGTACTCTTGGTGTTTAAGTAACTCATTGCTACAAAGGTATTGTTTTTGACAAATAATGCATGACACGGAATTCTGTCCCTCCTCTTCTACTGCTGCATGTTCACTCGAAGAGTTGGTATTCTCGTCTTGTTGATCGCTGTTGGTGGAACTGACCGGTTCTTGGTTATAGTGAGACTGACTTTTATGTGCTTCAAGTAGTTCCTTTGTATCGAAGAATTCACGACACACGTTACAAAAATAAAACCAGAACGATATATCGTTATCATCTACTTCTGAATCACTATCAGTCGAGTGGACTGATGATATAGTTGAGAGCCTGGAAATGCTACATATTAGTACTTAAATTAATTTATCGTTTTGAGGTCAAACAAGAATTGTTAGATATTAATGATTTGATTGGAAGATAAAATTTACAAAATAATTAAGAAATAAACACAATGTTTTATATGATTAATTAGTTAAATTACTTGCTCAAATTCATACTAATAAGTCTAATGCTAAAAGTTTGCTATCAAACAACACATTTAGATTCTTAGTGGTATTAACTCGAGATATATCATTCGCAAGGCAATATTAGAAAGCCAGCGCATTAATTCAGGATTCAACGATTCATGCACCAGGCACATATGCTTTGCACGTCACACTGCAGAATTTCACGATCACTGAGGATGTTAGCGGGACGATAATTTTTTTAGATCATCCGCGAGCAGAAACTTCTTCGATAGTACGTACTGGGGTATGCCTGATAAGGGAAAGTAGGGTTTTGATAAATAACCACTGAAAGTTGCATATTGGGGTTTACGATACAAATAAGACATTAGTAGGTGAATCAGTGATCACTAAAGCCGAACGTCTCCAGTTTCGATGGAATAAAAGCACGAGCAATTCGATCATGCATCATCAAGTTTTTCCTCACGGAACTGGTTCGTTATCTTTTGATTTCAGGAAGAGGAAACGTATTAACGAGACCAATTCCGTAAGTAACAATTGAATAATAGAAACAACTATATAGTACCTAATGTTTCTTACTGGTGTGTTCTTTTTCATGTCTCGTAAGATTACGTTCAAGACCGCAGCTTTCTTGACAATACTTGCACTTGACTGGTTTCTTCCCAGTGTGCACTCTATGGTGAAGCAAAAGGTATGCTTTCCGGCAGAAATTCTTCCCACAAACTCACACAAGAGAAAGGTCTTTCGCCGGTATGGATTCGCTCGTGCTCCACTAGGTGGTGCTGCCTGCTGAAACTCTGCTGGCAGTAATTGCATTGAAACGGCTTATTCCCCGTATGCATCATATTATGTAGTAATAAGCACCTCTTTTCAGAAAAAGATTTAGGGCATAAATTACATTGGTACGGCTTAAAACCAGCATGGACTCGTTCGAGCCTCAAAAGATTATATTTCCGGAAAAATAATTGCCCGCAATAAGTGCATTTAAATTGCTTATCTTCAGTGTGTGTTCGGCCATCATCGGTTAACTGAGATCTATCGCTGAAACGTCTATCGCATTGTTCAAGCGTAGGGTCTCGCCTTATCAATATCGCCTTCGTGAATCCGTATTTGCCTGTTTAGTTTAGATCCCGAAGAATAAGTTTTCTTACAGACGTGGCATTGATTTCTTAACAACGCATCTCTGATCAATACCAGATGATAAATTCTTTGATGGATAAGTAAATAGTTACGCTTGAATATTACTTTTAACAAACGACGCATGCGATGGGATCTTCTTCGGCTGGTGAGATTTCGGTTTTGATCGGCGTTTCTATGGTTACGTTGTCGTGTACGTGACACTTTATTTTATGTAGAGATAAAAGTTCGTTGGAATCGAAAAATTCCTGGCACACGTTGCAGAAATGGAACCAGAAAGACTTGTCCTTATCTTCGGTTTCAGAATCTGATTCAACTTTATTTTTATGAAGTTTAAAAATGGCACGTCAAAATGTTTTTGTTTATAATTTTTGTTGTAATGTAATGTTGTAATTTAACATTTTCCCACTGTGACTCTTTCTTATAGTTATCGAAGTATTTATTTAGGTTTGTAATAACAATTTCGACGATCTTTTTTCTAAAAAATTTTCGCTTACCGCTTAGATATTTTTGTTGATAGACATGGCCATTTATATTATTAGTATTTTGACACATATTAAATATCAATTTCTTCCACTGAAGAAGTCTTATTAACGAACGGAATTTAATTAATTTGCTGTTTCATTGGCCTATAAGTCGAAAAACTTCAGGAATTGAAAGATAATTTTTTAAATTCCGAACTGTTAATTTATTTTTGGTAAAATTGAGTAGATATAATTCATTTGTTTCACACAATTTTTGGCTTTCGTAAAGTACTCGACATATCTTGCTCGAGGTACATTATTATTATTTTTCTAAATTATTTACCACCTAGTATACTTGCATGGTTCAATCTGTATAATTATATTTCCAACTAATTTTAATTGACATAAACATGTAAGAATTTTATGTGAGGTAACAGTCTGCAGATTGCAACTAGTATAGTGTGTTCCTAGATATATACTAATATAGTCCAGACATTTCGGTATTCGGTTGATGATGAAAACCCATGCGTTTTCGAAACACGTGTCCCGAATAATTAATCAAAGTTGTGGTGTGAGGTGATACCGATGTTTATTGTTATTACGAGCCCACAGTCCTTGAAATCACTCTAATATAGTCCGTTTCAAAATATTTAAATTTTAACAACTTTCTTAAGGAATTTATTTACGAATTTTATTTCTATTATTATTTACAGCGTACTGTCTTCAACATTTATTTTATTTTATTTTCATTAAATAACTGTTTATGCCTACAAATTTACTTGCGTTTGACATTATCGAACTACCTCGAATTACTTACTTGCCTTCTGTTTTCCGGGGTAAGTATCTATTGAATCTCGAAGATAAAAGAGAAAACAGTGGCGCACCCTTTTTTTAACATCTGTTCCCAAGACCGTCTTCACTGAGTTAAGCCGCCCTCGAGGATTCAATCCCCACCATCAGGTAAGTCGAAAGTGTCGGTGCCTAACACCATTCCGAACAACTGTCCGTGTGTCTTTTCCTATTTTATTTACTTTTATTTTCATCTGTTTTTGAAACCGATAGCCGCGTCGCGCGCGCCCTGCGTGTGTCGTGTGCGCGTAACAAATTACATAAAGGTCATAAGGTAACAGGTGGAAGTTGATTAATGTTAAAAACAGCACTTCGTTGCCTAATGCAAAACACCTTTTATCAGTCCAATCTGTCTGGAATAATTTCTCTACCTAACGTGACAACTATGGAAAATTATTTTTTTTAATTTACCGACATTGCACTACTTACGACTTATGTAGTGTTGCAGCTGCACGCACTACAAAATATATTTTGTTGCATTCCTTCTACTTAGATGAAGGGCCATTTGAAATAAGCAGTATACAACACACTATTACAAAATGTTGTGTTGTTGCACGGCCTGAATCCGAGCCACTTTTTGAGGTGATTGGAAATGAAGATAAACCTTGGTATAACTTAATTTTATTTAAAAAAATTATTACACTTTAGTCTAGTAACTACATATGTGGGGAAAATCAAGAATATGTGGATATTAGATAAAATCCTCAGAAGACGACCAGGTTATTCTTGTAAAATATCATGCATTTTTAAATATATGTTATTGAATATGAATATCGCAGATCAGTAAGGATACGCAATTTGTAAAATAGATATGCAGATTTTATATTCTACACTGTTGAACCCTTTTTTGAATCACAACATAGCAACAGATTTTTTTTCTCGCTGAAGGTTTAGGTTATCCTATCAACTAGTAATGACGGCTAATATCTACAGTATATTTTAATTTTCGGATATCATGTTTTGCATCATCGAATAACCGGAATGGTTTCAAGTAGCCTGTCATTCATGAAGGGTCAAATGTCATACATGGTGTGTTACTGATTATTGTGTCCGTCGTTCAGGTCTCTTTACCATACATCATGCAGCTGTTAAAAATATTTATAAGTACCTATGCTACATTTCTTATGATAGTTATAAGAACTAATATAGAGTTTTACTATAAATACGTAAAGCACTTTTCTGCTATAGTTTTTTACCACATACTTTATACTGGTAGGGCTTCTCACCTGTATGAGTTTTTCTATGTCTCCTTAAGTTTGCGCTTATAGAAAACCTTTTACCACACGCTTTACATTCGTAAGGCTTCTCACCTGTATGAGTCTTTCTATGTCTACTTAAGTTTGCGCTTATAGAAAACCTTTTACCACACGCTTTACATTCGTAAGGCTTCTCACCTGTATGAATTCTTCTATGACTCATTAAGGTTGAGCTTATAGAAAACGTTTTACCACACGCTTTACATTCGTAAGGCTTCTCACCTGTATGAATTCTTCTATGACTCCTTAAGTTTGCGCTTATAGAAAACCTTTTACCACACGCTTTACATTCGTAAGGCTTCTCACCTGTATGAATTCTTCTATGACTCCTTAAGTTTGCGCTTATAGAAAACCTTTTACCACACGCTTTACATTCGTAAGGCTTCTCACCTGTATGAATTCTTGTATGACTCCTTAAGTTTGCGCTTATAGAAAACCTTTTACCACACGCTTTACATTCGTAAGGCTTCTCACCTGTATGAATTCTTCTATGACTCCTTAAGTTTGCGCTTATAGAAAACCTTTTACCACACGTTTCACATTCGTAAGGCTTCTCACCTGTATGTATTCTACTGTGACTGGATAAGAGCGATTTCCCAGAAAACTTTTTGCCACATACTTTACATTTGTAAGGCTCCTCATCTGTATGAATTCTACTGTGAATGGATAAGAGCGATTTCCGAGAAAACTTTTTATCACATACTATACATTCGTAAGGCTTCTCACCTGTATGAATTCTTCGATGATTCCTTAAGGTTGAGCTTACAGAAAACCTTTTGCCACACGCTTTACATTCGTAAGGCTTCTCACCCGTATGAGTTCTTTTGTGAATTCTTAAGGTTCCGCTTGTAGAAAACCTTTTATCACATATATTACATTCGTAAGGCTTCTCACCTGTATGAATTCTACAGTGAATGGATAAGGCGTATTTCCAAGAAAACTTTTTATCACATACTTTACATTCGTAACGATTCTGACTGGTATGAATTTTGCTATGCCTCTCTAAGCTGTCTTTTCGAGCAAAGCTATTGCCACATACATTACATTTGTAAGGTTTCTCATTTGTATGTTGCCGTACGTGCTTAATAAGTTCCAGTTCGTCTATAAAACATTTACCGCAAACCTTACAATTCATAAATATTTTACCAGTTTTGGTGTATTGCCCTGTCATTGGAACATCTAAGCTTTTATCATCTTCTTCATATACATTGTTTTCGGTCATATGAACTGTTTCATGTTGCAGAAGATTACATTTTTGAGAAAAGGTTTTAGCACAGTGACCACATTTAAATACCGGTTGCTCGCGGTGAATCGATATGTGAGAAGTGAGGTCCGCTATATTGGTAAACAATGCATCACAGAGATCGCAACGGAAAGACTTTGCGTTGATGGGGACTCGCTCATGTGTTACGAGACCACATCGCCCAGTAAATATTTTCTGGCAATGTTTGGATTTGTTCGACATATCACCGACACAGCTCTTGGTGTGAGTAGTTAGCTCGGAGTTTGTATTAAAACTTCTGTCACATGATTTACAGCAATAGCGATCGTCGTCTGTCCTTTTCATGGACTCTTACGTGATTACTTAATGTCTGACGCGAACTGCAAATCTTCCTGCAGATAGGGCATTGATTCTCCAACAAATCTATCTTAATTGTCGGTGAATGGCTATGCTCTTGATGTATAAGTAAGTCACTGGTACAGCGGTACGTTTTTTGACATATAATGCACGACACGAAATTCTGTCCCGTCGCCTGTGCAACATGTTCACCCAAAAATTCGGTATTCTCAATTTGATTCTCGGGTAACGTGGTATTGGATAGTTCTTGGCTAGGGTGAACCTCCATTTTATGGGCTTCAAGCAGTTCCTTTGTATCGAAGAATTCACGGCAGGCATTGCAAAAATAGAACCAGAACGATGTATCGTCATCTTCTACTTCTGAATCACTATCTTTGATCGAACCTATTTCTCCTGCTTCTGGTGATAGAGCCAAGTACCTGAAAATACTAAGTATTAGTTCCTCTGTTACTTTAACGCATTATGACATTTAGATATTCGTTTTTCTACAAATAAGATATGCATAACTGATAGAATGTCGTTTGATATATATAATGTTGGATAAAACAAGAAACTACATCTCTATTTAAATATGTACCTACCAATTACTACTTATGGAGACTAAGATATAGTAGTAACTACATTTGTACAAACAATGGTACACAAACAGGAAAACGTTGCAGTTATGTGTTGGTTTCTTTGTGGTGGTCCATGAACATAAATCATAATATTATGATCCTGAAGAATCAAAGAATCTTTTGTGTATGATTTTAGCAATTGCGCTGGTGACACCTAAGTACTGTAAACATGGCAATAGAAGCTTGGAAAATAATACAAATTAGAAAAATAATCTAACAAGAAAAAAACATACCCATACAATACCGAGACTCTGTACTTAAATTGAAATGATTATTGAGGAAGATGGTTAAACAGTGTATTTAATTTTGTTTTGCACCAGTGCCAATATTGTCGTTTACTGTTTCTCACTCTTTGCACCTAAAACATTTTGCCAACTTCATGAGTTCTCTCGTGATGCACAAGATGTCTTTTTGGGCAAACACTCATTGGTAGTAAACGCACTTAAATGGTTTTTCTCCTGTGTGTATCCTGTTATGTGTGGTTAGATCACTTTGCTTCCTAAAACATTTACCGCATTGTTTGCATTTATTGCATTGTTTGCATTTATTGTTGCACATCCTGGCTTTGTTGCTTCTGACCATTGTTGACTTGTATCCAATTTAATTATTGATTGCTGTGTAACGTATCTGAAACATGTAGATGTTAGACGCAGACATTTACTTGATTGTGTTAATTGTAGTACTTAGTACTTTCTTACCATTTGCAGGTCGATTTTATTTAGCATACTATTATGCAGTGGCACCGAGTGTCTCTGGATGGCCCTGTACCTAAATTACGACAAAATATAACAGATATTATGATAGTTGCCATAGTTGGAACCAGTAGCCAATGTGACCATCTACATCAAATAAAACTCAAAACTTTGTAAGAAGATTTTTTTATTAATTTATTAAATTACAATAGTACAATAATTATAAAATTATTACAGTCATAAGTAGCTCTTTATCGCACCCTTTCTTGTGAAAAGGATAAAATGATGCCTTACTGAAATCTAGCTTAACAGTTGGGTCGGTATATTAAATGTTAACAATTCAATCCAACACATACTAAATTAAACCAATACAAATACATTGTTAGCACACTATAAACCTAGGCAACGCTATTAAAATCAAAACAGTTTGTAACTCGTAACTCGGTCGAGAAAACCGTGGAAAGCGACAAACAACGACAATAAAAATGGAAAATGTCCTTGAGTTTAATCCGGTGGTATCTTTTTGTATGTTTTATGTGATAGATATTAAAATATATATTTCTCTCTGAATGTCCTTTAGGCACCTTATACCACGAGTACACCTGCCGTTTTTTGTATTAATTGTCATATATAACACATCACTCCATAAGTCCCCGGTCTGACACAAATATGGCAACTTTGTTGATAGACCCACATGATTTCCTGGTAGTACTAACCTCCAAATAGTATCTGTCAACACTTCGTGGCATTCTGACTGTTAGTTTAGAGGTTACAGTCGTTTTAGTGAGTCCAGTTTTGTAATTTTCAAGACCATGGATAGAAAGGAATTTCGTGTGTTGATTAAACACTGTTTATTGATAAGGTAAAATACTGTTGCAGCCAAACAGTAGCTTGATAAGCATTATAGGGACACTGCACCAGGGAGATGAACTATTATTGACTGGTATGCTGAATTTAAACGCTGTCGTACAACTACCGATGATGCTGAACGCTCTGGTCGCCCAAAATCGCATCAGTTGTTCCGGAAAACATAAAAAACATCAACAAAATAGTTAAAACAAACCGGAAAATGAAGTTGCGTGAGATAGCTGGCACCTTGAAGATATCGGAAGGTAGTGTTTTTACAATTTCACATGAAAATTTGGGCATGCGTAAGTTGCTTTCGAAGTGGATGTCGCGTTTGCTCACACCGGATCAGAAACAATAACCCGTCGACGATTCAGAGCGCTGTTTGGAGCTGTTCAAGCGAAATAAAAAGGATTTGTTGGGTCGTTATGTGATAATGGATAAAACATGGTTCCACCACTACATGCCTGAGCCAATAAGATCGTCAGCTGCGTGGACAGGAGCCGGTGAAAGTCGCCCAAAGCGACCAAAACCTCAAAAGTCGGTCGGCATCCGTATTTTAGGACGTGTATGGAATTTTGTTCATCGACTTGCTTGAGAAAGGCAAAACTATCAATAGTGAATATTACATGGCATTATCGGATCGATTAAGTACACAAATCACGAAAAAACGGCCCTGCATGCAAAAGAGAAATGTACTGTTTTACCAGGACAATGCCCCGTGTCGATGAAAGGAATGATTAAATTAGATTAATTACGCTGTGAATTGCTAGCCACCCACCGTACTCTACAGATTTGGCCCCGAGCGACTACGGTTTTTTTGCAGACATAAAAAAGATGCTCTAGGGAGAGAAATTTGACTCAAATGAGGAAGTGATTTCCGAAACTGAGGCTTATTTTGAGAGCAAAGACAAATCGTTTTACATAAAGAGATAAGTTACTCAATATTGATATGAGTCTGTAATTACGAATGTCACTTATATTGCCAGATTTCAACACTAGGCAGATGCGAGACAACAGATTTTTAAGGAATACGCTAGTATGACAATACAATCGCGTCCAGCTGTTAATTTATTTTAAGTTTCTTTAGAGACTTTTTAACATCTTCCTCACAAATCTGCACTATATTAAGATTAAATGAATTAGTACATAGGGTGTCGGCCGATTCAGAGCTTCCATATTTATAAAACTCCAGAAATTCGAACTATATCGTTTATAATAGAAGTTTCTATGCTACGCAGATAACGTTCATAAGCATAATGTATTTGAATTTTAACTTCCTAGCGATAGTGTTTATAAGCATCCAGATCAGAAGCCAATCGCGAATGCTTGTATTTATTAAAAAAATTAAATTTTTGTTTTATAGTGTTTATAACTTCATTGGTACACCAATAAGGATATTTATATGTCTTACAATTTTTCTTATAAATAGGTATACATACATGCATATCTAAAACGCTATAGAAAATATCGTAAAATAATTGGCTTCTTCGATGTTTTCAGAATTTTCTAATACTTTCCAATCAACATTGAGCAAGGAAGAATATAAAGCGGGATAATGGGCTTTACGAAAGTTGTATTGAAAAGTAGAGGGATTGTCTGAGAAATTATTCTTTAAAACATCATTCAGTGCAAAACAAATATTTAGAGAGGGATGATAAACATCTTCTCTTGAGATTGGCATATCACATCGTCGCACGAGACAGTATATAGTTGTGAAAGATTTAACAATTCAACATTATTTAATGTTTTTTTTTAATGTGTTGATATAAGTTTGCATATTGACCATACACTCTATCACACACTTTACATTTATAAGGCTTCTCACCTGTATGAGTTGTACTGTGTGCGGTTAAAGCCTTTCGGACAGCAAATCTTTTATCACACTCGTTACATTTGTATGGTTTCTCACCTTTATGAGTAACTCTAATGTGCTGGTTTAACTGCGAGGTTTGCCTAAATCTTTTGCCACACGTTTGACATTCGTAGGGCTTTTCACCTGTATGAGTTCTCAGATGTGCCACCAAAGTCACTTTTTGAACAAACCTTTTATCACATACTTTACATTCATAAGGCTTTTCGCCTGTATGATATTTAACGTGATTGTATAACTGGGAGTTGCGTGGAAATCTTTTATCACACCATTTACACTTGTAGGGTTTCTCACCTGTATGAATTCTAATATGATTGAGTAAACTCCATTTCTCTGCAAAACTTTTATCGCACACTTGACATTTGTGAAGTTTCTCACCTGTGTGAGTTCTCATATGACGGCGTAACTTTGAGATTTGAAGGTATCTTTTATCGCACTTTTGACATTTGTAAGGCTCCTCACCTGTATGACTTTTAATGTGAACCTGTAGGTACGAATTTTGAAGAAACTTCTTGTTACACACTTTACATTCGTAGGACTCCCTATCTGTGTGAGTTTTACCGTGAACCTGTAAGTTCGCTTTCCAAGAAAATCGTTTATCGCATACTTCACATTTATAGGGCTTCCCACCTGTATGACTTCTATTATGATTGAGTAGGCCCGATTCGCGTGAATATTTTTTGTCACACACTTTGCATTTGTAAGGTTTCTCACCTGTATGCATTCGATCATGATGATTCTGTAGATATGTGTTTCGAAGAAACTTCTTGTTACACACTTTACATTCGTATGACTCCTTCTCTGTATGAGTTCTAACGTGAGCCTGTAAGGTCGCTTTCCAAGAAAATCGTTTATCGCACACTGCACATTCGTAAGGTTTCTTTCCTGCATGAGTATTAATGTGATCTCGTACTGCAAGTTTAAAGCAAACTCTTTATCACACACTTTACATTGGTAAGACTTCTTACCACTATGACTTTTACTGCGAATATTTTGTCTGTTTGTAGGAGAAAATCTCTTATGTTGTGATTGCAAAGTAACATTCTTGGTAGCTATGTTTCTACCAGCTTTATCGCGATAGCGATTTTCATGATATCGTATATGGTCAACTAATACATTACGTGAACTACAAATCTTCCTGCAAATACGACACTGATTCTCTAACAAAGTTATCTTAATTATTACTGAATGACTGTACTCTTGGTGTTTAAGTAAGTCATTGCTACAAAGGTATTGTTTTTGACAAATAATGCATGACACGGAATTCTGTTCGTCCTCTTCTTCTGCTGCATGTTCACTCGAAGAGTTGGTATTCTTGTCTTGTTGATCGCTGTTGGTGTAACTAACCGGTTCTTGGTTATAGTGAAACTGAATTTTATGCGCTTCAAGTAGTTCCTTTGTATCGTAGAACTCACGACACACATTACAAAAATAAAACCAGAACGATGTATCGTTGTCATCTACTTCTGAATCACTATCAGTCGAGTGGTCTGATGATATAGTCAAGTGCCTGGAAATGCTACATGTTAGTACCTACTTAAATTTATTTATCGTTTTGTAGTATTACAATTGACGAAGTTGAAACAAGAATTGTTGGATATTAATGATTTTTAATTTACAGAATAGTTGAGAAATAAACATAATGTTTTAGATAATTAATCAGTTAAATTACTTACTGAAATACATTCTAATAATTTTAGTGTCTTCGACATTCCCTTGTGTTTACCGTTAGCGATTTTTTCTTGCACAGTAAAAGAAAGTTTGCAATCAAAGAACATTTAGATTCTTAGTGGTATTAACTCGAGGTACAGTGAAAGCTCTCATAAGCGTACATCGACGGTTCCAAGTTTTTTGTCCGGTTGTGGGAGATGTCCTCTTATGGGATAGTTCAGTTTAAAAGAACAGAAAAGATTTGATAAAGATAAAGATAACTTTACAAAAACTGCTTTTTAAACGAAAAATGCTTCAAAAACTAGAAAAAAAAAACAAAACATGAAATATATATAAACACTAGGTGTTTAAACATATAGGTATAAAAAAAGTTAATTTTTTAAAATAATCGGATATTTTTGCTTGTTTTAACTTCTTACACTGTTCTTGTAGGAAATAATGCTAAAAACGTAACTCAAGGTCTTTTAAGTGTTCAAATGCAACAAAATCTTCTTTTGTAAACTTTTTTAAATCTTCAACAACTTTTATAGCTTTCGCATAGGAATTTATAGGTCCAGCCAGCATCTTTTTCTGCTTCTCCTTCTCCATATTTTTCTTCTTCATCATCACTCTTTTGTGCAACTGCTTTTTCTTCAACTACATTTTCGACTGTATTTTTTATCAAATTGTACCTCAGTTGAGAGTCTTTGATCCAAATTAATGAAGTCGTGATCGTTGTGAATATTCTCAGATGGATGAATTTCATTAAAATTTCTCCAAAACTCTGCTACTGTTGACAGGGGCAAATCATCTTCTGCACCACATTCCATGTTCATTCTTTGATTTCTTAAAACCTGCTTTGGCAAAGCAGTTTTAAATGGTGTTGGAAGCTACCTTATCCCAAGCAGAGAAGAATTTAAAATTTTGAATTATACCTTGATCTAAAGGTTGGCACACAGACGTGGTGTTAGGAGGAAGAAAAAGAATGTGAATATTTTTTAAGTTTAGCTCTTGTGGATGTGACCCAGCATTGACTAATTAAAGTAAAATTTTTCGTTTTTGAAATTCCATTCGTTTATCCAAATCCAGAAGCCAATTTGCCATTATGCTTCGTGTTATCCAGGCTTTATTTGTCGGAAGTCCACATAACGGGTAAATTATTAAGTAGCACATTTTTCAGAGAACGTGGTCGACCGGCTTTTCCGATTACCAAAACTTTTTCTCCCACCATGCTGGTACAAAACAATATGGTCAATCTTCCTTTCGACATTTTACCCCCTACAAATTTTTCAGATTTTAATGCCAAAGTTTTGTCTGGTAAAGTTCTAAAATACAAACCACTTTCATCAGCGTTATAAATGTTCTCTAGTTTGTATCCCAAAATCATCTTCGGTAACTTTTCTAAAAACTGGTTCACACTTATTTGACTAACATCCGCTGATTCTCCGGTAATACACTAGAAGCTAATGTTATGCTTTTTCTCCATTTTTGTAGCCATCTATCGCATGCGCTAAACTTGTCGTACTTTAAGTTGTTAGCCACTTCTTTGGTTTTTGCTTTTATTAACGGCCCTGATATAGGAATATGCTGGCTTCTGGCACGTACGAACCACTCATGACATATCCTATCGATTTTTTTGTTTCATCTGTTAGTTTTGTTATTTTTTGATCCAGATTGTCACCCGATTGCCACTGCCCACGAATGGCTTCTTTTTGTGACATAATTTGTGCAGCTTGTGTTTTGCTTATGTTTAATCTAAAATTGTTACAATTAATTAATCGTTTGTTTAAATAAAAGTACTAAAATAAATAAACACATACCTTCTACCCAATTGGTAAACACTTAAATGATGTTTATGCTCTGCAAGATTAATTGTCACTAATAATACTGCCTAACACACGTAAAAGACTGGAATTTCTATAAAAAGGAGAAGAATTCGCACTGTCGGCAACTACCGAAGCTGTTGAAAAAAGCATTTTGTCCTGTTTGAGACCTTCGTGTCTGTTCGTGAGAGCGTTTCATCTTTTGGCCAAGAGGTAAGCTTGGACCATTGGTGATTCATCAAGCATCATAAGGTGACTAAAAGCATATTTGCCACCGCAGATGTCAATAGAAGGAAAATCAGCAAAATCCTGCGACAACTGCAAGTTGAAACGTCAAGATTGTTGTTGTAAGCCGGTATGACTCCAGCTCCCTCCCCAACCCCCGGATGTACGTCCAATCTTGCCAAACCTTCACACACCATCGTCACCACCGTCACAAAGGAGAATCATGTTTTGGCTAGACCAACAAAGCTCAGCAATGAGCTTTATTTCCCAAACCGTGTACATTTTGAGTAACAAGTGATATCAGTTCTGTCGGGCACAATTAGTTCACCGGCAACCTTTGGACATCACTGTATGTAGTGAATTTTGGCCGAATCTGTGAATGGAACTAACTTTTGAGCAACGGCTCTCGGGGCCTTATGGCATCGTTCATGTGGACTTAGTGGACATCTATGTTGGAAATTACTCGCTAAAATAAAACTTTACTACTAATTAAACAAGAAACTTCTTAGTTTCAACTATTTATTTGTTTCTACTTTTGACAAATTAAAAAAAGAACTACATATACAAGCGAAATTTTTATATTTAAATATTACAGAGTTTTTTTTTCAGGCGTGATAGTGGACTACCCGCTTGTGCATTAAATTCGAGGTCTGGACAAAGTTCAAGTAGCATATACAGGGTGAGTAACAATTGAACAATAACAACTACAACCTAATGTTTCTAACTGGTGTGTTCTTTTTCATGCCTCATAAGATTACGTTCAACAGCGAAGCTTTCTTGACAATACCTGCACTTAAATGGCTTCTCCCCGTATGCACTTTATGGTGAAGCATAAGATGTGCTTTCCGGCAGAAATTCTTCCCACAAACTTCACAAGAGAAAGGTCTTTCGCCGGTATGGATTCGCTCGTGCTCCACCAGGTGGTGCTGCCTGCTGAAACTCTGCTGGCAGTAATTACATTGAAACGGCTTATTCCCCGTATGCATCATATTATGTAGTAATAAGCACCTCTTTTCAGAAAAAGATTTAGGGCATAAATTACATTGGTACGGCTTAAAACCAGTATGGACTCGTTCGTGCCTCAAAAGATTATATTTCCGGAAAAATAATTGCCCGCAATAAGTGCATTTAAATTGCTTATCTTCGGTGTGTGTCCTACCATGATCGGTTAACTGCGATCTATCGCTGAAACGTCTATCGCATTGTTCGCAGGCGTAGGGTCTCGCCTTCTCGATATCGCCTTCGTGAATCCGTATATGCCTGTTTAATTTAGACCCAGAAGAATAAGTTTTCTTACAAACATGACATTGATTTTTTAATAGCGCATCTCTGATCATTACGACATGATAAATTCTTTGGTGGATAAGTAAATCGTCTACGCTTGAATATTCCTTTTGACAAACGACGCATGCGATGGGATCTTCTTCGGCTGGTGAGATTTCGGTTTTGATCGGCGTGTCTATGGTTATGTTTTCGTGTATGTGACACTTTATTTTATGTAGAGATAAAAGTTCGTTGGAATCGAAAAATTCCTGACACACGTTGCAGAAATGGAACCAGAAAGATTTGTCGTTATCGTCCGTTTCAGAATGATCTTCTTCTTTGATCTTGAACTGTATTTCTTGTTGAATGGCCACGACTCCTTCTTCAGATGGTTCTATTTCCAGTTTTAGTGTTGAGTAGGTTATGTTCCTGAAAGATAGGGGTATTAATATTTGCATTCGTAATAAAAAGGGAAAAGAACGAAATATTTTGAATTATAAGATAGATAAGAAAAAACATCTTTGGTAAACCTTTTTTTATTAATATGTCATAAAATACATAGTTATGTTGCTTTTCATTTTTTCGCTTGATAGTCACCATAAATGTAACAAACACTGTTACTGCTAGTGCAACAAAGACAATAATTAGACATCATAAAGTGAACAGACTGGTCAAGATGAGCAAGTTAGGTAAGTTGAAACATGAACAAACAGGAATTTATTATGCTCTGTCTTGTACAGGTTGTCCCGTTTCAACGTGGATCTTAGATATCTGCAACATTTGTGAAAATAGAGAAAAAAGTTATAAAAGTTATCCCATCTGCATAATTTAAAAATATTGTTAACTATACACAGTGTCTCAAAAGTAGATAAACACATACTTGGTCCATTATTTTAAATAGGATAACCTATATATTTTGGTATTTTTGAATAGTACGCTAAAAATGTTCCCACTTTATACCAACTAGCTTATCCCTATTCCTAATAGTTATGGAGATATTTTACGGTTTTGTAAAAACTATCCCGATTCGGTGTTTTTCGTATGCCGCGATAGCTTGATCCTGAAAATAGGTATCGAAATTAAATCATGAATATGTAAACTATATAGTCCGGCATAGACAATCACATCAACAGAAGATGATATACCTACTTCCGATTGTCAGAAATAATTTAACGCATTTCCGGAACTTCCGTCTCTAGATAACTTCCTTTTTTTAAATGGTATCCTAACTATATATTTTGTTAGATGGATAAATTCCTCATTTTAATATCTTTCTAACCATGTATATTAAGTACTATGATTGCTTTTAAACTTTTCAAGATATTTCATAGTTTTTACGCAAGCTATTAAAATGCTGTCTCCAATTTAGAAGTAACCTTGAAAATTTGTCAAAAACAAAAGAGTACACATACATAATGTTCATCAATCATTAGAAACAAAAAGAAATTATAATAAATGTTAAAAAACATGCCTTTTTCTCTTATGGAAATATTAATTCTTCTTTGAAAATTGATTTCAACTCTCCTCGACATTTCAGGAGTTATTGATGTAAAAGCTTATGCAATTCTTTCTCGCAAATTTTCTTGAATCGTCGGTTGCGTTCGGTGTACTAACTCTTTCATGTATGCCCATAGGAAGAATACACATTTCATTAAGTTCGGTGATCTAGTTGGCCACTCTATTATACCTCCCTGACCAATGTATCTCTCCTCGAAGAGGTTATTCAATGCTGCTCTTAGATTCCGTAAGTTATGGGCAAGAGCTCCATCATGAAGGAACCATATGTGCCTTGGCACCTCTATTGATATATCTTCCAAATAACGAAATAGCTAGTAAAAAATTACTCTTTCTGTCATTATTTAAATAGCTTCCACAGAAAAATGGTCGAATATCGTACTGTCCTAGACCACTATCCCACACATTTATTGGCTACTGACATTGCTGTTGATCAAATATGTTTATATGACGATTTTCTTGCGCATAAATGCGATTGTTCTTTCTGTTAGGACAGTTAGAGTTGCTGAAACTGTATCCGCAACAAAACTCTTCCAAAAAATGTTATTGTTTCCACAATACTTTTTCATACCACTCTCAGAATATTAATCGTGTTGCAGGATAATTTTCTACAAGAGTTTGGTATTTCTGTATATGGAAAGAATAATAGGATTATTCTATCTTATAAATGTGTCAATAATTGTCTTTGAAATGTCGGTATTGCGACTAATCTGTTGCGTATTAATTTTCTACTGCAGAAGCTATTACTTCAAATTCTGTTTCTGTATTCGCTATATGTCCTGCTGACATAATACAATGCAGATAATGTTGCCTTAAACCGGTTTCTAACTCGTTCTATCGCTTCCCGTCAAGGACTTTACCTATCTGTATAAACGAGAGGCAAGTAAACAGTTTCTTCTGCATTCACCTATAATTACGAGGGAGCGTTTTTATATTCGCGGAATGGGGGATAAGGGGTGGAAATAAAAAAAACCAAATTATTTTTCTTTTTCAATATATTCACCTGCAAGACGGATACATTTTTCACATCTTTCAATTAATTTATTTATACCCTCATAAAAAAATGTCTTTTCTCTTTAATGGCTTTATTTAGTCGTCTCTAATATTGAAGCTCTTGTAATATTCTCGTCTTTTCTCTTTAATGGTTATAAAAACATTCTTTATCTTTATAATCAATCAACAATATTCCTTCCGAGTCCCAAAATACTGTTGCCATGAGTTTCCCAGCTGATTGTGACACTTTAAATTTCTTGGGAGGTGCTGTGCCCTTTTTATGCCACTGCATGGAGTCTTGTTTGGACTCGGGTTCATAATGATGAACCCAAGTTTCGTCTCCAGTAACAATTCGACTCAATACACCATCCTTGTCTTCATTACAGAGGTCCAAAAATGCACGCGAACACTCTACGCGCTGTTGTTTTTGCGGCGGCGTGAGCATTCTCGGCACCCATCTTGCGCTGACCTTAGACACGCCGAGATGAGCGTGTAGGATTTTAAAAATTGTTGTATCGGATACTCCAACCATTTCTGCGAGTTGTTTCTTCTTTAGTCGAGCATCTTCGAGTACAATTTTTTCAACTTTTTGGATAATTGCTGGCGTGGTCACCTCAATGCTCCTGCCCGGCCTCGGGTCGTCTTCAAGGGATTCCCTTCCTTGTTTAAATAAACTATGCCACTTGTACACCATGGTTTTTCCTGGACAAGAGTCGTCGTAAACCAATGACATCTCATTCATTATGGTCGCGACTGATTTTCCTTGTCTGGTAAGGAACTTTATAACGGCACGATATTCGATTTTTTCCATATTTCACTTTTCACTCCTGATTATGTCACTTGGTTGACGATAGCTCAAAGACTAACTGTCTAATAACAATGAAACCTCGTATTTATACTAATTATGAGTCGCTGCACAGGCCACGCCCCCAATGCGCCTAATCACCTTCCTACAACCCGCTCATTCCGCGAATATAAAAACGCTTCCTCGTAATATGCACAAGTATGTGATTTTTTCGATTAATTAAATAAATCATATACATTAATTTCTCGTTTGAATATCTCATGACGATCCTTTTGTTAATTGCGTTTAAAACAGAATTATTCTTTAACAATCTACATACATCAATTGGTATCGATAAATAAATCTTCATATCCGTTTAGATATTTTTACAATATCCGAACTCAAGTTGCTTAGAAAATTTTTGTAGCTTATATTAAATGCACGAAATCTCTTGGAAAATTTAAGATAAAACATAGTACTTTATATATGGATGAATCGAAAGGTATTAAAATGGGGAATCTATCCATCTAACAAAACATATACAGTGTCATATAAAACAGTTAAGTTATCTAAAAACGAAGTTAGGAAAGAGAGGGTATGAAGGGAGGTATAATAGGATGGCCAACTAGATCACCGAACTTTAGGAAATGTGATTTCTTCTTATGGGCATACATGAAGGAGTTAGTACACCGAACACCACCGACGATTGAAGAAAATGATATTTCCGGAATTATCCGCAATAAAATTTCCGGATAAATTGATTATGTCTGGTTTCATTCTAGGTACACAATTCAGCAGGAAAAACTGAATTATTTAATGGATGTATGTACCATACGTACATTTATTTCTAAAATACAATATTTTTTGTTTACATGAATAAATTAAATAACTAAATATTAGGTTTTATCTGTCAGTATGGAGGTCCTTTCAAGCAGCTTTTCTGTTGCATGAATTTTGCTGTGACTGACCAACTTATCCCTGCGAATAAAGCCCTTATTACAAATGTCACATTCGTAGCGTGTTTCTCCCGTGTGGGTTCTGTTGTGAGTCATTAGGTTTTGTTTTTGGGCAAAGCGTTTACCACACATATTGCAGTTATAAGGCTTCTCACCAGTGTGAGTTCTCTGGTGAGTAATTAGATAGTTTTTCCGAATGAAACATTTTCCACACAGATCGCACTTATGCGGCTTCTCACCGCTATGTGTTTTGTGATGAGTGAAGAGGGAATTTCTATTAATAAATCGTTTATCACACAGATCACATTTGTATGGCTTTTCCCCTACGTGAGTTCTGTTATGACTGATTAAGTATTGTAATTGAGTAAAACCCTCACCACACAGATCGCATTTATATGGCGTTTCCCCACTATGCGTTTTATTGTGAGTGATTAGCTTTTGCTTTCGAGGAAATTGTTTATCGCACAGTTCACATTTGTACGGTGTCTCTCCTGTATGTAGTCTCTTGTGAATAATTAAGTTCTGCTTTTGGGTAAAACATTTATCACAATGGTCGCACTTGTAGGGCTTTTCTCCCGTATGAATTCTGTTGTGAGTAGTTAGATCTCCGTTACGAGCGAATCGCTTGCCACACAACTCGCATTTATAGGGCGCTTCTCCTGTATGTATTTTAATATGACTCATTAGGTTTGGCTTCCGTGAGAACTGTTTACCGCACAGATTGCATTCGTAAGGCGTCTCCCCTGTATGTATTCTGATATGACCAATTAGACTTTGTCTGTGCGTAAAGAGCTTATCACACTGGTCACATTTATAGGGTTTTTCTCCAGTGTGAATTTTACCATGGCTGATCAGATATTTCTTGCGAATAAACCGGGTATCACACAGGTTACATTTATAAGGCTTGTCTTCAACATGAATCCTATTGTGTACGGTTAGGTCTTCATTTTGGGAAAAGCGTTTGTCGCAGAGTTTACATTCGTAAGGCATCGTGTAATTATTGAAGTCTTGATTATGGTGGACCTTCATGTTGTGTACTTCAAGGAGTTCTCTAGTATCGAAGAATTCGTTACAATCATTGCAGACACAAAACCAGAAGGACTTGTCGTTATCCTCTATTTTCGGAACATCGATCATGATGGTAGATGTTTCGATTTTAATATTTTCTTGATGTATCTGTTGTCCGTCTGGTTTTAGAATCGGTCTTGTAGCTTGCGTTGAAGAGGTCTCGTTTCTGAAAATAATGAGTATTACTATGAATCAACAATATTAGTCTTGTCTAGCTAACCATAGTGTGGAAAAGAAACAGACTAGATAATACTAATATTTAATATTTTTAAATTTTTTAATATACAGGATGTCTCAGCTTTTGCGTTACAGACATTATCTACTTTCTCTGTATAGTTATCAAAAAACTTTTCAAATAAAAGTTACTTGATATTATAATATGTTGGAAATTACAGAGAATTTTATTTGCCCGTGACCTTGAAAGAGATTGTTCTTTGTTTTTTTTTAATGTATTTTTTTTAATGTTGCATCTTATTTATCAAAAACTAATAAATAGCTTTTATTTGACACATTTTTTATTTTGTCTTGTCAGTTTTGACACAATTCAGATAAACTTGTCAAAACTGAAAAGTCGTGATTTTGGCTTATGTAGCTGTAAACCTCCATATTTCACTTCGACCTTTGGCAGAAAAAAATTGGGGTTAGTAAAGTTACAGTACATAAAATATTAAAAGGGCATCAATACCATCCATTTAAAGTTCATTTATCACAAGAATTAAGACTAAACGATTTATACGATTTACAAAGAAGTCTGGGTTTCATTGCACGATTACAAGTTCTAGAATATGAAAATCCAAATTATCTTAATTGTATTTTGTGGAGTGATGAAAGTCGCTTCACAATAATGGTGTTGTGAACAAACATAATGCGCATTATTGGTCCAACCAAAATCCGCGGTGGATGGAGGAAGTACACAAACAGTGTGGGGAACCAATGTATGGTGTGGAATGTTTAATGGGCATTTAATCGGACCCCACTTTTACGAAGGAACCCTGACAGGACAACGTTATTTATGTTTTTGCAAAATGTGCTTCCAGATTTAATGGAAAATATTTCTCTTAATGAAAGACGAGTCATAATTTGGCAACAAGATGGTGCTCCGCCCCATCATGCGCAAATTGTGACAAATTATTTAAATGCGCTGTACCCCAATGGATGGTTTGTTGATTTTTTCATGTGGGGTTTAATTTAAAGGAATTTTTTATATCAAGTTCGGTCGGCAGATCTTGATGATCTGAAAAATCGAATTCGCATGAGATGCAGGGTCATAACTGAGGACGTCGTTTGGAAGCTTGTATCCACGCTGATGGAGCCCAATTTAAACATTTATTAAATTACAATATTGTTGTATTCCTTTAAGTTAATAAAAATTGCTTTTGACAAGTTTATCTGAATTGTGTCAAAACTGACAAGGCAAAATAAAAAATGTGTCAAATAAAAGTTGTTTACTAGTTTTTGATAAATAAAAAGCAACGTTAAAAAACAAAGTTGACCTTGAAATCTCTTTCAAGGTCACGAGAAAATAAAACCTTCTGTTTGTCATTTTCTACATATCATTATATCAAGTAACTTCTATTTAAAAAGTTTTTTGATAACTATACAGGAAAAGTAGATAATGCCTGTAACGCAAAAGTTGACACCCTGTATACTATACATTATTATGAATACATCTGTTCGTAATTCTACAACGATCAATGTTCATATTTATGTATGAGGTGTCGATTTTTTTTTAATAAAGAAAAGGTTAACGCTTTTAACCAATAGACGTGCCAGTGTCAGGAATAGAATCACGACATTATGTCTCCTCCAGAGATATTATAGCCTATTACCAAAAGTTATTACAAAGGAAAAAAGAAAACGGGTAAGTGAAAAATCGGGAGTACCGATATCAATGTCTACCAAAAAGGTCATAAGAAATCAGAAACAGAAATCAAAACTAGTTACGTTGCTCACCAGTTTCTGAAATCAGTCTAAAGCTTACAAAAACTATCATCATTAAAAAATTAAATTAGTTCCAGCAATTTAATTATGAATTTTTTTGATCATATGGTGGAGAGTAAAATCACAAAAAATACCATAAACCAGTAGCTGTCTCAACTAAAATTCATGTCAATCTTTATCGATTAAAAAGAGTATATAATTTTATCATTTATAGATGCGAGCATATGTATAATTAACTGCTACAAAACACAGACCAGAAACTGTTACAAATATGTATTAAAGCAGTTTTAAAGAAAAACAGTTTTTCAGAAAATATAAATACAACGATTATGTATATAACGTAATTTTCCACCGCCAATTAAATAAGCAATATTTTTATTTAAAAAAATATAGTGTCTATGTATGGACTCGAACCATTAAGTTTGCTTGCGCGGCAAAACCCCGAAACCATCGTGACACTAGACGATTCCTTACCAACTGTTATCCTTACAAATATGTGTGAACGGGATGTGAAGGCCTTGGATAGGCAAAAATTTTAACAAAAACAGGTTCGTACTTGCACACTAGCCGTTGCGTGAAGTGTGTAGGCTCACTTATTCATTAGCAGTGATAGTGTCAAGTGCGTGCTGTGGCAAAGATACAAAAGCTAATCACAGTCTGGTGATATACATAACAGTGCTTGGCCTGAAGTCATCAAATCGATGAGGAACCTACGGCCAAAGTCAAGAATGGACACTTGGTTTATTATATTTGACCACTGCAAGACTGAATCTTTTTCAACACTTTCCACAACTTTCGTTTCAATCTGTTATCACTACACTTGTCAGTCACGTAATAAAAATAAACGGGTTAACTGTATCCCACTCTTTTCAGTTTACAAACAAAAATAATTTTATTAACTATGGCCAAATGCATAAATATATATATAACTAGAACTGGTAACGCTGCAAACTTTCGTTCCACACTGTGTTAAGAGATATCAAAATGTAGGTATAAAAATGAAACAACAAAGCTTTCAATGCAGCGTCTTATTCTAAAGCTAATCAAAAAAGACATTTAGGTAGTATAAGTGTGTCAGATAATATAGCTAATAAAATACCCAATAAACGATAAACTTGGAAATCGATAGGATAATAATTATGTATATGTAATACAAAAACAAGACCCAAAATATACAGATAAAATATACATAAGTAGTTTGGTATTATTATGGCAAAAATGATCTTCATTTTAAGATGTATGTTAACACAGTGTAAAAATGCATAGCAGGACTTAATGTTAGTCAAGCATTCACTAAGTAGGTTCGTCTTCCCTCGAGTGAATTTGAAAGACTATTGAATTGTGGATTTCCAAAAAGTGGTTGGACGACATCAGACCATTTCCCATGCTTTCTTGGTCATTTTATAAAACATACTGGCTGTTCTGTGGATAATAAGATATGGCTTCTTATAGATAAACAGGAGAGCCACATTTTCATTAAATCACTGAGGACACCCATCCCATTGCAGTGCTAACTGCAATCGCTGGATGTGTAGACTCACTTTCTCTGAAAACATTTTTATAATTCACACTAGATGGTTGCAAATCCATTCAGATTTTTGTCCATTTAAAGTACTGCTTCTTTGGCTAGCCGCGTTTGCATCAAGAGACACTTGATCACCATTTGATAGAAATATCTTTGCTGCAACTGATTTCCTTGATTCCTCAGTAATCAACCGACCAGCAGAGTCCGACTGTGACCTTCTAGAAGGTGAAGTATCAACGTCGGCAAACCACATGGCAGAGAATACAAATTTTGAAAGTGTTGAAGCTCTGCGACCATTCTCAAACGCAGCTCTTGAGGAATTACCAACGTACCATAGAAAAACTATACAAAGGCTTAACTATGTCCTTGAAAGAAAACAAAGTTTTCATTGAAAGGCGACGGATATTTGTCCGAAAAAGTAAGCAAAGTTGAAACTATAATTCATTCTTCCTCAAGTGATGAGGATGAACCTAAACTGCCAGATGAAGATTAAGAAATTGGTTAAAATCAAAATCAGTTTGCCGTTGTCATCGGTCTTGTTGCCTTTCCGTGATTTTCGCGGACAATCAGCAGTGTGGCATTCATCGTATCCAAGTAACGAGTTATCTAAGGTATAAAATTAGTTTTCGTGCAAAAATCAGAAAGGCTGTATTCAATCTTATGGGTTGAGAACGAAAGAAATTAATTTGGACATCATATAGCTGGTATCTTCCTAACCTTCTAGCCATACAAATCGCCGGCAGCGGATGAGATCTTCCCCGCGCTCTTACAAAAAGAGTAGGAACAAATAATGCAACACCAAAAGTCATTCACGTACTAAAAAAAGGAAGGGAAATGGGACTAACCTTAACTCCTGCAGACCTTTTAGCTTGCGATCCTTCCTATTTAAAGCGATGGAAAAAATAATTGATAACTATATTACAATGTACAAGGTTATGGAGAAAGCTTCAGTTCAGAAGAGTCAGCATGTATACTGGACGGGTTGATTAACAGAGACTGCTTTGCAGGGGCTAGTCGGCATCATTCAGAAAACTCTAGATGAAAGAGAAACAGTTATTTGTGCCTTCTTAGACATTTCAGGTCTGTTAGGGGACTGAACAAAACTCGATGGATAAGCGAGGTGATCTCCATCAGGAGGGCTAAGACAACAGTAGGCGAATAGGCTGTGAAAATTAGAACCATTCTAGCGGAGGAACTTGGAAATGTATTTATCCAATAGTAGAAGACATATCAACGATTTAGACAACTAATTACCATTCGCCAAATCTGTAGATGCAACTGAAATAATGAAATCCACTTTGGCTCTGAGTTTCGACCATTTTCGGTACAAATATTTAAAAATAAAAAACTAGAGATCCTAAAATCTTATTAAGCAAACTTTTGATACTTTAGTTGAGTGTACTCATCTTTCTCCTATATCTATACTTGCTCGTGTGTCTTCATATGACGATTCAGGTGCGATTTATCATTGAAGGCTCTATCACATACCTTGCAAACATAAGGTTTCTCTCCTGTATGTATTCGTTTATGTATGCGAAGATTTTTCGACAGAACGAAAGCTCGTGAACAAATATCACATTTATGAGGCTTATTCCCCGTGTGATATACCATATGAGCTGTCAGATCTGATTTAGTACTGAAAGATTTATCGCACAGCTGGCAAGGATAAGCTTTCTTCCCAGTGTGAGTAAGCATATGTCTAGTAAGAATCGACTTCAAGCGGTAACAGGTACCGCAGATCTCGCAACAGTAACTTTTCTGTCCTGTATGGATGTCTTTGTGTCTAGTAAGAGCCTCGTTACATGAAAATGTCGCTGAACAAGTCTCACATTTATACTTCTTCTGCTCGTCCGTACTGTGTTGTGACTCTTTGTGACGGCTGAGAGCCCACGAATGCGAGAAGGATTTGTCGCACATTGTGCAAGCGTAAGGTTTCTCGCCTGTATGTGTTCGTTTGTGCATTCGAAGATATGTCGATTGAGCGAATGCTCGCGAACAAACATCGCATTTATACGGCTTATTACCCGTATGCTGCACCATATGACGTCTGAGATAAGAGATATCCGTAAATGCTTTCTCGCACAGTTGGCAAGCGTGAGGTTTCTCATCTCTATGGACGTTCATATGTTTGTTAAGAATCGATTTCGTCCGGAAGCGTTTACCACACGTTTCGCAAATATGAGGTTTCTGTTCTTTATGAGTTCGTTCGTGTTTTAAAAGGTGGCTCTTACACGAAAATGTTGACGAACAAGTTTTACACGTATACGTCCTCGGTCCGGAATGTATCTTCCTCATATGGCGGTTCAAAGCCGAGCTAAACGAGAATGTTATCCCGCAAATTTTGCAGGTGTAAGGTTTCTCCCCTGTATGCGTTCGTTTGTGTGCGTGAAGGTGGCCTAGTTGACTGAAAGCTCGCGAGCAAATATCACATTTATACGGCTTAGTCCCAGTATGTAACACTCTATGACGTCTTAGAGCCGCTCTGTCCGAGAAGGACTTTTCGCAACCATCGCAAGCGTAAGGTTTTTCTCCTGTATGGGTACGCATATGTGTGCTAAGATGGCTAGCACATGTGCATATCCGTGAACAAATATCGCATTTATAAGGCGTATCTCCCGTATGCATCTTAACATGACGCGTTAGAGCCCACCTCTCCATGAAGGATTGTTCACACATGTTGCAAGCATACGGTTTTTCCCCGACATGAATTCGCTTGTGTATACGAAGATGATTCGAAAGTGAAAACGCTTCCGGACAAGCATCACATTTATAAGGCTTATTTCCTGTGTGCGTATTCATATGCTCTTTTACAGAAAATTTTTTGCTAAAAGATTTATTACATATTTCACAATGATAACGCTTTTTTTCAGTATGACTTCGAGTATGGGTTATGAGCTCTTCCTCTTGAGAAAACTCTTCCTTACAATGCTCACATTTGAATGACTTTTCTCCTCCAATACAATTTGAGGTATTACGATGAGTATTTAAAAGCTCCTCTGTATCGAAGAACTGATAACATTTGGTGCAGAAATGAACTAAAAATGATTTCTTTTGATCATCTATATCCGAGTAATTTGCTTCAGGTGTGGCTGCTCTATCTCCGTAGATGTTCCATGTTGTTGTCTCCTCTTTTAGTATTTGTTCTGTTTCATACTTTCCAGGTTGTTCCAAGAATGTGTCGTACCTGAAAAATATGGGCGTTAGTTTCAGCAATTTATTTTTTAAAAGGGTAAATTTAAAAAGAATTATATATAATATCTGAATAAAAAGATAATACTTGAAATATTTACAAATAAATGACAGAGCACGTCGTGATCTACAAATATATTTGTTTAGTTTACGTACATATATTGAACATTGTTTTTTTTCTAGATAAGTTTGCTCAAATCTGCAGGTGTCTGTGGTTGGGAAATTAAAGTCAACCATCACTTTAATTGAATTATTTAGAAAACTGAAATGAAAATATATATTAATTCAGTATTGTTTGAAACTAACTATACTTACCAATCAGTCTTCTCTAATATTTACAACTTGTTAAAGTTTATCAAATTAAAACGTATTTAATACTTAGGGCATATTTTTTTCGGGGTTTGAGTTTATAATGTTAAACTACACATGTATCTCTTCTCCTTTGCCCCACTTTCTTCAATAGTCAAGTAATTTTAATTACCTAATTTGCATTGCATGTACACATTTATAAGGAAAAGGAAAAAATAATTTCATAACATTCTGTTTTAACATAATACAATATGATAAGCTTTATGTAAGTACTCAACGTTAGCTGTCCTTTTTGAAGAAGGAGTAGTACACACAAGAAACAAAATAAAGTAAAATAAAGTCACAACAAAATACAAAATCGACGTTTCGTCATGAATGTAAGCGGCTTCTATAGCGCCAAAAAAATTGGGTAATGGATACTAGAAGGGAATTCGACGTATTAACAGGGGGAACCCTTCTTACTCACTGCTGTTAACCAAATATTTCTTTTGCAAACATCCGTTTTTGAAAATTGTTTACCCAGTATAATATTGACCCTACTACGTAACCTTCGCAAATAGAACTTGATCTTGTTAAATTAGGAATTATTTTTATTGTTACTAAATTTTGCAATTCGACTCGGCATTCTTTCGGCTTCGGGTCTACTATATTTTATTAATGTAAATTAAATATCTAATCAAATTTATGTATTTAAATTGATAAAAGGAAATACATATACACCAACCTTGTCTTGTTATTATTATTAAATATAACACCAACTTCTTGCTTATTTCCTCTTATCTGTATTTGTTTCTTTCTTCTTTTCTTTTCCTCTTTCTGCTTCTTTCCTCTTCTGTATTACTTTCTTTCTTCTTTGCTTTTTCTCTTATGTGATCTCCTTCTTTTCTATCTCTTCTCTCTTTCTGCTTCTTTCCTCTTCTGTATTACTTTCTTCCTCCTTTTCTTTTTCTCCTCTGTGGTCTCCGTCTGTTCTATCTCCTTCAATACGTTTCCTTCTTTTCGTTGATAACTGTTTATTTTCCCTTTCTTAATTTCAAACATTATTTTTTAGGAAAAGAAATCTCTTAATCAATAACTGTCATTTTATTTTTTTCTGTCATCTTCTTTTTTTTATACTTGATTTTTAACAAAAATTTTACATGTCCTTCCAAATTATAATAACTGACATTTTTAATGTCACTTATATTTCCCCTTAGCAATAAATCCCAACATTAACAATAAAACAGATACATTAATATAATATATATTATAATGATTCCCAGAAGCTGTGTTTACAGCATTGGAAGTGTCTTGTCTCATTTTCTTAACAATTCCTGTGTGGTGCATCCATCTGTAAATACGGTTTAACCAAGCTTGCGCTACCGTGGCCGGTGATCTTAATTAGTTGCTGCTCTTGAACTCCAGCTTTAGCAAGTTCTGATACTGCCATTGTTCGATTAGAGTGATTGGTGACTTTAATGTTTTGCACATCTAATTCTATTTTATTTACGACTTCTTTCATCCATTTAGAAAGTGTATTACCGCCAACTGGAGAATTTTTATACCACGCTGCATTTACCGTTAAGAATAACCGATCAGTTTTTATATGTCCACCTCGTTTTGATTATGATTTTTCCAGCAACAGTCAGTATTACATGATAAGTTACTTACAATGCAGGGTATTGATCAGGGTCCATCTCATTCTTAGTTAGCCATTTATTGTCTGTTAACTTCTTGGAGCCTCCTTGAGTTGTTTTGCTAAACAACGGATTATATTTAATATGGCCTGTTGGCACACCCATGTTGCTTAATTTGTACTAAAAATGTTGCACTAAGGTCCTGGATGCTTCTCCACCACGCCAAGGGCATCACATTCAAAAGCAATAACACGGTAACATTTCCAGATTTTTAAGATTTTGTTATATTCGTCTCTGCTTAAAGCAGCTGAAGATACTCTTCTTTTTTCCGGAATAGTAGTGTAGTTGACGACGCTTAGCATTTCATGCATCTCCCGCCAGTTTAAAACACTGTTGCACTAAGCTCCTGGATGCTTCTCCACCACGCCAAGGGCATCACATTCAAAAGCAATAACATGGTAACATTTCCAGATTTTTAAGATTTTGTTATATTCGTCTCTGCTTAAAGCAGCTGAAGATACTCTTCTTTTTTCCGGAATAGTAGTGTAGTTGACGACGCTTAGAATTTCATGCATCTCCCGCCAGTTTAAAGAGAATATCCGCAAATGAATTAAAAACAATATTGTACTTGTTACAATAGATTTCCTGTACCCTCTTACCAGTAACATTCCATGTTGTTTTCACGACAGCTTCTTTATAATCCGAACCATCTTTTTTTTTCATGTTGTATTCCCAACTTGTCAAAATAACGCATATTTACTGTACAGTTGTGCTTCCATCTTCCATCTAGTCTGTACACTTTTTTTTCGCAAAACTTCAAAAACTGATTATATATGGATACCTGGTTCCTTTTCGTGTTAATTGGCATGGTTTCTTCGATAATTTCATTAATTGATGCTAATGGAGTACTACCAAAACGGTTCATTTTCACTCACAATGCTCGCAATTACTACTAAAAGCAAACCTTGTTTGGTTTTGTTTTGTTTCTTTAGGTACCAGCCAAATACATGACAAAATGAACACAAGCTAAGACAGTAAATTACGAAAACATCCCATAACTGCCGAACTTACTAAAAGCAAACTACTTTGCAACAAATTTTGTTCGTGATATAGTCGTTTTAAATACAACACGTGACCAAGATTTTTCTTTGATAAAATTGATTTGGATAATTTGTTCGTGCTTGATGATCTTAAATAATTTATTATCTCAACAAGCACTTACAAATGATCCAAATCAATTTTATCGGAAAATCTTGGTCACTTGTTATATTACTTATGAGTAAACCCAAACAATCTTCTACATGTACAGGATGCCCCAGGTCACCGCAAATAAATTCGTCGTGCAAGGTACCATTAAATAAGACTAAATAAGAGAAACAACTTTTATTAATTTCTATTATTTATTCGTAAAAACAAAATTGAATTAATATAACAGGTTATGAGATGTGCTGTGTTCATTACTTACAAGAACAAAACTAGAAAAGAAACATCTCTTTTTCTCAGAGATTATGTAATAATAATGATAAGCTACAATATTTAAAAAAAACTCAATAAATTGGTGATGATTCACACCTATAATAAGTGTACACAATAAAATGTTAACCAAACTCCTCTCCTTTACCGAACTAATAACACATGTTGAAAAAGGACCGTCCTTTCTTACATTATCGAACAAAACAGATCTTCCAAGAATCGATGGTTCTCTATTCATAAGATTTTCGTGTTTGTAAATGTGTAATCAAAGTTGTGGTGTTTGGTGATACCGATGTTTTATCTGTTTCCTCTCCTCTACTATTAAACTATATATTCTTCACCTTTCAATTTTCATTACTATTGTATGGATTTATAGTTTCTGTACAATACATGTAATTGGCAATACAATTAATTATCAAGCTTCTTTCTTGACGAACTAATGTTATAACAAAGCCTAGAAAACACATTTACACGCACAAAAATCAATACAGCCGCACTTACCATAGAAAAATAATCAAACAAAATAGGCTTTTTGTCCAAGTGTATTAAGTTGTAACTAATAAAATACATTAAAAATCGTAAGCGCACAACTTAACTTAACTATTCTAAGAAACCAGTGTCTATGATTAATTAAATATGTATCTGATACAACTAAACCTTCGAATACATTTTACACACATGTACATAAGTATATATGAGATTCTAATTATGGTTTGAGATACCTATATTGTTAATGAAAATGTTCTTGTTGTTGTTATTGCAAGTGGTCCAACACCAATCTTGTGAAACTATTTCTTAATGCACATTACAGGACTTAGTAGGTCCTCGTGCGTGCTGCTGTAGCTATTCTGGAAAATGTTTGCGAACAAGCAAAACACCTTCTCTACTAAACAATAGTTATCATAAGTCTTATCTCCCGCTAGAGACTCTTCAAAACTTTTTTTTTCTAGTGCAAGTGAGGGCTGTTCAAGCGAAATATGTGTCAGAAAATAATTGTTCTTCCTCAAGTGAGTACACGCTGGTGCTGGATTGCAACAAACCACCACCTCTTCTTGCGACACATCGCATTCTAGACTCGAGCAACTGGCGACCGTCATGTTTAGGCCACCATATTGAGACCACCGCAATTCTAAGACCCAGAGAGAAAAAAACGATGAAGAATATTCAATCCAGTCCTAAAAAAAAGAAGCCCTCACTAATTTTCTGCAGCAATCTAAACCAAACACTCCAAGATATAACAACTTGAATGAAGTAAGAGATAATGCAAAGGCCCAGCCGATCCTCTTTCTTTCCACTGTCGTTTAGTAATGGTGTATATTATAGTGCCATGATGGATCTTTAATCCGCTAGATGTCGCAAATCACTGAGATCTTACCTTAATACTGAGTGCAAGAGCACTTAAGAAACAAGCTATACCAATCCTTGTAAAATCAAACTGCAAACTGAAAAAGCTTCAGAATAGAGTCTCAGAAGAATATTTTAATGGGCAACGCTGAATCTGAACATCTAAATCTTTAGGAAACGTTTTTTTTTTTTTTCAAAGGCATTTATACTTGCTTATGTGTCCCCATATGCCGACTCAGGTGCCCCTTAGCATAGAACGGTTTGTTACAAATTTTGCAAGCATATGGTTTCTCACCTGTATGTATCCGTTTATGCGTTTGAAGGTGAGCCGACTGATAAAACGCACGTGAACAAGTATCGCATTTATATGGCTTATTCCCTGCATGCTTCATCATATGGGTAGTTAGAGTCGATCTAGCAGAGAATGATCTTTCGCACAGCTCACATGAATAAGGTTTATCTCCCGTGTGAGTATTCATATGCCTGGTAAGATCCGCTTTCATGCGGAAACATTTACCACAGATGTCGCAACAGTTTGGTTTCTCATCTGTATGGATTCGTTCGTGCCGGGAAAGACTGCCTTTGGTCGAAAATGTTAATGAGCAATTATCACATTTATATTGCTTTTGCTCCGGATTTCCCTCCATGTGAGTTTCTTTGTGGGTGGAAAGGCCGTCTTTGCTCGTAAATGTTTCAGAGCAAGTATCGCAATTATATTCTGTGTGCTGTTCCGAATGTATCTCTCTATGACGGCTTAGAGCCCATCCATGTGTGAATGTTTCGTGACATATCTTACAAGCATAAGGTTTCTCATCTGTATGTATACGTTGATGTGCCTGGAGGTTGCTTGGCTTTGAAAATGCGCGTGAGCAAGTATCACATTTATACGGCTTATTCCCTGTGTGTACCACCATATGACTCCTTAGCGCTGAGCAATCAGAAAATGTTTTTTCGCAGACCTCACAGGCAAAAGGCTTCTCACCAGTATGTGTTCGTTTGTGCGTTTGAAGATGTGTCGATTGGGAAAATTCCCGAGAACAAACATCGCATTTATGCGGCTTATTACCTGTGTGCAGTGTCATATGACGTTTTAGAGCCGAACGATGCAAGAACGATTTCTGGCACACATCGCAAGTATATGATTTCTCACCCGTGTGGATCTTCATATGTCTTGGAAGAGACGATTTTAATCGAAAACGTTTATCGCATATTTCGCAACAGTAAGGTTTTACGCCAGTATGAACTCGTTCGTGTACTGAGAGGAGGCGCCTTTTCGAAAATTTTTCCGAACAATGATCGCATTTATACATATACTCCGAATGTATCCTCATATGGCGTTTCATGGCTGAATGAAGGGAAAACGAACCTTGACAGATTTCGCAAACGAACGGTTTCTCTCCGGTATGTATCAGTTTATGGGATCGAAGGTGGCCCGTTTGGGAGAAAGCACGTGCGCAAACATCGCATTTGTACGGTTTAGCTCCTGTGTGTAACACATTATGACGTCTTAGTGTTGCCTTATCCGCGAATGATTTCTCACAAACTTGGCAAGCGTAAGGTTTCTCCCCAGTATGGATTCGCATATGGGTGCGAAGATAACTTGCGAATATAAAAGCTCGTGGACAAAGGTCGCATTTGTATGGTCTATCACCAGTGTGGATCCCCATATGACGCTTGAGAACCCATCTATCCGAGAATGATCTTTCGCAAACTTCGCAAGTGTAAGGCTTCCCTCCTGTGTGAGTTTGTTTATGTGTTCGGAGATGGATCGAATGAGAAAACGCCGCTGGGCAAATAACACATTTATAAGGTCTATTACCCGTGTGCGTATTCATATGCTGCTTAAGGAGAAAAAGTTTTGCGGAAAGACTTACCACATACTTCGCAGCGATAATGCTGCTTATCAATATGCGTTCGTACGTGAGTTACAAGATCTACCTCGCGGCTAAACTCTTCTTTGCAATGCTCACATTTGAACGACTTTTCGCCAGTACAACTCGACATATTATGATTATTTAAAAGTTCTTCTGAATCGAAGAACACATAACATTTGGTACAGAAATATACTAAAAATGGTTTCTTCTGGTCATCTTTATCTATAGAGTTATTTGCTTCAAGTGCGGCAGGTGTTCTATCACTAGATGTATGCCATATTGTTGTCTCTTCTTTCATTATTTCATCTGCTGCTGATTTTGGAGATCGTTCTAATGTTGTGTGGTATCTGAAACATATGAGTATTAGTTTCAGAAATGTATTGTCGTAAAGGTCTAGTTATGCGTTTGGAGGTATATATTACATTAGGAAGTGAAATTCACAATTTAATCTAGATACAGACTTTATTGGATCAGTAACAACAATAAAATTTTTCTTTGTGCTCAACTATTAGTTGAGTTAACCTCACACACAACATTAAATTTAGTTTGGTTGCTCTTACAAGGGCACCTTACAGGGCACCGAGAATACATGTAAAATCGGTTTTCAGTGAATATTATCACAATCTACTTCATCAAATTTGTGCCGAATATTTGTGAGTTAACAATGAACATTTCCACAATCGTAGTACAAAAAAAATTTTAATAAAGCCAAGAAAAATATTATTTTGAAACCTTACTTGAATTCTAATAAGGCTTTTAACTCGATGGCCGCAGTGGTTAGGCGGCTGACTAAAGGACGATAGGTCCGGGGTTCAATTCTCTGGAGGGACGGTGACCAGTTAGCGATTCATAAAAGGCACAAAAAACATCGATAATAATATTGATAGCCAGAAAGTTACCTACTAAATGGCAGAACCGACTACATTTATTGTTTGGGGTTCAAGCATGTAACGTAAGGCGCAGATTGTTTGGGGTTCAAATCCGAGAAATGAATTCTTTTTTAATATTTTTTTTAAATCTTGATTAAGTTTTGTTGTTTATTTTGACAAATGATTCGTCGTTAGTAACAAATACAAATCGAATAATATAATCCGTGATTTTTGTTATTGTAAAAATCTTCAAAATCTCTGATATTGAATTTGTAGCATTAAGATAAAAATAAAAAATAAAACTAACGGGATTCTAAAAGAATACGATTTTATTCACAAACCAAGCCACGGACGCTTGCACTAACTCACGTATTAAAAGCCTTAAGGAATTCACGAACAATAGATTTAAAAATAATAATTTTTTGGCTTTATTAAAAACTCAGCATTGACTCAGCAATTTTTGATTGAGATTCCCTGACATTTTTAATAAGTCATTTGACGTTTGTACAACTCTTGTAAGAAAATAAATTTTTTTGTCAATATAGCGACCCAAAGTTGATAATAATAATCATTACCTTGGCAGAACGATCTGAAATCAGATAGTAATCGTTTTAATTATTTATTCCAAAAAATAGGGCAGACTCGAACTTGATTAAAATTATGTCATTTATAAATAAGGAAAATGACCAGTATAAATAATAATCTGTCAGATAGTACTGTTTTAATTATTTATTAAAATAGGGCAGTCGAACATAAAATTATGTGTATAAATAATGACCAGTATAAATAATGACCTGTATGTGTAATGATTAGTACGAATAATGACCAGTATAAATAGTAACCTGCATGAACAATGGCCAGTATAACCAAAGAATTTAACGCTCGATGTATACATATAAACTAGGAGAAGAAAAACGCCAAAAAATTGAGCAGGATAAGGTTGCTTTAATACATTTTGTTTATTATTGCGACGTTTCGGTGCAAACCCGCACCTTTTTCTAGCTACAAAGAAATTAAAACCTAAATTAATAAACATTAATGACAAGATACAACAAAGAGAAACAATGTAAAAGTATAAAAATTAAAAAAAAATATATTTAAATAAATTTCGGTTAAAAAAGTGGGTACATACCAATCAACAAATTTAATCAGAAACCATGTCAAATAACTTAAGTAGTCCAGCTGTTTGATAATATATTAATGACATCTCTTCAAAAAGTACCAAATGATGAGATTATTAAACAATTATAAAATTATTGCAACAAATGTCTTGTTCTAAGAAGTCGTAACTGAACCAGTGCTAGCAGCACTGGCCAGTATGTATAATGACCAGTATCGATAATGACCAGTATGGGTAATGACTAGTATGGATAATGACCAGAATGAATAATGACCAGTATTAATAATGACCAGTATGGACAATGACCAGTAAGTATAATGACCAGTATGTACAGTAGTATGAATTAGAAACTGTTATGATTTTCACCAAATGCGGCAATAAAAGGATTTGTACTTATATTATATATATTTACTCCACAAAAACACATTCTATTATTAAGCTTTCAGTATTTCAGTATTTAGCTTTCAGTACTTCTATGGCTTGTTGTGGCATATACTGTTAATACAGTTGCTAATTGTATTCTTAATATCTCGATCGTTTTCCCAAATTTCTTCGGTATTCTCCGGTTCAATATATTTACGTGGAGATTATCATATTGTCAAATTTTTATTTTGACACGGCCCAACAGTTTTCTATAGGGCTTAAGTCCGGGAACCGCAACTGATTTAACTGCGAACTTCGCGTTTCTACCTACTGAGGAAGGGTAAGAAACGGACTTATTACGACAAAGAGTGATATTTATGAGCTGTATAATAAAGTATGTTTATCGAAATTTCTAGGAATTTTATTATCGACAAGATGTATGGATGAAAATTAAGTTTTAAAACACTTTCGTAGAAGTTTCTAATTCATTGAACACCTATTGTATAATGACCGGTATGTATGATGACTTGTATGTATAATGGCCAGTATGTATAATGACCAGTACGTATAATGGCTAGTATGGATAATGATCGGTATGTATAATGGCCAGTATGTATAATGAATGGTATGTATGATGACCAATATGGATAATTGCCAGTATGTATAATGATGATTATTTTGCAGACCTCGGAACATCCTACTTTTCCGATGGCTTGAAGTCGCTGGAGCACCGTTTGAAAAAGTGCATTGATCTTCGAGGAGACTACATCGGAAAATAAAATTAAAAATGAAAAACCACACCAATACCGTGTTTTTCTTGTCGATTTAATTGCCAGTACGGTCGACCGCCCTAATGCCAGTCGATGTCATTTTGCAAAACTCCACAGACGCGTTCACAGACAGGTTCAGTTTCTTGCTGTCAATTTGACAGTATCGCTCCTTTGTATGTATTTACTATACTACTACTATATAGTTGTTGTGAATTGTTCATTTCAGCTTGGAGATCGTTTTGAGAATTTATTGTCTTAAGTTTCTCTTTATCCTGATCTTCCATAGAACCTTGCTTTTTTATATTTTAAACAATAAATCTGGCTTTTTTTAAAGCAATTTATATTATTTGTGGAAGGACTTTTCTTTCTGAAGGGAATATATTTAGTAGTATTTTCATATTGTTAAGGGCAGCTTGAGAATATTTATCTTTTAAAAATTTCCATAAGAATGGCAGTTTATAAAACTGCATCATGTCATTACGTTTCCTACTGAACGCGTCTGTGGTTTATTGCATACGATTTCGGATGACATCGACTGACCCGGTCGACGACGGTCGACCGTACTATATATTAGAGTGCTCTTGAGGTTATATTGACCCTACTAGTAGTAGTATTGCTTTGTACATTGTTTTGTTTTAAATTATCAACTTCTTATTGTAACACTAACTTTATGGGTTTGTCTTAATAAATGCTGATGATTTCGAAAGCATTTATTAAATCTAGAATCAGAACTAAGACACAAATACAATTACAAAAAAATTTAAAAACAAAAAGTTTTAAATCTTAATAGCTACGTTTTATTTTTACCGGAGCAGGTCTTATAATGCCTTCTCAAACTTGCTCTCAAAGCATAACCCCTATTACAATATTCACACAAATACTTGTACGAACGTGGATCTGCTGCGTGATTACGTTTATGCTCCAGAAGGTGACTCATATGGGCAAATTTTTCCTTACATATACTACACACGAACTGCTTTTCTCTTGTGTGTGTCATTTTGTGGCGAATTAAGTGCGTTTTTTGCCTGAAACCCTTACCACAGTATTCACAAACATTAGGTTTTTCCCCCGTATGAGTTCGCTCATGCCTCTTAAGCGTAGATGTATGTGAAAAAGTTTGTTCGCAATATCCACACTTATACGGTTTCTCCCCAGTGTGGGTCCTCTGATGATTTTTTAGCACCGATCTGTATGCGAAAGATCTACCACAATCTTTGCAACAGTATGGTTTTGCTATTGCAATATCATTATCATGCTGTCGAATATGCTCTTTGAGATAATATTGCGTATAAACTTTCTTGCAAATATCGCAAGGATAAAAGCGGTTCTCTCCTGTATGGATTCGTTCATGCCGTACAAGATTCGATCTTCTCAGAAACCGTCGTTGGCAATGATTACATTTGAACTGGTTCGTTACCGTATGGATCTTCATATGGATCCTAAACACAGCTTTCCTGGCGAAACGTTTACCGCAATATTCACAGATATGATGTTTAGAAGGTGTATTATCTTTTTCATGGTGCCGCATCTGTAGGCACTCTGGATTTGTAATCTGATTGGAGTTTTTATTCGACTCATCTTCCTGTCCATGAATCTGCATTTTATGTAGAGCATAGAGATCTTCTGAATCGAAAAATTGACGACATTCGTTGTGGAAACAGAACCATAATGGTTTATCGCAGTCGTCACTTGCTTCCAGATTAGTATCTTCGTTTGAAGACCACTCTGGGTTAAGTGGTATCTGCTGGTTTCGATCTATATCTTCATCCTTCCTAAAAATTGTGAGCGTTAATACAAAATATAATTTTTGGACTAAAACTATGAGGTTTTAAGTCCAAATTAAATTAAACACATACCATAAATTAAACAAAGCTTTCGGCTGATTGACTTGCTTAAAATTAAGTTCCAATGTGAGCAGTAAAAAGCTTAACAAAACTCATTAACATAGAAGTATGTTGCCAGTTCTGCCAATATCCAATAATGCAAATTCCAGATTTTGCTAGCCTACTTTTTTAATTGAAAGAAATCTTCCTTGTTTGGTACTTCCATGTTGATTGATCGCCAGAAGTGATCTTGGGGTTAGGGTTATACTGGTTAACAAATTTGTTATTGTAGGAAACAATAAATTAAAAATATAATTTTTACAACACAATTAATATTTGATGAAAAAATAATTTTTACGACTTCTTTGCATATTTAGCTTCCCATTTACCTTGGTATCTCTTCTACCTGGCTGAACTTCCTTAAAATCGTCCTGAAATCATAATATGTATATGCAACCTTATGCGAATCTACCGGGATCCTTACGGTTTCATAAATATATTTCTCAATGTCCAACCAATCATTCCAAAAGATATGAGGAGAGAATTAGAAATGTGTTGGCCACTATCAGCCGCTGGTATTTGAAAAATAATAAAACAACTGCTTTGAAAACATTTTTGTTCTTTTTCATATAAGACTGCGCAAATTGAATAATAATAATAATAATTAATACATATATATATTTTCTGACCTTTATGTACTTATCCCCTAATATCAGATTTATTTCTATTATTATGTAGTATTAGTAATTTGACACATATTAAATGTCAATTTCTTCCACTGAAGAAGTTATTTAACGAAAACATATTACTATATCTAATGGAATAAATTGATATTTAATTATTTGCTGTTTTATTGACCTATAAGTGGAAATAAATCAGGAATTACGAGAGAAATAATAATAATGATAATACAGAATACAATGAATAAAATTATCAAATGACAGAAACCAATCGGCATTACGTTAATCATAATAAAATAATTAAGTATTAAAGGCTATATCTTAAATTCACCACAACAGGTTTTATTATGAAGTTTTAAACCTTTCTTCGTAAAATATCCACACTTACAGTGTTTACAGAAATTCTCTTTGCCAGTATGCAAACATAAATGCTCTTCATATGCCTTTGATTGTATAAATCGCTGTCCACAATAAGTACAAACGTACATCTTTTTTTTTTATATGAACACATTTGTCTTTCATTCGTTGACGGCTCATTAAAAACACTGGTTGACAGATGTTACATCTGATTGGCTTCTCTTTCGTATGCACCAACATGTGACGAATTATATACGATCTATGTGAGAAGCTTTTACCACAGTATTGACAGACACAAGGTTGATCCACCGTATGGATTTCACAACAGTATTCACAGGTAGAAGGTTCGACTTTAATACCATCTTCTTCATGCTCTCGCATATGCCCCTTCAAGTAATATGGCGAAAGATAGACCTTCTTGCAAATATAACACTGATTTTCTGATTGTGCATCCGTGATCGTAACGACGTGATCGATCCCTTGGTGCGCAAGCAAAGCGTTGGTGGAGGAACATTCTTCTTGGCAAACCACGCATGAAACGGCAGCATTTCCGAGTTTCGGCTTCTCATCTTCAGTTAAAGTTGGCATCGGATGTTTTGGGTAATGAATTTTAATTCCATGAACCGCAAGCACTTCTGCTGAATGCAAAAATTCACTGCATTCGTTCACATAGTCATCTTCTCTCGATGATGATTCCTCTTCAATTTTTGGTTATTCTTCTAGATCAATATCCTGTTTATCCCTGATAATTGTAAGCATTAATAATAAAGACGCTAAAAATGTCCAATTTGTTGGCTGATTTTCATTTTGGGTTAAAATAAAAATAAATATTTATACATCACGCAATTTTATTAGAAGAAACGTTTAAAACAATTCCAGCCTCTTAGAAGCTACGTTTTATTTCTACCACAACATATCTTCAGATGTCTTCTAAAGATTCCTCTCGAAATATATACCCCATTACAAAGTCCACAAAAATATTTTTCACCAGCATGCATCCTTAAATGCGTCTGATATGGCTTCAGTGTCATAAACTGCTTGCCGCAATCATTACAAACATATACTTGATGGGTTCTTAAATGTGTCTGATATGACCTCAACTCCATAAACTGCTTCCCGCAATTATTACAAACATATGCTTGAGGGGTGGATTCAAGTAGCACTAACTCAAATTGCTTTTTTAATTTTTCTTGATAACTGCTTTTAAGCGGCTGCTGTCTCGGTTGGAGGATTCTGCTTTCAAGGTATTGACTCTGATACTCAGCACCGGCTGGTTCTATATCCTCTTCATGGTGTCTCATATGTTCCCTTAAGAAATAGGGTGAAATAAAGTGTCTCCTGCAAATATTGCATTTATTTTCTAATTGTGTAGGCTGAGTTGTGACGGTGTGGTAAAATTTCTGATGCTGAAGTAAAACCCTCACAGACTGATATTTTTCTTTACAAACCACGCAAGAAACAGTAACATTCTTGATCTGTTTCTTCTTATCTTCAATTGAATTTGGTATCTGACCGTATTCTTGACTAAAATGATGCTCTGCTGGATGAACCTTCTTTTTATGAAGTGTAAGGAGTTCTTCTGAAGGGAGGAGTTTACGGCAATCTTTATAGAAGCAGAACCATAATGGTTTGTCGGAGTTGTCATTTGTTTCCTCATCATCGTCTTCACTGGAAGACCATTTTTCTGTAACTTGGGATTCCTCTTCGTGTTCAGTTTCCTGGTTCCACCTAAAAATTATTAGAGTTAGAAGAGGGCGAAGTTTTAAATTCGGGTTGACGCTACCATGTTTAACTATGTTCAGTATTCTCCCATTTACAAACCTTGGACGGAACAGTATCTGTAAGTTTGTATAATTTGACATAATTGCCTTAATTGTGATTAATCTCAATACTTCATTTGAAATGTCATGCTTAGCAATCATTTTATGCGATCTCAGTACCTCTGAAATTCATATCTCAGCTAGATCGATTACTCAAAGAAGAAATTATTAAAACCTTTTATTGATTGAATTGTAAATTACAATAGCATTTGTAAAATTAGTCAGAAAGAACAGATATATTATAAATGACAATTATAACTAGATAATACAATATAAACCGATATTATATGATTACCCCAAAGCAATAACTAAGCTACGATCACAAACAGTACAAAGGTACGTCAATTTGTTTCAAATTAATGTCAAGATAAAATAAAAAGCTGTGCTTCATGGAATCAGCAAGTATAAAATGTCTCTTAGATTGTATAACACTTACATCAACATTATTAAACCCTTTTAAACTTAACAACATACAAAAATAAGCTATCTATATCAAGTAGGTACATTTTAGAAATCTGTTAAAGTATTACGAGATTCAACGATCTATTTTAAATATTTGCAAAATGAAAGTAAACTATTCGCTTTTACTTTCAGTAGAACTTCTTTCACCATCGCCATCATGAACTTTTTTTTGATGCAATTTATACGACTTCGATGTTGTAAAATTCTTCATGCAAACATTACAACGATAAGGTTTCTTGCACGTCTGCGCCAGTATGTGACGTTCCAAAGAAGTTTTTTGGGTGAAACTTTGTTTGCAGTTATCACATGTGTACGGTTTCAATCCAGTATGTGTCTTTCTATGTATACCTAATGTTGAACCTAACCGGAAGGTTTTACCACATATCTTGCAGCGATGTGGTTTCTCACCGGTATGGATACGTATATGCGCCTCTAGTCTACGTTTCTGATAAAAGGCGCTTTCGCAATGATCGCACTTGAAAGGCTTTTCTTTTGCGTGGAGTTGGAGATGCGCATTTAGACTACTTTTCTGAGTGAAATTTTTCCCACACATTTCGCATTGGAAAGGTTTTTCTCCTGTATGCACCCGTAGATGCTTTATCAGTTTGTGTTTGCTGTTAAATCCTTGTGAACAAAAATTGCATTCAAGCCGATGATATCCAGTATGTTTATTGTTATGCGCTACTAATTTGTCTCTACGACTAAACAGCTCACCGCATAATTCGCAGAGATAAGGCTTTTCGCCCGTGTGCATTCGCTCGTGTTCTACCCTAGATGTTCTATGGGTAAAACGCATATCACACACCGCGCAACGGAAAGGTTTCTCTCCCGTATGTGTACGTTCATGGTCCACGAGAGCGTTTTTTTGGACGAACGTTTGTTCACAATAACTGCATTTATAAGGCCTTCGCCCTGAATGGATCCTCATGTGTCGATTCAAATTCGATCTCCCGTTAAAAAGTTTATCACACACATTGCATTTATAACGTTTCTGCGATAAGATCTCATCTAAATCATCATCCGCAAAATCATCTTTGGACTGGTGGCTTTTTTGGCAATTCACGCATCTAAATGGCTTATCCGTATTTTTCTGAGCATTATCGCTAACACGACCACACAGTTCGCAAAGTTGAGATACACTAGAGTGGACACGTTTGTGATTTGTCAGTTGGAGCTTGTTGTCGAAACTCTGCTCGCATTCATCACATTTATATTTAGTAGCTAATAATGCTTCGAGGCTGCTTATTCTGTACTCACGCGCATGATGATCTAGTAAATCGTTAGGGCAGTGATACGACTTTCGGCAAACTGTGCTAGTTACGGGATTGCCATCAATGTGCAGTTCTTCGTTATGTTCTGTTAGCTTATGATTTCTAAGGAGCTCTTCTGAATCGAAAAATTGGTGGCACTTATTACAGAAACAAAAGCAAAAAGTCATGCCGTTGTCGTCCATGTCGGAATCACTTTCGTCAGTCGAAGAATTGATTTTTATAACGTCATTGGGTACAGCAGATTTGGATTGTGTTACGTGTTTCTGTGTTCCATCAGGTCGAGCAGCAGATGCTGAAATGTTGCTCCCTCTGAAAATTAAAGACATTAGTACGTGTGCTTTGCATTGTGTGCTTAATTCTAGTGTGTATATAGATAAAGTGGTAAACAGCATTAATACAAACGATTATTTCGAATATATACTTATTGTTACAGTCTGATATACAGGCGATTAATATAAATAAAAACGATGTTTATTAATAATTAATATAAATTAAACACACACAAAAATAATCAAACATTAGCTAGACTTGTATTAGAATTTGTTGCACACTATTTAAAACATTTTGAATGGTGTTTTTAGTCACAATAAATATGTATAAGTTTTGGAATGAACAATACTTGTTCGACTAATTTATACCAATTAGGCGGAGGTCGTCTGCAAAACATTCTCGCTGAGAACGAATGCGATCAAAACACCGTAGAAGACTACCAAATTCGCAATAGCGCCACCGACGCTGTCAAAGTCCTAGAAGCAATTCATGATGACCCTACAAAAACGAGTAACACAATTGACTTTGCCGGTTCTACTTTTAACACAAAGATATCAAATAAAAAATGACATAAGAAAAGTCCAATTAACGGATAATTAACGAATTGACCCACTTTTAATTTTTTTTCAATTTGAAGTTTTCTAGTTTTTTCTCTGAATTTTAAACACTCTGTACAACCTGTTGTGAATTTTATAACCCTTATAGTTCCACTCGCCGTTTTTAAATAAGAATTAAAGAAAGGCCACTAAAAATCACCCTGCAAAAAGCAACATCTTAAAACAAATCGCAATAACACAAAAATGTCTGAGGATACATAGGCATAGGAAAACCTAAGTGTATCGTAGAATCGATTACAAAACGTAAAAATATGATAACATGTAAGATGTTCAATCAAATTTTTTTATCTGCTATGGGTGCTAGTTGCATGGCCGCTTAAGCAGTATTGCTTGTCAGACTAGCGCTGCAACTATTGATTTGTAATTTGTGTGTCTTCAATGACCTCATTACAGTACTATTTCACCGTTTATAATTGTTGTTTCATAACTAAATTTTGCGTTTATTGAGATACACTTCTTCGTGTAAAAGGACACCGTCCCCTCAGATAACAGAACCCCGCAGACCAGTAATCTCACGCATATTACAACACATACATACTTATTAAAAATATTTCGAGGCAAAACGTGCCTACGGATTATCCTTAACCTGAATGGTTTAAATTCATAAATGCTAAGGAATTTAGGAAACTTCTAAAGAGCGACTATTTCAAAAATTATGAAGAGCAATGCTTTTCAAGCGTTATCTAATAATGTATAAAATATACAGTACATATATTTTTTTTAATGTGTGGTGGGTGCTTAGTTGCAGTGACTCCGTAAGCTGTATCGCTTGTCTGGCTATCACTGCAACTCTCGCGGTGTAGTTTGTGTGTGTTAGTTGTGTTCAAAGGCTTTGTGACAGCACCATATCGCCTTTTAGGATGCCGCGCTGTTAATCACTTTGCTCCCAACAGCGAATGGCAAGTCGATCCGGGATTAAACTCTCTGAAAATATGTCACCGTCCCTCCAGAGAATTGAACCCCGGCACCTATTGTCCTCCCACAACGATAGTCAGCCGCCTAACCACTGCGGCCATTGACCCGTTGTGAACTGAAATGTTATTAAATCAAGTTATGAAGAAAAGCATAGGTAAATATAATCATTCCTGATTATTTTGTTAAGCAATATTACCAAATTTTTCCTTGCTTACTTTTGGCATGCATCTACATATACAAGATTTTATAGCTATGCATTTTTTCACTGTTGATACTTTGGGTGTTTGTAGATCGGTTTGTTGTAAACGAGGAGAGTAGAATTGTAGTTTCCAATTATAGTTGTAATCCAGTCATTTTCTAGATAAGACAATTTAAATCCAATCTTGAATGTAAGTTGCGTACTCTTCAAGGCGATAACTTCAGAAAATGGAATCTGCTTTTAATTATAATTGATAGAACATGGTCAAAAATCGAAAAAGGCGACAGCACGCATTCGAAATTTCTTGCATTATGTTCTGGCATTAACTTCTAATAAGAACAGCATTAATGGTAATCGAGAATAGTATTTAGGTCAGTTTAAATGTCTCTCAATTTTATTGAGTCGTTTACTGTGTGCAGCATCTGTTTCTTGAATGTATGAGTGTTCAGAAAGAAAAAGACTGCTATTGCGTACGACATTTGAGAATGTTGGTTCTGTGAAATACAGCTATCAGTCCACAATATCAAATCATTTAAAGGTGTGATAATAGTTTAACATAATATGTTAAACTATCTTCAGTTTTCTGGCTCTTACAAATCTTGGACGGAACAATACATACATATCTAGAGGTTTATATGATTTGGCATCTTCATTTGAAATGTCATGCTCGGCAAGCATTTTATGCGATTTCAGTACCTCTGAAATTCATATCTTAGCTAGATCGATTATTCAAAGAAGAAATCATTAAAACCTTTTAATTGGTTGAATTGTAAATTACAATGGAATTTATAAAATTAGTCAGAGAGAACAGATACATTATAAGGGAAAATTATAACTAAATAATACAATATAAATCGATGTTATATGATTACCCCCAAGAAATAACTAAGCTAGCTAAGATCATAAACAGTACAAAGAACGTCAATTTGTTTCAAATTAATATAAAGATAAAATAAGAAGCTGTGCTTCATGGAATCAGCACGTATAAAATGTCTCTTAGATTGTATAACACTTACATCAACATTATTAAACCCTTTTAAACTTAACAACATACAAAAATAAGCTATCTATATCAAGTAGGTACATTTTAGAAATCTGTTAAAGTCTTCTGAGATTCAACGATCTATTTTAAATATTTGCGAAATGAAAGTACACTATTCGCTTTCACTTCCGGGTAAACTACTTTCACCGTCGCCATCATGAACTTTTTTTTGATGCAATTTATACGACTTCGATGTTGTAAAATTCTTCATGCAAACATTACAACGATAAGGTTTCTTGCACGTCTGCGCCAGTATGTGACGTTCCAAAGAAGTTTTTTGGGTGAAACTTTGTTTGCAGTTATCACATGTGTACGGTTTCAATCCAGTATGTGTCTTTCTATGTATACCTAATGTTGAACCTAACCGGAAGGTTTTACCACATACTTTGCAGGAATATGGTTTCTCACCCGTATGGATGCGTATGTGCGCCTCCAGTTTACGTTTCTGATAAAAGGCGCTTTCGCAATGATCGCACTTGAAAGGCTTTTCTTTTGCGTGCAGTTGGAGATGCGCATTTAGATTACTTTTTTGCGTGAAATTTTTCCCACACATTTCGCATTGGAAAGGTTTTTCTCCTGTATGCACTCGTAGATGTTTTATCAGTTTGTGTTTGGTGTTAAATCCATGTGAACAAAAATTGCATTCAACCCGATGACTTCCAGTATGTTTATTGTTATGCGCTACTAATTTGTCTCTACGACTAAACATCTCACCGCATAATTCGCAGAGATAAGGCTTCTCGCCCGTGTGCATTCGCTCGTGTTCTACCCTAGATGATCGATGGGTAAAACGCATATCACATACCGCGCAACGGAAAGGTTTCTCTCCCGTATGTCTACGTTCATGCTCCACGAGAGCCCCTTTTTGGACGAATGTATGTTCACAGCAACTGCATTTATAAGGTCTTAGCTCCGAATGGATCCTCATGTGTCGATTCAACTTCGATCTCCCGTTAAAAAGTTTACCACACACCTTGCATTTACAAAGTTTCTGGGAAAAGATCTTATCTAAATCATCATCCGCAAAGTCATCTTTTGACTGTTGGCCTTTTTGGCAATTCGTGCATCTAAATGGCTTATCCGTATGTTTCTCAGCATTATCGCTAGCACGACCACAGAGTTCGCAAAGTTGAGATACACTAGAGTGGATACGTTTGTGATTTGTCAGTTGGAGCTTGTTGTCGAAACTCTGCTCGCATTCATCACATTTATATTTACTAACTAATAATGCTTCGAGGTTGCTTACTCTGTGCTCAGGTATCCGATGATCTAGTAAATCGTTAGGGCAGTGATATGACTTTCGGCAAACTGCGCTAGTTACGGGATTGTCATCAATGTGCAGTTCTTCGTTATGTTCTGTTAGCTTATGATATCTAAGGAGCTCTTCTGAATCGAAAAATTGGTGGCACTTATTACAGAAACAAAAGCAAAAAGTCATGCCATTGTCGTCCATGTCGGAATCACTTTCGTCAGTCGAATAACTGATTTTTATAACGTCATTGGGTACAGCAGATTTGGATTGTGTTACGTGTTTCTGTGTTCCATCAGGTTGAGCAGCAGATGCTGAAATGTTGCTCCCTCTGAAAATTAAAGACATTAGTTCGTGTGCTTTGCATTGTGTGCTTAATTCTAGTGTGTATATAGATAAAGTGGTAAACAGCATTAATACAAACGATTATTTCGAATATATACTTATTGTTACAGTCTGATATACAGGCGATTAATATAAATAAAAACGATGTTTATTAATAATTAATATAAATTAAACACACACAAAAATAATCAAATATTAGCTAGACTTGTATTAGAATTTGTTGCACACTATTTAAAACATTTTGAATGGTGTTTTTAGTCACAATAAATATGTATAAGTTTTGGAATGAACAATATTTGTTCGAGTAATTTATACCAATTAGGAGGAGGTCGTCTGCAAAACATTCTCGCTGAGAACAAATGCGATCAAAACACCGTAGAAAACTACCAAATTCGCAATAGCGCCACCGACGCTGTCAAAGTCCTAGAAGCAATTCATGATGACCCTGCAAAAACGAGTAACACAATTGACTTTGCCGGTTCTACTTTTAACACAAAGATATCAAATAAAAAATGACATAAGAAAAGTCCAATTAACGGATAATGTACGAATTGACCTACTTTTAATGTTTTTTTCAATTTGAAGTTTTCTAGTTTTTTCCCTGTATTTTAAACACTCGATACAACCTGATGTTTTAAATTTTGTAAACCCTATAGTTCCAGTTGCCGTTTTTAAACAAGAATTAAAGAAAGGCCACTAAAAATCACTCTCCAAAAAGCAACATCTTAAAACAAATCGCAATAACACAAAAATGGCTGAGGATACATAGGCGTAGGAAAACCTAAGTGTATCGTAGAATCGATTACAAAATCTAAAAATATAATAACATATAAGATGTTCAATAAAAATTTTTTATCTGCGATGGGTGCTAGTTGCATGGCTTCTTAAGTAGTATTGCTTGTCAGACTAGCGCTACAACTATTGATGTGTAATTTGTGTATCTTCAATTACCTCATTACAGTACTAGTTCACCATTTATAATTGTTGTTTTATAACTAAATTGCACGTTTATCGGGATACACTTCTTCGAGTAAAAGGACACAGTCTCCTCAGATAATTGAACCCCGCAGACAAGAAATCTCTCGCATATTACAACACATAGGTACTTATTAAAAATATTTCGAGGCAAAAGATGCCTATGGATTATCCTTAACCTGAATGTTTTAAATTCATAAATAGTAAGGAATTTAGGAAACTTATAAAGAACGGGTATTTCAAAAATTATGAAGAGCAAGGCTTTCCAAACGTTAAAGTATAAAATGTACAATACATGTCTTGAATTGGAATGTCATAAACCAAATTATGAAAATCCCAAAGAAAACATAAATATAATCATTCCTGATTATTTTGGTAAGCAGTATCACCAAATTTGTCCTTGCTCACTTTTGGCATCCATCTATACAAGATATTATAGCTGTGTATTTTTTTACTGAAATTATTTCTTTTACTGTTGATGCTTTCGGTGCTTGTAGATTGGATTGTTGCAAACAACGGGAGTAGAATTGTAGTTTCGAATTATAGCTAGTTGTGATCCATTCATTTTCCAGATGAGACAATTTAAATCCAATTTGGAATGTAATTTAAGTTATTTTCAAGGAGGTACTTCAGAAAATTGAATCTTCTTTTCGGTATAATTGATCGGACATGGTCCAAAATCGAAAAGGTCTGTAGTGCTCGTTCGAAATATCTTGTATTATTTTCTGGCATTAACTTCTAATAAGAATAGCATTAATGGTAATTTTTTTTTTAATGTGTGGTGGGTGCTTAGTTGCAGTGACTCCGTAAGCTGTATTACTTGTCTGGCTATCACTGCAACTCTTGCGGTGTAGTTTAGTGTGTGTAAGTTGTGTTTAAATGGCTTTGTGACAGCATCATATCGCCTTTTATGATGCCGCGCTGTTAATCACTTTGCTCCCAACAGCGAATGGCAAGTCGATCCGGGATTAAACTCTCTGAAAAAATGTCACCGTCCCTCCAGAGAATTGAACCCCGGCACCTATCGTCCTCTCACAACAATAGTCAGCCGCCTAACCACTGCGGCCATCGACCCGTTTTATTATAGTATTTCATTTTATTTATTATAGTATTTCGGTCAGTTTAAATATTTCTCAATTTTATTGTAGTGTGTGCAGCATCTGTTTTTTGAATGCATCAGTGTCCTGAAAGAAAAAGACTGCTATTGCGTACGACATTTGAGAAGGTCGGTTCTGTGGAACACAGCTATTACTCATAATATCAAATCTTTTAAAGGTGTGACGATAGTTTACCATAATATGTTAAACTATCTTCGGTTTTCTTGAATTTACAAATCTTGAACCGAACAGTATCTAGAGGTTTATATAACTTAACATAATTGTATTAATTGTGATTAATCTGAGTACTCCCTTTGAAATGTCATGCTCAGCAGTCATTTTAGGTGATTGTAATACCTCTGAAATTCATATCTCAGTTAGATATATTATTCAAAGAAGAAATTATTAAAACCTTCTATTGATTGAATTGTAAATTACAATGCAATTTATAAAATTAGTCAGATAGAACAGATACATTATAAGTGATAATTATAACTAAATAATACAATATAAACCAATATTATATGATTACCCCCAAGCAATATCTAAGCTACGATCATAAACAGTACAAAGGTACGTCAATTTGTTTCAAATTAATATAAAGATAACATAAGAAGCTGTGCTTCATGGAATCAGGAAGAATAAAATGTCTCTTAGATTGTATAAAACTTATATCAACATTGTTAAACCCTTTTAAACTTAACGACATACAAAAATAAGCTATCTATATCAAGTAGGTACATTTTAGAAATCTGTTAAAGTATTACGAGATTCAACGATCTATTTTAAATATTTGCAAAATGAAAGTAAACTATTCGCTTTTACTTTCAGTAGAACTTCTTTCACCATCGCCATCATGAACTTTTTTTTGATGCAATTTATACGACTTCGATGTTGTAAAATTCTTCATGCAAACATTACAACGATAAGGTTTCTTGCACGTCTGCGCCAGTATGTGACGTTCCAAAGAAGTTTTTTGGGTGAAACTTTGTTTGCAGTTATCACATGTGTACGGTTTCAATCCAGTATGTGTCTTTCTATGTGTACTTAATGTCGAACCTAACCGGAAGGTTTTACCACATACTTTGCAGCGATATGGTTTCTCATCCGTATGGATACGTATATGCGCCTCTAGTCTACGTTTCTGATAAAAGGCCCGTTCGCAAAGATCGCACTTGAAAGGCTTTTCTTTCGCATGGAGTTGGCGATGCATGTTTAGGCTACCTTGCTGAGTGAAATTTTTACCACACATTTCGCATTGGAAAGGTTTTTCTCCTGTATGCACTCGTAGATGTTTCATCAGTTTGTATTTGTTATAAAATCCTCGTGAACAAAAATTGCATTTAAGCCGATGATATCCAGTATGTTTATTGTTATGCGCTACTAACTTGCCTCTATGGCTAAACAGCTCACCGCATAATTCGCAGAGATAAGGCTTCGCGCCCGTGTGGAGTCGCTCATGTATTGCCATAGATGTGCTTTGGGTAAAGCGCATATCACACACCGCGCAACGGAAAGGTTTCTCTCCCGTATGTGTACGTTCATGCTGCACGAGACCGCTTTTTTGGACGAACGTCTGTTCGCAGTAACTGCATTTATAAGGTCTTAGCCCGGAATGGATCCTCATGTGTTGATTCAACTTCGATCTCCAGTTAAAAAGTTTACCACACACCTTGCATTTATGAAGTTTCTGCGAAAAGATCTTATCTAAATCATCATCCGCAAAGTCATCTTTTGACTGTCGGCCTTTTTGGCAATTCATGCATCTAAATGGCTTATCCGTATGTTTCTGAGCATTATCGCTAACACGACCACAGAGTTCGCAAAGTTGAGATACACTAGAGTGGATACGTTTGTGATTTGTCAGTTGGAGCTTGTTGTCGAAACTCTGCTCGCATTCATCACATTTATATTTACTAACTAATAATGCTTCGAGGTTGCTTACTCTGTGCTCAGGTATCCGATGATCTAGTAAATCGTTAGGGCAGTGATACGACTTTCGGCAAACTGTGCTAGTTACGGGATTGCCATCAATGTGCAGTTCTTCGTTATGTTCTGTTAGCTTATGATTTCTAAGGAGCTCTTCTGAATCGAAAAATTGGTGGCACTTATTACAGAAACAAAAGCAAAAAGTCATGCCGTTGTCGTCCATGTCGGAATCACTTTCGTCAGTCGAAGAACTGCTTTTTTTAACGTCATTGGGTACAGCAGATTTGGTTTGTGTTACGTGTGTCTGTCTTCTATCTGGTCGAGCATCAGATACTGGAAAGTTGTTCCTTCTGAAAATTAAAGGCATTAGTACGGGTGCTTTGCATTGTGTGCTTAATTATAGGGTGTGAATAAAGAGATAAACAGCATTAATACAAACGATTACTTGAAATAGATATTTATTGTTACAATCTGATATACATTCGGCTAATATAAATAAAAAGGATGTTTATTAGTTATGAATCTAAATTAAACACGCACAAAAAGAATCAAATATGAGCTAAGCTATTTTTAAAACTTGCTGCACAATGTTTAAACTATTTTAAATGCTGTTTTTAGTCACAATAAACATACAGGCTAACAACTTGAACTACGCAAGCCTATTGATAGGAGAGGGTGGTGGGAGTTAAAATTAAATGTATCAATTTTACTATTGTCAACAGTTTATACGACAGGAATGTCAGTTGTTATGTCAAATACGAACTAGATCAACGAACAGTTGAAGCTCCAAAATTATGAGGAAAGAAGAGAAGATCAGTTTCTAAAATATGGCAGAAGATGTCCACACCAGCAAAGTTGGGCGAGGTGATCATGCTGTCAGCTTCTTCAGAAGATTTCTAAAGACTGATGTTGTTGTCTTTTGCTCCTACTTCTTCTGTTTCTACTAGTTTATAACGAGGAGCAGAAGACAGCGATATCAGTCTTTAGAAACCTCCTGAAGAAGGTGCCAAACCTACTCAGAAATGAGAACTAAGAATAAAAGGTGGTTAGGCACAAATTTTTGCTACGTGGAGAAACCTACATGGAAATCGATGGTGACCATTCTTTGACGAAACGAAACCGGAAGCGAGGCCAATTCTTTAAAGTGGCGTCATCACTTTTTTACCAGAATAATGACACAATTTAAAAGTTATTTCGGAACAAATAAAACATTTGAGACAGTGAAACATTGCGACAAATTTGGTAGAAATTGAGCTAATAATCAAGCTAAAATTATACAGTTTGGATGTAAATCCCTAGCAAAGAAAAGATAGCTAAAATTATTCGGATGAAGAATTGCTTTCCTTAGCGTTCACATTCCTCAGATGGCATGTCAGCGCTGATTTGTGCCGTCCCAAAGAACTTTTCTGGGAAAAGGTCTGTTGGCAGTTCTCACACTTGAACGGCTTAACTCCGGTATGTATCTTCTTGTGAACAAATAAAATTGACGGCAGGCGAAACCGTTTATCGCAGATATCACATCGATATGGTTTCTCACCGGTGTGGATCCGCTTGTGCGCCAAAAGTCTATGTTTTTTAAAAAATTTACGTCCGCAGTCATTGCATTTAAACGACATTTCCTTGGCGTGAAGCTGTTGGTGCGAGTTTAGGGCTGACGTTGTGGTGAAGCGATGACCGCAATGTTCACATTGATAAGATTTCTCTCCGGCGTGACCTCTTTCATGTTGTATCAGCTTGTGCTTTTGAGAAAATCCTCGTGGGCAAAGGGTGCATTTAAACGGATAATTTCCGGTGTGCTTATTGGTATGCGTTACAAAGGCGACTTTATGCATGAATTGCTTGCCGCATAATTCGCAAAGATGAGGTTTAACGCCTGTATGCGTCCGTTTGTGCTTCGCGAGAACATGGCTGTAAGCAAACTTTGAGCCGCATATCTCGCAATGGTAAGGTTTTTCCCCTGTGTGAATACGTTGATGTTCCACGAGAGTATTCTTTTGGATAAAAGCTTGTTCGCAGTAACTGCATTTATAAGATCGTTTACCTATGTGGATCTTTATATGTCGATTTAGATTTGATAACCAATTAAAGCGTCTACCACATCGATCGCACTTATAGGATTTCTTTTCTTCAACGTTATTGAAAAAATCCGATTCTGGAACCGACGTTTTTGGTGTGCAATTTATACAGTTAAATGGATTATCTCCAGTACTCCTATTATTCTGGCCTACTTCCTGGGTTTCATAAGTGTAGCACCCACACGATTCACACTTTCGGAACGTTATGTTTTTATGGACCGGGTCATCATCAATAAGTTGGAGTTTATTGCTAGATGCTACATGTTGATTTATTTGATGATCTAGTAAATCCTTAGCGGATGAGAAAACTTTTTGACAAACTATACATGTTAATGATTTGCCAGCAATGTACAGCTCCTGATTATGTATCGTTCGCTTATGCGATCTAAGGAGCTCTTCGGAATCGAAGAATTCGTGGCATTCGTTGCAGAAATAAAAACAAAACATTGGATTGTCGTTGTCTTCTAGTTCCCAGTCGTTTCCATCACTTGAAGAATTTATTTCCACAATTTCTTTTTGCGCGACATCCTCGACTTCTATTGTATCGTTTGGGGTCGTTTCAGATTTTGCATCGCATCTTGGAATACCAATTTGCCTAAAAATTAAAGGCATTAGTATGGGTGCTGTATATGATGTGGTAATTTTATTTTGGATGGGAAAAATGGGAGAAAATTTTAATTATAGATTTCAAATTTACTTGTAGAATTTAATATAGTAAATATCATATACAAAGTCTTAACAAAATATAGTACAAATTATATAGAATTATTTAATTAATTACAACAAAGATGTTTCTCAACAAAAATATATCTGAAATGTTAAATATTGCATTGGGGAGGTTGGGGAGGTAGTTCAACTTGAGCAATTGACGTTGACAAAAGATTTTATGACTGACTATCAACTGCACGGTATTACTCAGACAATTCATGATACACTTGAGGTGTAACTAGCATTTCTGATACTGTCTGCCGCCGCACAGTGGTTTAGGATCTGAAATAAACGAACGAAACCTCTAGCTCCATAAGTAGGTGACTAAACAAAGTCAAAATTTAACCGCAGGGGCTTCAAATCATGTAGACTCGACTGACGAAAAAGTGTTAATGCAGCTTGTCGTCCTCAACCTCTAGTGAGGGGGAAATGAGTATGTCGTTTAGGCAAAGGTGCATCTATACAAGAGGTACAAAAATACTTTCTCCTAGCCAAATAGGCAATTTTTTATTTATCTTTAAAATATTAATAATACCCTTGGTAATAGTATTAATAATAACAATATATAGTAGTAGGAATAATAATAATATAAATAATAATATAAATAAAAAGGATGTTTATTAGTTATGAATCTAAATTAAACACGCACAAAAAGAATCAAATATGAGCTAAGCTATTTTTAAAACTTGCTGCACAATGTTTAAACTATTTTAAATGCTGTTTTTAGTCACAATAAACATACAGGCTAACAACTTGAACTACGCAAGCCTATTGATAGGAGAGGGTGGTGGGAGTTAAAATTAAATGTATCAATTTTACTATTGTCAACAGTTTATACGACAGGAATGTCAGTTAGTATGTCAAGTACCGAACCATCAAACTTTATCCTAATGGAATACATAATTAATGAAAAAGTACAAATTATAAAGTGGTTTTATAATTTACCATAGTATTTGACATAACCACTGACATTCCTATCATACGAACAGTTGACAATACTAAAATGGTTACATTTAATTTTACCTCCCACTACCTTCTCTGATCAATAGGCTTTCGTAGTTCAAGTTGTTATCCTGTATACGTTCATCTTGTCAACAACGCAACAGATGTATGTATACCATCGTGATAACTCATCGTAAAACTCGTTATACCAAGTATTCCTAGGTTTGCCAACTTTGATTTGGATGATTTTATCTCTGACACAGCGCATAAGCCACTAAAATCGGAGAGATCTTCAACAGAATTGCTTTTCGAAAACGAACTAGATCAACCAACAGTTGAAGCTCCAAACTTATGAGGAAAGAAGAGAAGATCAGATTCTAAAATATGGCAGATGTCCACACCAGCAAAGTTGGGCGAGGTGATCATGCTGTCAGCTTCTTCAGAAGATTTCTAAAGACTGATGTTGTTGTCTTTTGCTCCTACTTCTTCTGTTTCTACTAGTTTATAACGAGGAGCAGAAGACAGCGATATCAGTCTTTAGAAACCTCCTGAAGAAGGTACCAAACCTACTCAAAAATGGGAACTAAAAATAAAAGGTGGTTAGGCACAAATTTTTGCTACGTGGAGAAACCTACATGGAAATCGATGGCGACCATTCTTTGACGAAACGAATCCGGAAGCGAGGCCAATTCTTTAAAGTGGCGTCATCACTTTTTTACCAGAATAATGACACAATTTAAAAGTTATTTCGGAACAAATAAAATATTTGAGAAAGTGAAACATTGCGACAAATTTGGTAGAAATTAAGCTAATAATCAAGCTAAAATTATACAATTTGGATGTAAATCCCTAGCAAAGAAAAGAAAGCTAAAATTATTCGGATGAAGAATTGCTTTCCTTAGCGTTCACATTCCTCAGATGGCATGTCAGTGCTGATTTGTGCCGTCCCAAAGAACTTTTCTGGGAAAATGTCTGTTGGCAGTTCTCACACTTCAACGGCTTAACTCCGGTATGTATCTTCTTGTGAACAAATAAAATTGACGGCAAGCGAAACCGTTTATCGCAGATATCACATCGATATGGTTTCTCACCGGTGTGGATCCGCTTGTGCGCCAAAAGTGTATGTTTTTATGAACCGGGTCATCATCAATAAGTTGGAGTTTATTGCTAGATGCTACATGTTGATTTATTTGATGATCTAGTAAATCCTTAGCGGATGAGAAAACTTTTTGACAAACTATACATGTTAATGATTTGCCATCAATGTACAGCTCCTGATTATGTATCCTTCGCTTATGAGATCTAAGGAGCTCTTCGGAGTCGAAGAATTCGTGGCATTCGTTACAGAAATAAAAACAAAACATTGGATTGTCGTTGTCTTCTAGTTCCCAGTCGTTTCCATCACTCGAAGAATTTATTTCCGCAATTTCTTTTTGTGCGACATCCTCGTCTTCTATTGTATCGTTTGGGGTCGTTTCAGATTTTGCATCGCATCTTGGAATACCAATTTGCCTAAAAATTAAAGGCATTAGTATGGGTGCTGTATATGATGTGGTAATTTTATTTTGGATGGGAAAAATGGGAGAAAATTTTAATTATAGATTTCAAATTTACTTGTAGAATTTAATATAGTAAATATCATATACAAAGTCTTAACAAAATATAGTACAAATTATATAGAATTATTTAATTAATTACAACAAAGATGTTTCTCAACAAAAATATATCTGAAATGTTAAATATTGCATTGGGGAGGTTGGGGAGGTAGTTCAACTTGAGCAATTGACGTTGACAAAAGATTTTATGACTGACTATCAACTGCACGGTATTACTCAGACAATTCATGATACACTTGAGGTGTAACTAGCATTTCTGATACTGTCTGCCGCCGCACAGTGGTTTAGGATCTGAAATAAACGAACGAAACCTCTAGCTCCATAAGTAGGTGACTAAACAAAGTCAAAATTTAACCGCAGGGGCTTCAAATCATGTAGACTCGACTGACGAAAAAGTGTTAATGCAGCTTGTCGTCCTCAACCTCTAGTGAGGGGGAAATGAGTATGTCGTTTAGGCAAAGGTGCATCTATACAAGAGGTACAAAAATACTTTCTCCTAGCCAAATAGGCAATTTTTTATTTATCTTTAAAATATTAATAATACCCTTGGTAATAGTATTAATAATAACAATATATAGTAGTAGGAATAATAATAATATAAATAATAATATAAATAAAAAGGATGTTTATTAGTTATGAATCTAAATTAAACACGCACAAAAAGAATCAAATATGAGCTAAGCTATTTTTAAAACTTGCTGCACAATGTTTAAACTATTTTAAATGCTGTTTTTAGTCACAATAAACATACAGGCTAACAACTTGAACTACGCAAGCCTATTGATAGGAGAGGGTGGTGGGAGTTAAAATTAAATGTATCAATTTTACTATTGTCAACAGTTTATACGACAGGAATGTCAGTTAGTATGTCAAGTACCGAACCATCAAACTTTATCCTAATGGAATACATAATTAATGAAAAAGTACAAATTATAAAGTGGTTTTATAATTTACCATAGTATTTGACATAACCACTGACATTCCTATCATACGAACAGTTGACAATACTAAAATGGTTACATTTAATTTTACCTCCCACTACCTTCTCTGATCAATAGGCTTTCGTAGTTCAAGTTGTTATCCTGTATACGTTCATCTTGTCAACAACGCAACAGATGTATGTATACCATCGTGATAACTCATCGTAAAACTCGTTATACCAAGTATTCCTAGGTTTGCCAACTTTGATTTGGATGATTTTATCTCTGACACAGCGCATAAGCCACTAAAATCGGAGAGATCTTCAACAGAATTGCTTTTCGAAAACGAACTAGATCAACCAACAGTTGAAGCTCCAAACTTATGAGGAAAGAAGAGAAGATCAGATTCTAAAATATGGCAGATGTCCACACCAGCAAAGTTGGGCGAGGTGATCATGCTGTCAGCTTCTTCAGAAGATTTCTAAAGACTGATGTTGTTGTCTTTTGCTCCTACTTCTTCTGTTTCTACTAGTTTATAACGAGGAGCAGAAGACAGCGATATCAGTCTTTAGAAACCTCCTGAAGAAGGTACCAAACCTACTCAAAAATGGGAACTAAAAATAAAAGGTGGTTAGGCACAAATTTTTGCTACGTGGAGAAACCTACATGGAAATCGATGGCGACCATTCTTTGACGAAACGAATCCGGAAGCGAGGCCAATTCTTTAAAGTGGCGTCATCACTTTTTTACCAGAATAATGACACAATTTAAAAGTTATTTCGGAACAAATAAAATATTTGAGAAAGTGAAACATTGCGACAAATTTGGTAGAAATTAAGCTAATAATCAAGCTAAAATTATACAATTTGGATGTAAATCCCTAGCAAAGAAAAGAAAGCTAAAATTATTCGGATGAAGAATTGCTTTCCTTAGCGTTCACATTCCTCAGATGGCATGTCAGTGCTGATTTGTGCCGTCCCAAAGAACTTTTCTGGGAAAATGTCTGTTGGCAGTTCTCACACTTCAACGGCTTAACTCCGGTATGTATCTTCTTGTGAACAAATAAAATTGACGGCAAGCGAAACCGTTTATCGCAGATATCACATCGATATGGTTTCTCACCGGTGTGGATCCGCTTGTGCGCCAAAAGTGTATGTTTTTATGAACCGGGTCATCATCAATAAGTTGGAGTTTATTGCTAGATGCTACATGTTGATTTATTTGATGATCTAGTAAATCCTTAGCGGATGAGAAAACTTTTTGACAAACTATACATGTTAATGATTTGCCATCAATGTACAGCTCCTGATTATGTATCCTTCGCTTATGAGATCTAAGGAGCTCTTCGGAGTCGAAGAATTCGTGGCATTCGTTACAGAAATAAAAACAAAACATTGGATTGTCGTTGTCTTCTAGTTCCCAGTCGTTTCCATCACTCGAAGAATTTATTTCCGCAATTTCTTTTTGTGCGACATCCTCGTCTTCTATTGTATCGTTTGGGGTCGTTTCAGATTTTGCATCGCATCTTGGAATACCAATTTGCCTAAAAATTAAAGGCATTAGTATGGGTGCTGTATATGGTGTGATAATTTTATTTTGAATGGGCAAAATGGGAGAAAATTTTAATTATAGATTTCAAATTTACTTGTAGTATTTAATATAGTAAATATCATATACAAAGTCTTAACAAAATATAGTACAAACTATATAGAATTATTTAATTAATAAAATATATCTGAAATGTTAAATATTGCATTGGGGAGGTAGTTCAAACCGAGCAATTTAGGTTGACAAAAGATTTTATGACTGACTATCAACTGCAAGGGATTACTCAAACAATTCATGATACAGTCGAGGTGTACCCAGCATTTCTGATGTTGTCTGCCACCGCACAGTGGTTTAGGATCTGAAATACACGAACGAAACCTCTAGCTCCTTAAGTAGCTGACTAAACAAAGTGAAAATTTAACCGCAGGGGCTTCAAATCATGTAGAATCGACTGACGAAAAAGTGTTAATGCAGCTTGTCGTCTTCAACCCCTAGTGAGGGTGGAAATAAATATGTCGTTTAGGAAAAAGTGCAACTATACAAGAGGTACATAAATACTTTCTCCTAGCCAAATAGGCAATTTTTTATTTGTCTTTAAAATATTAATAATACCCTTGGTAATAGTATTAATAATAACAATATATAATAGTAGGAATAATAACAAACAAGTGCTCCACCACATAATGTAACGAAAATGTAGGTAATCGGGTAATGTGGTCTATCTATAGGTCAATAACAACTCAATTGTTCATTCTCTCAATATTTCGTAAATTATTTATTTCCTATGGCAGAAGCTACAATGACAAAATTATATTACATCGTTAGAAACGTTGCAATTTAATGCAGAACTTACATAAATTAAATTAAATCTTATCAGTAAAGGGAGCAACAATTACAACATTCCTCCAAAATTTTAGTTAAGGTAAGGCAGGTTAAAGTAAGGCAAGTCACACGTCAAAAATTGGAATGAAAAGTGTCAAAACATAAAAGACAAATGGACAAAAAAAAATTAGATCAGACAATTAAGCAGATATTTAGAGACTAATTATCTCATGCTTCAAATGAAATACACCTCAAAATGCTTTCACAAGTTTTATTCAAAAAATTCTTCTAATGTGTAACTTGATTGCTCTTTTTCCGGTGACTTCCAAAAAGTTAAAATTCGCTTCGATTGTGAAGAACTTGTTGTGGTCATTTCGTTCAGAAGCTGTGCTCCAGCTGGATCACCACTTTGTCTCAGCTTCATTGATGTCGCAAACGCTAATTCGGCCATTGATGTATCCGTTCTTAACTGTTGAGATTTTCGACGTTTAAGTACCGCTGAAGCTTCCTCGAAGTCTTTCGATGGTTGACGCCCCGCTAGTAGAACAAGGGCCAGGAATACAACGAATAACCACTTCCGGAAACTTTATTTCTTCTTGTAACCAGTCGCCAAATTTTGTCAAGAAGCGACTGTTTGTTCTCTGCGCATTTTACCAACGTCGATAATACGGAGAAAATAAACGGTTCTCTGGTAAAATCCATAAGACCCTTTGTTGTTCGCCACCACTTATTTGAAACTGGACCACAATACCGCCACTCGAAAAAAAAACTCCAAAAACACAAACTTTACAACTGGAAATACTGATACAATGTCTCATAAAAACACACTAATATTTCACAAGACTCGCGACCTCTTATAGGCTCTAGCACCTTCAGGGACAGGTAGGGGCAGGAAAATGAATTTCTATTACATAGAACTCATTAAAGAACAATAATGTCTCAGCCACATTTCGTTCTGAGTTGTCCTCCTTAATGAATGTTCGACTAATTACCTAATTCATAAGAAATATGAATTTAATTGCAGATTATTACAAGAGCAAACAAATGATAAATTTCTAATACTTTCAATCGGACTAAATGATACTATTAAGATAAGACTTTCATTATAAAGTCATAAAACAATTACATTGACAAAGAATTTTTCTAAATTTTACACAAAGCTAGAAACCAGAAGAATTATTATCGCATTATTTAAAAGATGTGAACTTTACAATGTTTGAAAGCATGTATCTTTAATATTCGTGATGTATCAGTTGTAATTCCTAGCCTTAAACTTGCTTTAATGTGATAAGAATATCATATTACAATTTTGCTATGATTGGGTAGAGTTGAAATTTCAAGTTTCCTTCGTGTATTCCAGATCATAAACCACTGTGCAAGGAAGAAGCATTCAGGACAACATATTCACGGTTAAGCAAGTCATCGAAAAGCTAATAAAACAAAACAGAAAAGGTTATGTGGCTTTTGTTGATCTTGAAAAGGCTTTCGATAAAGCTCCCAGAAATCTGTTATGGAGTAGCTTAGAACAACGAGGTGTAGATCTCAGACTAAGAAATGCGATTCAAAGTCTGTACAAAAATAATATGGTATATATAAGAACCAATAATATGGCATCGAGGCAATTTAAAGTACAACAGGGTCTGAGACAAGGGGGGGTGTTAAGTGCTACTCTATTTACCATACTAATAGATGATATTACTAAGATAGCACGTAAAATTAGCAAACCTCTGCACTTGGGATATTGCAGGCTGCAGCAGACAACATTGAGCGAGTGTGCCTTTGCGGATGCCATTAGAATAGTCGTCGACATTACGATGTTACGGCAGAACTTTATACAAAAGAAAGACAATGTACGACATCAGTCTTTAGTGAAAAAAAAATTATCAGAATGCTACCTTTCCACGTTAAGCTAGGCATTTTCGTTAAACACGAGAGGTATACCAACAAGGTGACGATTTCAATGACGCTCAAGAAAAATTCCCAAAAATAACAGAAGCAAAGTTAAAGGAACGTCTCTTTGAGGTGGGTGTCCATAGTACAAGTTTTGACTAGTTTTTTTTTTGTGGAGAGAGCAGAAAATTGGCTAGAAATTTTTCTAAGCTGCTATTTCCATGGCAAACTTTTGTTTGGCATAGAAATAAACCCGCTTTTAAATTAATGATCCTATCCTTAACACTTGGCTTATTGTTTTCTGGGTAAGTTTGAATCAATTTAGAATAAATTGCTCTCGTGGTGTTGTGTCTTAGAAACCACCCTTAAAAGGAACATTCTACATTCTCACCTGCATATGGCTTTCTTCAGAAGATGCTGGTGAAGAGCATAACATCAACGTTGCTGCCAAAATATTTTGGGGTGGCAAAGGACAGGAGAGCAAATACATTTCCAGAATATTAGCAGGTCATTGGTGGATGTTCAGAATGGGGGGGGAGGGGAGAGGGGCGGGGGTTGAGATATTATTTATAAGAAACAAATATCTACAGTTCTGTGCAGTATATCATGCAATAAAATTATTGACGATCCTATTCTGTACCATTTTCCGAAGAGGAACCGCTTACAGATACCTACGACCATGCATCTTTTTGAGATGCAGTTGATATGATTTCGATTTTGCAAAATATTTCTTGCATTGATCACAACGATACGGTTTCTTGCATACCTGCCGTTCTATATGCTTTTTTAGAGCGCATTTATCAGAAAACGCATCTTGACAATTATGGCACTTAACCTGATTACTTCCAGTATGTATCTTCTTGTGTCTGGCGAAATTAGTGTGCGCGCTAAAACATTTGCCACATATCTCACAACGATACGGCTTCTCGCCAGTATGAATTCGCTTGTGTGTCTCAAAACTCTGCTTGCGGACGAAACAACTATCGCAATAATTGCATTTAAACGGCTTCTCTTTTGAATGCCGTTTATTGTGGGAGATTAACCCTGCTAGGTGTGCGAATCGTACAGTGCACTTTTCGCACTTAAACGGTTTTTCGCCTGTATGTACTCGTTGATGCCGGATGAGGACCGGTTTCCTGGAAAAGCTTCGCGAACAACGGTCGCATTTAAATTTCCCAGCTCCAGTATGTCTATTGATATGTGCTTTTAGCTCGGCTTCAGAGCTAACATGTTTGCCACATAATTCGCAAAGATAAAGTTTTTGGCGTGCGTGGGCTTGTTTATGCCGTATTAGGTTGCTCTTGTAAGCGAAATTTTTATTGCAAACATCACAGTGGTGTGGTCTCTCGCCCGTATGGATTTGGATATGTTGAAGGAGGCTGTGTTTACGGATAAAACTTCGATCACAATCGCTACATTTAAAGGATTTTTCTCCGGTGTGAGTCATCTTGGGTTTCGTCAGATTTCGTTTGCTCGTAGGATGTATACTACGTTGGTGGCTGAGGTCGCGTGTTTTTCCATGGATACTTCCTCTTCCAGATCTTCAAACGGATCATTGTGTGCTGTCAATTTATGCGAATCAAGGAGTTTTTCTGAATCAAAAAATTGGTAGCATGCATTACAATAGTATAAAAAAAGTGATTTGTCATCTTCCAATGCGCAATCATTCTCTTGGGTTGGGGAAAAATGTTCTTCTTTAATCTCTATTTTTTCGATTGGCTTCATATTCCTAAAAATAATGAATGTTAATAAGTGGTTTACATTAAATATACATATACTTAGTTGGATGAAGGAAGGTTTGTCACACAATTGTATAATCTGCGTACCTGCTGTACCGACCTGTGGTGTGCCCTGCGATGTCCTACTTCCGATCTTGCCCTCGCCTAGAAGGCATGGGGTTGGATGCGAATGCGATGAAATTAGATCTTGCATTCGGAGTTGCGCTGACGAGATCTGGGAGATCAAAACCACGTGCATGCATAAATTGTATTTTATTGAATTCTATACTTTATTGGTTATTATACTACATTAGGTATTTTGGACTTGTTAAATACACATTCGTATGTGTCAATTAACAAATACATATATTATTATTATTATCTGTTTATGACTTTGATTATTTTAAAGAGAAAACAAATGAAATTGGTCCGCTAAAACTCTATCGATGGAACGTAAATAAACAACTAAAGAGAAAAAAAAATTCTAAAAAAACAACAAGAAATCGTGAAGCTAAATCCACCTTCAGGGACTCCAGAACAAACAAATTTTAGGTGACCATTGATAGTCTGGGAGCGCTGTTAAATCTCAAAGACCCAACAGTTAAATTGCATTTTTTAAGACAATCAATCGAAAAAGGCCTCTCTAAATTAAAAAAGAGAAACAACCCATTTGTCTATTGCCGTCCATTTCGTGATCACCTCCCTTGTGCAAATAGCTTTCCTTGTTAATCTCCCGTTATTCAGCCGACCTCCTATTGCTGAAACTAATAAGCTTTATTAGAATTAGATTAGAAGTTGGTCAAACAGTATACGACTGCACAGTCCTACTTGACGCAGGTTGCTTCAAAAGCGTGGTATGCTTCAGAATTTTCAGCACAATCTTAAGAAATGGGAAGTGGTTCATATCAGGAACGAACTTGTGTGTGGTTGGAAAACTTTTAATTTTAAATAAACAAACCGCAACTTTTTCTGATCAACTAACAGAGAGAGCTGCATACAGAACATTAAAATAAGGAATTATAAAGTTCTTCACAAGATACTTAATGTAATTTCTTATTTAACAATAAAAATGAAAAATAGATTTACATAGAGTCCCATTTATTCAACGACCCTGCGACTCCACCATTTTTTGTGTTGAAACCGTGTTTTCTATGATGTAAAATTTGCGGAGGAAATACCATTCAAGAGTGTTACACCACCGTGCATGTGTTTTAGATGTAGCTGGTATGACTCAAACTTTTTGTAATATGTCATGCATTGATCACAACGATAGGGTCTCTTGCATATGCGCGCCCGCATGTGGCATCTCAGGGTGTGTTTTTGAGCGAATGCCTTCTGACAATGTCCGCACTTGAATGGTTTATCTCCGGTATGTGTTCTAACGTGAGCGATTAAGGCCGATGCATTTCGACAACGTTTTTGACAAAAGGGGCAGCGGGGTTTGGCTTTCCTCTTTCTACGACTTCCTTTACGTTTCTTAACAGTCTGCTCCTTAGAGAGGCATTTATGACAATGATTGCTTTCAAAAGTTGTTTCGGATTCATACTTGCGTTCATCAGATAGAATTGATTGGCAACGGTTGCATTTCAGTATCTGATATGGCTCATTCATGTCAGGTAGCGAATCAATATCAGCAGGTTCCACCTTTACAAATTCTGGCGTATCGATGTGTACCGTTAGGTTATGCAATCGAAGAAGTTCTTCTGAATCGAAGAATTGGCAACATACATTACAAAACCTGAAGTAGAACATTCCATCATTGTCCTCGGTGTTATAATCATCTTCTTCTATCTCTGTTTCTTTACTGAAAATAATAAATGTTAGTAAGGTTGATTTATGTCGGAAATATGTATATATTGAATGAAATCACAATTAATATCATAAATAGAGAATCTCGTCTATTGTCAAGAAAGCTTTTTTAAATTAAAAAATGACGACAGAAGACTGAAATATGATAAAAAATTCTTTAAATTTTTTTCTTCATAATTTTTTTTCCATTACCTTATACTCCCTAACGTCGGTCGGGAAAAGTTGCTTAGTTCAATAGGTCGTCGTAACAACGGTAAGATTCCTGTGGATGATGGGATCGCCAATACTACCCTCAAAAGACTTCCAACTTAACTCCAATGACATCTTGATGCACACACTGAATGCCAATCCCAATGGGCTTGTCGACTAATTGACAGAGGACGCGTTCGATTCAGTATGTCATCAAAGCCTAATATTTAAGATGGGTAGTTTTGGCAGTAATCCCAATATGATTGCACTGATCGGCTCCTATTTAGCGTATAAAACTTTTTCCATCAAATTGAACGACGCGCACCTGACCGTAGGTGAACTCTCGCCAAAGTGCCGCACGGTGCGCTTTTGGGACCGGAGTTGTTTGTTTTATTTACGAGCGACATACTAAAGTCTGTGTCAACTTATCTGGCCGTGTATGCGATCGATATAGCCGCCTAACCATCTCAGGTATGCCGGAGATTGCAAAGATTAGCGATAAGGTTTCCTCGAAAACGAAATCTACCACCCTCCACCCTCCGCATTGGAGGTCAAAAATTACCTTGGGAAACCCACCTGCAGCACAACACTTCATAACTCTTCCTTCGAGCATGTGTGGCTCTAGCTCCTCCCTTGTGCTTGGAAAGCTTCTTGAATTTAAGGGTCAAACTCATGATCTATACGATGTTCCTCCGACCGATTCTTATGTATGGTGCCCTGACCTGGTCCAGCTCTAGCAAATCGCAAGTGAAAGGCCTCGACACTCTTCAAAACCGGGCACTGTGAATCATCGCGGCAGCCTGAGCAATGCCCAGATCAATAGAGATTTGAACATCGCGCCTCTGAGCGAGGACACGAGAGCGCTGGCCAGAGGAATTTTTCTGAATGCATCTCGGTCGGAGAACCCATTAATCCAGCACTTGGGAGAGCTAGATAGTCTTATCGATGCACAGTGGGGCAAATTTAAAAAAAGCTGGCCAAAACCTCAAATTTTAAAGTACATGTAATTATTTTTTTTTCGCCCAACCATAAGAGGATTGCCGAGCTACCTGGTCGCTACCTCATTATCCAGATCAGTTGCAAGTTGACTGTAACAGCGGTAATAGTTATTACGGCAAACGTAGGTGAATTGCAAAAGTAAAAATAAGTGTAAACAAATGTCTTATTACAATGCATTCTTTACCTGGAGGTATCTACGGCCTTTATATGTACTATACTTTAGGCCATTTTTTCGTCACTAATTAGTACATTATCATTTTGTTTCGTGAATATTAGAAACTATATAAAATTTTTCCTTAAATAAATATTAAGTAAGAAATTTGTTATACTTCCTGGTACTTCCGGATAAAAATCTTTTTTCCCCGTGTAGAACAGTTATTTACTTATACGACTATGAAATAATAATAATAATAATAATAATAATAATAATAATAATAATAATAATAATAAATGTCTTTATTGTACCATAAAATTATAAAGGAACACAAAAGAACACAAAAGTCTATGAAAATTATATTAGGTACAACCAGTAGGCGTGATCCAGCTATAGCTGTTCTATCCAACCTACAGTATATGCAAGTAACTAAGACTACTGTATGCCTAAAACTGAAATCAAAAAGCAAAAGAAACTAGAATACGCTCTGTTTGAATGCTATATACTATATATATATATAATGCACGAATAAGAGCAAATAATTTAAAAAAAATCAAAATTGAATGCATCACGCCGTACTGCAATATCAATGATTTACTGCCCAAGAAATAAAACATTACGAAGCTTAGACCTGAATGTATGCACAGACAAACATTTCCACTCACAGTTCAAAATATTATATTTAGAATAAATACCATAAGGAAATCAACGAGTAAATAATGACGTTCTAAAATAAGGAGGTGATATTAAACCACGAAATCTAGTAGTGATGTTGTGAACATCGCAGCGGAAACGTATTTTGTGATAAAGGTATGGTGGGGTTTTATTCAATAATATCCTATGAAATAGCGTGCATATCTGAAGTTCGCGCCTATTAGCCATATTAAGCCAATTCAAAGCAACAAGTCTATGAGAAACATGCTCAAATTTTCTAATGCCATATATATAGCGAATACAACAATTCTGAACCTTCTGAATTCTATTCGAAGTTATTTTGTCGATCGATAAATGGTACACCAAAGCACAATAGGTAAATTGGGACATAACAAAAGCCTCGCAAAGTTTAGCCTTTGTTGTAGAATTTAAGACTGCTCTATGTGGGTAGAGATTTTTAAGGTTGGAATATGCACATTTAATATATTTATTAATTTGCTCCTTGTACCTAAAACTGTTATCCATAATTAAACCAAGATTCTTTGCTGAGTTAACAATAGGTATAGCAGTAGAATTTACGCTAATAGTTATCGTATTATGTAGTGAATCACACATCGCTGCCCTACCAAACAATAGAGTCTGAGATTTGTTTGGATTCAGATGCAAGTTGTAGTCCAACCCAGATCTAAATATAGAATTTATGTCATCATTCAACTTTTTAATTGCAACTGCACAGTCACGGGGCTCGAAAGATAAATACAATTGAACATCGTCAGCGTAAGCATGAAAACAACAACCAACATCTTTGAACAACTGAGACGAATAAATAGTAAATAAAATAGGTCCTAGAATAGATCCTTGTGGAACATCGTAACGAACACTCAAAGGCTCAGACAAACGCGAGCCCAATTTAACGGACTGGAGTCTGCCCGATAAAAAGTTCTCAATTAGAAGACCAGATCGCTCACCCATACCGAGCTGCCGTAGTAAAGAAACTAGTAGCTGATGATCAACAGTACCAAAAGCTTTACTAAAGTCAAGCAAAACAAGTACAGTCATTAAACGACTGTCAATAAAATTTTGCACAAATTTGCGCCCCCCTCCAAAAAAAATGTTTTAGTTTTACAATGTAATAAGTATCTGATTTATTTCAGGTTCGAAAACGCAACATATTACTTTTACTAAAAGAACCCTAGTCGAAGTAATGCTTTCAAGTCCTTCTACGAAGTTTGATCATCTGCAAAGATACTGTGCTTGCGTTGATGAAACTAACTGCCCAGAAAAATCTATAAGTGTGATTAAGCACAAACTGTCGCATTTTACTTCTGGTTTTAAAGCTAAGCTCAATACTACAGAAAGCAAAACAGATAGGCTTTTAGCTCAGACTGAATCGTGGCTAGATTCAAGTATGGTGTTTCCATACCTGGGACTTAAATCAGGGAGTTCAGGAGGGCGTCTGAGTGTCAAGTTTTTTTTTTGCGGACGTTCTTTCTGCATTAGTTGAGGGCAAACTCACACGGTATCAATACAATATAATCAACCAGACTAACAAGAAAAGTTTCCATCTTATAAAAAGGATCAGGAAGCGAAACTAAGTTGTTATCCCAATCAGAGAGACAAAAATAACAAACTATCAAGAATGTTACATTACAATCTGCATTGGATCACAGGGTTGAACGTGTTATGCAACAGCAAAAATATGTTTTGGAAGTGATAAAACCGGAAAACTTAAATGATGTAGTGCTATTGTCAAAGTGGGGATGTGATGGTAGTTCTGGACAAAGTCAGTACAAACAGAAATTTGGGAATGAAGATAGTTCAGATTCATTTCTGTTTGCTACATCATTCGTACCATTAAAACGTGTGTGTAGTGATCTAGAATCGCCAGATAAAATTATTGTGTGGCAAAATCTATGGCCCTCTTCTCGACGTTTCTGAATAAGAAAGAGATTATATACAAAAACAAGTAGATAATTTGACTTTCTCTTCCATCGAGATAGAAAGGAGACTAATTCTTATCAAGCATATTTTGATGTTTACCATGGTTGATGGAAAAGTATGCAATGCAGCAACCTCGACAACATCAACGCAGAAATGTAACATTTGTGGAGCCACTTCCAAAAATTTTAATCAAACAGATTTAATGCTACAGTAGATCCTGTAAAATTTACGTTTGGTTTATCTCCCTTGCACTCTCGATTACTTTTTGGAAGTAAAAGAGTGGACAAGAGTAATAAAATATTGTTTGAAGCAACAAAGAAGAGGATATAGGATGAATTCAAATCCAGAATGGGTCTCTTAGTAGATCAGTCAAAACCAGCTTTTGGTAACACGAATGACGGCAATACCGGTCGTCGATCTTTTGAGAGTGCTGTAGATTCCTCTACAATTAAAACATAAATATAAATTTAATTAAGATTTCATTGTGATTAAGAAAAATTGTGATAAAGAAAAATTTAAAAAATACGCGGTAATTATAATAATATAATAATAAATTAATTTATATTAAATTTTAAGTACCAAAAATAAATTTCGGAGTTTTGGCCAGCTTTTCGGGCTTTTGCCCCACACAGCGATGACAGAGTAGCATCCAGCCTCGATTTGGTCGTCAGGTCGTAGATCTTCAAACCTCTTTGATCGTAGAAAAATCCTGCGGTGAACGGGTGGATTTGGATTAAAGATTTGGAAAGATGCACTAAACTAAGGATTAATATTTTTATTTTCGGCTATGTATTAAAAGCATATTTTTATATTTTTCATAATATAGAAATTAATATAAATTAAAAAAAAAATTGCAAAATTACAGCTCCCTTTTCGTTAATCACCCCAATACATGTAACATATAAATTAATAATTTTACAATTATATATAAGTAGTTTTAATCAAAGTAATTTATTTTGTCGTTTTCAATTTATTAAAGTATGCAGATACCAATAACAAAATTAGAACAAAACCAAAATACGATTAACTAATTAAGAACAAACTTTTCCATCATCTTCATTTAACCTCAGGGTAGTAAAACATGGCAACCACCAGGCTAAGTTCAAGAATAGAATGCTTACAACATATCCCAGATTTCTCCTTCAGTATGAGTTTCTTTGTGACTAATCAAGCGGCTCTTACGATCAAAGCACTTGTTACACAAGTCACACTCGTAAGGCCTCTCTCCTGTATGAGACATCTTGTGACTGATTAGGCTTTGCCTTTGTTTGTAGCCCTTATCGCATAGATTGCATTTGTAAGGTTTATTTCCCGTATGTATGTTTCTATGATCCATTAGCGTGTTTCTTTGCGCAAAGCTCCTCCCACACATCTCACATTTATAAGGCATTTCGCCCGTATGAGTTCTAACATGACAGCTTAAGTCCCCGCTACGTGCAAAGTTCTTACCACAGAACTTGCAAGTGTAGGGCTTCTCCCCTGTATGACATCTGATATGATTCCTTAGCTCTCCGCTACGTGTGAAGCACTTACCACACAGCTCGCATGTGTAAGGTTTCTCTCCCGTATGAGTTCTGTTATGAATCATTAGATACTGTTTCCGAGAGAAACGCTTACTGCAGATCTCGCATTTGTAACGCATTTCTCCTGTATGCACCGTGTTGTGAGTGATTAGGGCTTGTTCCTTCATAAAGCCCTTATCGCATATCTTACACTTGAAAAGTGCGTATTCTGCATGAGTTCCTTTATGAGTGATCAGGAAGCGGTTGCGACTAAATTGCTTGTCACATAGATCGCATTTGTACGGCTTTTCTCCTGTATGAGTTCTGATATGACTGACCAGGTAATTTTTGCGAATAAATCGCTTATCACACTGGTTGCATTTATAAGGTCTTTCTCCCGTGTGAGTTCTCTTATGAATCGTTAGAGCTACGCTTTGAGTAAAACATTTCTCGCATAGCTCACATTTGTAAGGCTTCGGATCATTTTTCAATCCGCGCTGATTGTGGACGTTTATTTTATGTATTTCAAGGAGTTCTTTAGTATCGAAGACTTCATTACACTCGACGCAAACGCAAAGCCAGAACGATTTGTCGTCTTCTAGTTCCGAAACGTTATCCTCTAATGGAGATCTTTCTACCTTAAGGGTTCGTTGATGAATTTCCGGTGCTGTTTCTAGTCCTGCTTGATATCGGTTCAAAATTGCAGCTCGTGTTGATCCGATATCGTTCCTAAAAATAAAGTATGTTAGTATAAGAATGCATTAAGCATATTTTGAGGTTGAGGTATTATTTAGAGGTTTATTTGTTTGGTTACAACTGCGATCGCTCACCCACCTAGCCCACCTAGTATGTAAAATGTCATGAATTCACTTTTCTTTTGGATTTGTATTTAAAAAACCTTCAATTTTCATATGAAACCGAAGTCTCAAAAAGTATGGGAAAGTAATGCAAAAATGCAATTACATATACAGAGTGTCTCAGCGAGACCGTTCATTAAAAGTTCTAGTCAAAATATAAATTTGAAAATTTATAATTATATATAGTCTATTATGTTCTGTTAAATGAAAATATTATTTCGAGCACTTCCGGCTATATCGGAAGTCGCCATCTACTTTATTATTTTTAATGGAACACCCTGTATATCTTAACATATTTGGATTCCCCTATTTTTAAGCTTTATGAATATCTTCGCTTTTTGCATTTTGATTCGGACGTTTTGTAGTTATTCGACTTTTTCTGAAAAATTTGCTATAGCAGATATTTATTCATAAAATCATAGAACACTCGATTTTTCGGATATCAGCTTAAAATTTATAATATACTTAAACAACATGTTGGAGTATATTTTAGCACCGAGGACAGCTGTCTACATTGCGTGGCTACTTTACTACGGCACGTTAACTCTTCGAAATTTTGAAGAACCATAACTTCATTTTTTCAAATAGCACCCTCCATATTTTATTACTTAGTGGTCTTCGGGGTCCAATTCTACATCTTTTATGACCACATGTCCGATACCTAAAATTGATACTTTAGGAGATTAGATTTTTTGAAAACTTGCACACATAAAAAGTCATCGATAATTATCCAGTGTGCCATAGAAAATAAAGGTTCTCCGAGATTTATTGTCAAAGTCTAACCTCAAAATCACTCTTCGTCGTTTGATGCTTGATGCTTAACGAAAGCAATATTTACAGAAAGCAAGAAATTCTTAATTTATTTTTTAAGAAATGTGTGTAAAAAGCTAGAAAGAAATTATAATAATTGTTCAAAATGGTGGCCGTTAACATTCAAGCACAGTATTAAACGCGAAGAAACACCCCAAGTCTTGCTCTTTGTAGATCTTGAGAAGACAGTCTGTCGAATGCAGCTCGCACACATGGTCCTCAAAGGAAAAAGTCCACATGTGTCATATCCAGAGATCTTACAGGCCAATTCCTAATCGCCTTACTCACCTATTTTCGAATATTAAGGTGTAGGTAAATATTGTTTTCGTTATTGTTATCCATTTTAACTTCTCATTGCAATAATGTAATGGCATGTAATGGCACGTGTAATTATTAATTCACAAGCCATAAACGACGAAGTGTGATTTTGACGATAGACTTTGACAATAAATCTTTGAGAACGTTTACTTTCCATGGCACACTGGATAAGTATCGATGAGTTATGTGTGTATTTTTCAAAAAATCTAATTATCTCCTAAACTATTAATTTTAGGTATAGTACATAAAAGATGTAGAATTGGATGTCGAAGACGATTAAGTAATAAACTATCGGGTGTGCCATTTGAAAAAATGAAGTTATGGTTTTTCAAAATTTCGAAGAGTTAACGTACCATAATAAAGTATCCACGCAATGTAGATAGCCGTTCTCGGCGCTAAAATATACTCCAACATGTTGTTTAAGTATATTATGAATTCTAAATTGATATCCAAAAATGGAGTGTTCTATAATTTTTGAATAAATGTCTGCAAAAGCAATTTTTTCAGAAAAAATCGAATAACTACAAAACGCCCGACTCAAATTGCAAAAAGTAAAGATATTCATAAAGCTTAAAAATAGGTGAATCCAAATGAGTAAAAATGTACAGGATGTTCCATTAAAAATAATAAAGTATATGACGACTCCCGGTATCACCGGAAGCGCTAGAAATCTAATAATATTTTCATTGAAGAGAACATAATTGACTATATATAATTCTAAATTTTCAAATTTATATTTTGGCCAGAACGCCACTTCTAATGAACGGCCTGGCTGCGACACCCTGTATATAACAGTAAAAACCCACTTAGTGTGTGAAATTTTTTTTCTATCAAATTTTCGGTGTTTTTTTTTAATGTGTTAAATTATTAATTAATTATTTCGATCTCAAAAGTATCTACGATATTATATGCGAAGCAATTTACAGTAGAATCCGCTTATGATGGGTTTCAGGGGACTAAGCAAAACAGTCCATTATAGGCGAGTGTTCATCTCATCAGAATAATTACTAATAAAATTTATTTCCAAGTTTTTATTAAAAAGAGATAATTCTATAGGATATATGTATGTACATACATTTGTATATAATACATGAAGACGAAAATACAAACAAAAGACTTATTGTAATGCATGTATGTTACATACATAGTAGTAGATATCTACGTACGCACATGTTTGTGCACATATTTAACATTACATGTTAAGGAAAAAGTTGGTCAGTTTTGTTTGAATCCACGGTTTGTCCAGATAATCTCTATTTAGAATAAGTTCAACTTTATTTAGTATTGATATAGTGTCAGTGTTATTCTCTTTTTTCTGAAAATCATGCTGCAATTTTCTAATAGAAGTTATTGTGTCTTCACTTGTTATCGCAGTTTCCTCCCTTAGTTCTTCATCATCCTCCATGTGTTCTTCCTCCTGTGGTTCCTCCATTGCTTGCTGAACTAAATCAACATCCGATAATTTTTCCGTAACTTCTAAATTTTAATCAATTCTCACATATTCGTCAAACTTGCTTAGAACCATTAGGTTACCGATGTTGGCCAGTTCACTCAAGGGCATATCATCTTCTGCATCGAAATTCATTGGTTCAGGATTATAATTTACTAGACCAGGATGACGATAGCAGTTCCCAATTGTTTCTGAAGAAACACTTTCCCATGCAGCGATTAACAAATTCACACCATCTAGTAACACTTTTTCTCTGAAGTGCCATAATTTGCATCGACATTTTTTTCTATAAACTTGTTTCAGAGACCGAATGACACCTGGGTCCATAGGTTGCAACACTGACGTAGCATTAGATGGAAAGAAATGAAGTTCAACATTTGGATGCGCAGGACAGTTATCAACCAGCAATAATATTTTGCGTCTTTGTTGTGTAAGCTCTCTGTTCCATTTCTTCAAATAATCAATAAATCGGATGAATTCATCCATGTTTTTTTATGAGCACAATAATCTACAGGTAATGCTCTTACATTTTTAAAACATTTAGAAACTTTCCTAAAAGGGAACAGACAGTTAAGAAGTAGGTACAGGTTACATTATTGTAAAAAGACAATAATACAATTTTTGTTGTTCGGGGTACCGAACAAAGGATAACAGCGATGGAGGATCCGGTAGGAAGCATTAGCACAAACCATCGCTGTTATCCTTTCTCTTGACATTTTACCCCTGCACAGGTTTCCCCTTTTATTTTATAGGTCTTATCTGGCATCATTCGGTAGAAAATCCCTGTTTCTTCAGCATTAAAAACGTCGTCCAAGAAGTAATCTTTATTTATAGCAGGCCAAACTTTAGAAATCCAATCATCAGTTACATTTCTGTTCACTGAAGCTGACTCACCACAAACTTTTCCAAAAACAATATTGTGCATTTTTTTAAAGCTATCCAGCAACCCTGAACTGCATTTGAAATGATCTTGAATCATGCCTCCTAATTCCTCAGCTTTCATCTATAGCATTGGGCCACTTATGGGAAAGTTATTCGCTCTTGTTTGCAAGAACCATTGAAATAACAAGTCATCTACTTGCGGGTGTGTAGAAGACCGGATTTTCTTCTTTTTATCATTAATTTTCCAATTACAATTTTTTATTTTGTCGCGGTTCTTCCATATGTTCGAAACAGTAAATTTCTTCACCTTCATGGTCGTCCAAATATCTGCTTGGGTCATTCCTTTCGCTTGCGGCTTCATAATGCTAGATTCAGAAGAAGAGGTTGGAATAATTCCTTCACATAATTCCTACACTTCGTTTTCTATAAATAAAGAAATTTATTGAATTTTTTATGTCTATGTTGGATTCAAAATTCAAAATTACAGGTTTTCAACACTTACATTTGTCTTCTTGAATTCAGAAGAACAGGAAGGAATAATATGTTTCTTTTTCTTTGTCGCCTAAATAAAGAAATTTAAATTAAATTTTTTCCAAAAGTACCGGTTTTTTTAAACCTACATTTGTCTCCTTTGTAATTACGGTTTTTTCAATATCCTTTGATACCTACCTAGACGAAATATATAAATTTTCAATTTATTAAAATTACAAAATTTATAATTATAAAATCTTGAACATACGGCTATCTAGTTTTGGTAGCATCGGTTTTGGGACTAATTTATCCGCTTTTTTAGGATCAGAGCATAATGAACGAATTTCATTAAACAAATACCACTGTCTTTCGATAGATAATCCAAGAGGTTTGATCACGTCAGGTATTGCATCTTCCTACTTCTTCCTCAGTATCCACGTATTTTTTGCATATCTTATCCTCTTGATCAAATGTAAAATGGTAAAACTTTGTAATTCCTGATGTGTGCTTTGTAAGAAAAGAGGAAGACAATATACCGGCAAAAAGGATTCGCATAATCTTAAAAGACTTCCCATATAGCCATCATCGACCACCTACTATCGAAATAGGAACAAGCTTACCTCTCATCAGGTACTTCTCCGGGTCAAGGTGGAATTTAAATAGGCAGACTAGAAGAACTCCTGCACTAATCTTGATAAATGCCTAGGATAGATTCCACCAACTATTGAAAACTACTAGAGGTCCACAAAAGCGGTTAATTATAGACACACAAAAACTACACCGCGAGAGTTGCATGATAGCCACACACAAAAACTATACACAGAGGTTTTGGAAGAAGGAGACCAAGAAATAGCAGATGAACTGCTGCATAGACTCGATGTGGTGCGACGGGAGAAATAGGTGGAAACAGTTGCCAGCCTGGACTCCAAAAGGTCCAGCAGAGAGACCTGGTCGCTCCTAAAGATTAGGAGAAATCGCCAAACATGCAAACGGAGATGTGCCTCTATCTCCAGATTAGGATATCAAGAAATATACCAGACAAAGCGCATTTAACCCGCATCAAACGTGAACTCACAGTGTTCAAGGCCACTAGCCCTGCGCAAACTAAATACTCCCGCCCATTTAATGAAGATGACATAATAAAAGCACTCAAAGAAGTACCAGGACCTTACAGAATCTATCCTAAATTCCTATGGTAAACTTGCAAAGAAATGGCTAGCTCAGTTAATCACAAATGAAAGAGTCTAACGATGTCGTTGTTCTTAAGTCAGGAAAACTAGGTCATGATCCAAAAAACTATCGATCAATAGCCCTACTGAGCTCATTCTACAAGTTTCTTGAGAGACTTATCTACAATAGGATTGGGGTTAGCATACTTGAGACGATCCCGATAGAACAGTCTAGCTTTCGCTCAGAAAGAAGTTGCACGGATCAGGTAACATTACTGACGACCTACATAGAAACAAGTTGTCAAAAGAACCTACACATATCATCTCTCAGCGACTTACGACATTCAACCAATCAACTTGTTTACAGCATGATCGCTGGCAGAACCTTTCCGGTCCGTATTGAGCAACAGAAAATGCGCGACAAAAACGTTAAATAAGCCTCAAGAATCCGTGCTCGCTCCATTATTACATATTTAATCTCTATGTAGCAGCTAGTGTTGCTATAATGGGAGCATACTTCCAGAGGTGGAGACTGAAACTAAATCCCGATAAGGCAGAGACAACTGGCTTTCATTTATATAATAGAGAAACAAATAGACAACTCCACGTCTACCATGAGGGTAAGTTACTTAAACACAACAAACATCCAAAATACCTGGCAATCATATTGGATCGAACGCAGTTCTACAAGCAACATCTGGGGAATGAAAAGGATAGTATATTACGATCAACAAAATCGGAAACTTTACTGAGGTCGAACGAAATCAATGTGGTAATACATCCTTCATCAGTGTCAGACAGAATATTACCTGTAATCCTATCCAACTTATGCATAGATTTTAGTAGGAATTAAAACATTTTTCGCTGGCGGTTGGTACTTTATTACATCTCCTTCAGATAACAAATTGTTTTACAATTATCTAATTGTACTTGCTTATCAAAACATGTTATTTCCCGGTTGCATTTGCGCAAATTGCCGGCACAAACGCGGGAACTAAAAATTAAAGAATTAAAGAAATAAATACATATTACTACATATTTTAACTAAAGATTAAAACATTTTTCACGCATGCTAGTTTTGTTAAGTTTGTTCCCTAGCATGAGTTTTTTTTTTTGAGTCGTCAAACGACCTTTCTTTCCAAACCACTTATCACATAATGAATGCTTTTATGATTAAGTTTCTCTTTCTATTAAAATGCTTACCACGCAGGTCATATTTGTACCGAGCGTTTCAACTCTCTCGACACTTAAAATAATATCGTAATATTACCTGCGAACCTGCAAAACGAGGTGTAGTTAGAGAATTTCGTCCTATTACACTGTTATATATGTAGATCTGTTACGATTTTGCGATGAACGCGCATAATAAATAATACAAAAACCCATTGGAATACTAATTCTTAAAACAATTTAATACAATCGAACAAATTCTATATAATAAAATGTAACAACTTAACCTAATTTAAGACTACGGTATCAGAAAAGAATAATGTCAATAAAAGTGTTATCACACTAGGCTTCTCACCTCGTTAGATTTGAAAGGCTTCTGACCTATATGAGTAACAGTGTAACTTTTTCATATACTTGTATCTCTCATAAAAAGATCTGCCACATACTTTATATTAGAAAGGCTTTGTATCTGTGTCATGAACTTCGTGCATTTTGAAGTAGTGTTTCAAAGAAAAAGTCGTGCCACATATTTCACATTTGCAAACATTCTTACCTACATAACTTCCACTATGAATCATCAGGCAATGTTTTCCAGATAATTTTTTATCATATACGTACTTCACATTCGCAAGGCTTCTCACTTGTATGAGTTCTACAGTAATTGTGCAAGTTTTGTTTCTGAGGATACACTTTCTATTTGTTAAGGTGTCCACAGCTTAGATAACAACTAGGTCATACGAGGGAGCGTTTTTCTATTCGCAGAATGAGCGGGTTGTAGCGGGGTGATTAGGCGCATTGGGGGCGTGGCCTGTGCAGCGACTCATAATTAGTATAAATACGAAGTTTCATTGCTATTAGACAGTTAGTCTTTGAGCTATCATCAACCAAGTAACATAATCAGGAGTGAAAAGTGAAATATGGAAAAAATCGAATATCGTGCCGTTATAAAGTTCCTTACCAGGCAAGGAAAATCAGTCGCGACCATAATGAATGAGATGTCATTGGTTTACGGCGACTCTTGTCCAGGAAAAACCATGGTATACAAGTGGCATAGTGTATTTAAACAAGGAAGGGAATCCCTTGAAGACGACCCGAGGCCGAGCAGGAGCATTGACGTGACCACGCCAGCACTTATCCAAAAAGTTGAAGTTGAAGTACTCGAAGATGCTCGACTAAAGAAGAAACAACTCGCAGAAATGGTTGGAGTATCCGATACAAAATTTTTGAAAATCCTACACGATCATCTCGGCATGTCTAAGGTCAGCGCAAGATGGGTGCCGAGAATTCTCACGCCGCCGCAAAAACAACAGCGCGTAGAGTGTTCGCGTGAATTTTTGGACCTCTGTAATGAAGACAAGGATGGTGTATTGAGTCGAATTGTTACTGGAGACGAAACTTGGGTTCATCATTATGAACCTGAGTCCAAACAAGACTCCATGCAGTGGCATAAAAAGGGCACAGCACCTCCCAAGAAATTTAAAGTGTCACAATCAGCTGGGAAACTCATGGCAACGGTATTTTGGGACTCGGAAGGAATATTGTTGATTGATTATAAAGATAAAGGTGTTCCTATAACTGGAGAATATTACGCTTCAATATTAGAGCGACTAAAAGAAGCCATTAAAGAGAATAGACGGGGAAAATTGACGAAAGGTGTGCTGCTTTTGCACGACAACGCGCCCGTCCACAAGAGCCGCGTTGCGTTAGCTGCCCTGCATAAGGTGGGCTTCGAAATTGTGAATCACCCACCCTACAGCCCAGACCTGGCCCCGAGTGATTATTACCTGTTTCCGAAAATGAAAAAAGAGCTGCGGGGTAAAAAATTTACTGCCGATGATGAAGTCAGGCAGTTTCGGCGTATTTTGCAGATAAAGAGAAATCATTTTTTTATGAGGGTATAAATAAATTAATTGAAAGATGTGAAAAATGTATCCGTCTTGCAGGTGAATATATTGAAAAAGAAAAATAATTTGTTTTTTTTTATTTCCACCCCTTATCCCCCATTCCGCCAATATAAAAACGCTCCCTCGTACAAGTATGTTATACATGGTTGAGCATTGATGTTTATCAGTGTGAGTCGCAAACATAGATCGCTGTTGGTTGGTTCGGATGGAATTTATCAAAGCATATTGGCATACAAGTACGTTAGATATGCACCTACGAAAAACATTTTTGACACACACGTATACTGGGTTATCGACAACCTAAGGCTTCTCGTCTGTATGAATCCTACTGTGACCTCTTAAGTGCTCTCTCCTCGAAAATTTCCTGCCACATACTTTACATTCGTAAGGCTTCTCGCCGGTATGAATTCTACTGTGTCTGTTTAGGTCCCCTCTCCTAGAAAATCTCGTGCGACATACTTTACATTCGTAAGGCTTCTCGTTGGTATGACTTCTACTGTGTCTGTTTAAGTCCCCTCTCCTAGAAAATCTCAGGCCACATACTTCACATTCGTAAGGCTTCTCGCCTGTATGAATTCTACTGTGATCGCTTAAGTGGCATTGCTGAGAAAATCTATTGCCACATACTTTACATTCGTAAGGCTTCTCGCCTGTATGAATTCTAATGTGATTGTTTAAGTTCACTTTCAGAGAAAATCTCTTGTCACATACTTTACATTTGTAAGATTTTTCAGCTTTATGAGTTCTACTGTGACGGTTTAACTGGTGTTTTAAAGCGCATCTTTTACCACATATTTTATGTTTGCAAAGCTTCTCATTTGTATGTTGCCGTACGTGTCTGATAAGTTCCAGTTTGTTCAGAAAATCCTTACCACAAACCTTGCAATCCATAGGTATTTTGTCGGTTTGAATATGTTGCCGTTTCGTAGGTACGTCGTACACGTCAGACTCTTCTGTTAAATGAGTTTTTTCATGCTGCTGCAGATTACATTCTTGAGAAAAAGTCTTAAAGCAGTACGCGCATTTCAATTCTGGATGCTCTATATGAATCGAGCTGTGAGAAGTGAGAGATCCGTTATACTGCTAAAATGTTTATTACAAAGTTCGCAACCGAAAGTCTCTGTATTTCTGTGGCCTGTCTCGTCTATCTTGAGGTCAGAGCGCTGAGTAAATAATTTTTGGCAGCACTTGCAATTGATTTTTGTGTCGCCTATATGACTTTCTGCGTGAGCAATTAGCTGGCACTCTAAATCAAAACTTTTATCACATGATTGACAACAATAGCGATTGCCGTCCGTTCGGTTTTCATGGATTTGCATGCGGTCGGTTAGTATCTGACGCGAACTGCAAATGTCCCTGCAAAAAGGACACTGATTCTTCACCAAATCTATCTTAATTGTTGGGGAGTGACTCAACTCTTGGTGCCTAAGTAAGTCTTTCGGGCAAGTGTATTCTTTTTGACAAATAATACATGACACGGAGTTCTGCTCCTTCTGTTGTGCTCTATGTTCATTCAAACATTCGGCATTATCATTTTGTTTCTCATCACCCGTATCAGTGAACAGCCTTTGATCGCAATGCATCTCCATTTTATGCGCTTCAAGTAGTTCCTTAGTATCGAAAAATTCACGACACACATTACAGAAATAAAACCAGAACGATTTTTTGTTATCTTCCTCTTCTGAATGACTATCTTCAGTCGAACTCGTTTCTCTGCTAGTTTGGTGATCATCAATGCTCCACTCCGCTTCTACTCCTCGTGATATAGTTGAGTACCTGAAAATACTAAATGTTAGTTCATAAATATGAGTAACGTTTTTTAATATAATTAAGAGAACTTGCTCGTACAAAACTATTAAAACGCGCGTCAGAGAAAACGGCTCACTCGATAAATTGACATAGTTATCCGCACTTGGCTGTGTAAATAGTAGAAATAAAATCGCTAAACGGCAAAACCCAAACCGTCTAACGAAATACTCGTTAAACACTAGTTATATAATACACCTTGTAAGGAACTGCATCAACTGGTAGCAATGATCAGACATACCTGAGTCACAAACGTTGACTAAAATGTGAGATTCCAAGTTTGTAAACATATTATCAACAATCATATTTGAGAAATATGACTTAAGTAGGTGTAACACGATGTCTCTTACTCTTACGTTGTACAATTTATGAAATAGTATTTCGTGATCTATAAGAATAAAAGCTTTTGATAGACCATAATACATCCCTATGGTTTCATTCCTTACGTCCAAATTTTCATACAGTTCGCTCAAAATATTATGAATCGCGGTTGATCCCCCGGAATGAAACCAAACTGTGTCGAAGGTATTAAGTTTTGCTTGGATAAGTTTGCCCTTATCCGATTATTTAAAATCGTTTCATAAATTTTAGAGAATGCTGGCAGAATAGATATGGGACGGTACTTTGTGTTTTTGTTTTTCTACATCGTATAGATCACCTACATCGAATGTCTTGCTTATGTTTTAAATCTCTCAATGTCTTACTAATTTCTTTCACCCTAGCATAAACCCAATCTGTCTGTTTCTTCTTGCTAGCTCTTTTAATACATTCTTTTAGTGGAAAATATTTATTAATTGATACTTGATGTTGTTTTATGGCTTGTGCAGGGTATTGATAGTAGAATTAGGTTTATTTGTAGATTATCTGCTAGTGATATTAGGAGATCATTCTTTACCGACCCTCCAGTTAGGATGTTATTTGTTCCTGCTAGAGCAACATCATCTTGGGAATTAAACGTTTTTGTTAAATTGAAATGGAAATATCTTCCATCACTTCGTCATACATTGCATTCGGTTTAAATAAAACTGATATCAGTAATCAGCAATATCTACGCTTACTTACTATATTTAGACAATAATATAACATATATAGAAACCCATCAACCTACTTGATTGCACGCTTACTAATTAATAGTACATATATTTTCATCTGATTCCCATGTTAACTCTTAATTTTAATAATAATAATTAATCAGGTATTCATCTACTACTAGATTCTTAATTACTAACATTTTCAACAACAATTCATTGTTTCTAGAGATATGCTAAATACGTATTTAGATTCAAAGTTGTATTCTTAGTCATATTCCAATAGTCGTTTGTACATACAATATCTTTGTTGTTAATGCATGTATGTAAGAGTGGTACCACTGTTAATCGATCCACCAACTTAAATCTAGTCTTGACTTTCCCGCCTGAATTATTCACTATAATCAAAAATTTTACTACATGTATTTAATTTAAGACGATGTATTTTTTTTTAATGTGTGGTGGGTGCTTAGTTGCAGTGACTCCGTAAGCTGTATTACTTGTCTGGCTATCAATGCAACTCTTGCGGTGTAGTTTTAGTGTGTCTAAGTTGTGTTTAAATGGCTTTGTGACAGCATCATATCGCCTTTTATGATGCCGCGCTGTTAATCACTTTGCTCCCAACAGCGAATGGCAAGTCGATCCGGGATTAAACTCTCTGAAAAAATGTCACCGTCCCCGTCAGAGAATTGAACCCCGGCGCCTATTGTCCTCTCACAACAATAGTCAGCCGCCTAACCACTGGCACTGCGGCCATCGACCCGATTAACATGATAATTGTTTTTTAAGAGTGTAAATTGTAATTGAGACTGTTGTGTTTTTGACGTTTTTACCGTTTTAAACATCGAATTTTGGTTGTGATTTTACAGCGTCTTTCTGCTGTGTAACTTTAAGTAACATTATTGTATAAATGCTTAACCTTATACATGTTTAAATTGGATTTGCGATCTTCATCAAATTCCAACGGGAGTATGCATTATTAATGTTCTACAATTGTACAATTGTGATAAGATTTGTAGCACTGCCCTGATGAAGTGAATAAAAGTTTCACGAAAGCTTGGCAATTTGTTAACGTCTTCCCAGTAACCCCTGTTACACCTCATTAATAAGACTCTCTACGTCCGCTAAAAAGTGACCAATTTTAAAGTTCGTTTCCGTAACAGCAACCCCAAATTTAGGGCCTTTGGACAAAAAAAATCTTTCATATTATTGGGAAACTGAACATCAGAAATGTTTTTGAACCATTTCTCATTGTTTTGAAGAAACTTATTGCTTGGCGCAAGAGCAAGAAGTGCATTGAATTTATTAACGTAACGTTGTCTGATGGACTGAAATTTCTTTTGAAAAGCAACTGATAATCTATGTTCATAATCATTGATAATATTTACTGGAATTAATGCTGAAAGAATTAAATTTAATTATTTGATATTGTCTTTGATCTTGGAAATATTGTTGCAAAACCCATCTGTATAATGCACACCGGGTATGCCGTCTATACAGACCGCATACCCGGTATTTTCCAGTCATATTTCGTCCCTAACGCAGTACGGTCGATACTTTCCCTCAACATTTTTATTATTACTATTGTTATTTAACCATTTTATTACTTTCTTTTATTCCATGACCATTTTTTCTCCAAACCGAGGTATGATTAAAGCATTAATTAATTATAGCCATTGTTTTTGTAAATCAATTCGCCCAAATAGATCGTCACATCGATCTGTTACGATTTCGGGATGATCGTTTCGAACGCACATCATAAATAATACACAAGCATTTGGAAAGCTAATTCTTACAACAGTTTAATACATCCAAACTAATTCTATATAATTAAATGTAACAAATTAACTTAATTTAAAATTATGGTAGCTTTAAATTATCAGATATGAAAATAAGAGAAGACGACTATTTTGATGTGGAAGCGGAAGCTTAAACTTGAGTAGCATACCTAAATGATAGTAAATTTAGTTTTAGAACAGAAGCGTGAACAGAATCCTTGCCCCGACTTGTAAAAGGAAACGGATTTTCGCAAGAACAACATGAGTCGCTGTTGCCTAATATAACTTCATTTCTTGCTCTCACAGGTACACCATGCACAAATGTTCAGAACGTACAAAAACTGTTGTTAATTGTGTACCAGTAACTAGCAACGACGATGTTTGACCCACATGTATGCTAGTTCGTCGGCACTCTAAGGCTTCTCGCCTGTATGAATTCTACTGTGATTGAATAAAGTCGCTTTTTTGTAGAAAATCTCTTGCCACATACTTTAATTGCTAGAGAATGGCTGAACTCTTGGTGCCTAAGTAAGTCTTTCGGACAAGTGTATTCATAAGGCTTCTCGCCTGTTTATTCAAACATTCTATCATTATTTTGATTGACTAAAGTTCCTTTTGCAATGCACCTTCATTTTAAAATCTCTTGCCACATACAGAAACAAAACCAGAACTTTACATTCGTAAGGCTTCTTCAACAAAGCTATCTTAATTGTTATAGAATGGCTGAAATGTTAGTGCCCTAAAGTAAGTCTTTCGGACAAACAGTAGGAATAAAATCACGGACCGGAAAAAAACCAAGCTGTCATAATATTGCGATGTACTCTAAACACTAGTTATACCTACATATAACACCTCTGGTATAATTATTAACAAGTGTAACTGCTGTTTCCACAGTATCAAAATGCATATGTCGTAGCTTCCTCAATTATCATTTCTGCGTAGAATATATCATGCGATATAAAAGGAATGCACAATGGTACAGTAGAGTTAGGTTAATGCTTTAGAATAGTAGTAGCAGTTCACTTTTAGGAATATTCACAAACTGCTACGCATGGGGCCTAAGATAGAAACAATACTTGTGTTATAATAATCGCCATCTTCTTCAATTTAAATCTACAGGCTTAATACATCTACTGTTTTACAATTTTTTTACTGGACAATATCTCAGAATTGTTTCGACAAGAAACACTTATTATTCTCAAAAATGTATAAACAGGTTAAAATGACTAGGGAGGAAAATATACGAAAGACGAGTATATATAGACATAACTTTTTTATTTTCACACAAAATAGTAGTTTTTCTGTACGTCTTGGTTAGATATCTTGAACAGCAATTACCTTCCTTAATGTCTAAGAATTCTAAAAATGTAAGTTTTTACTTTTAATAATCGTGATACCACGATTATGCAAAATTAAAAGTTTTCAGAACATCATATTCTTTAAAATATTAGAAACAATTTAGTTGACGCTCATGGACGTATTTCTTCCGGACCTGTGTGTCTTCTTGTTATGCTGTAAATACGTTCCGTTTGCCAAATAATTTTCAGCAAGCTAGCAATTTTTGGGTATCACAAAATAGCGAGTTCTATTGAGGACAGCAGCTTCTGAATTCTCACTACATCGTCTATCACGGACTCTAAAGTAGATAATTGTATGTCTTGCGCCGCTGTGTGATCATTTTAAATAATACATACCTACTGGACAAAAGGCTAACGTCCAAGCAGTGTTCCGCCAGGTTTATTGTGAAGTTCCTGTGGGTAAAGTCTGTCCTAGGTCCCCTACTACACTTTCCTGAGCTTCAAAATCAAGCTTTTTATTTACGCCTCCATTCTCCCGCGGATCCTTATTTACGATGGCTTGACCTCAATGTCACAAGATAGGCAGCTCAACGTTCTTCAAAACCGCTAGCTGCGCATAGTCATCGTAAAAAAATGGTGCGTCAGCAACGTGTAGATATACCGTGACCTGCTCTTCCGCACGCTAACGCCATGGCGCCGATAAGAGGAATAATACGGAGAGTATCTCGGCCCATCCAACACTTTGGTGAACTGGACCCCAATAGGTTTCCGCTCCGTCTCTGTACAAGGCACGTCCTCCAAGCTGAAACTCAGAAATATCATTCCGTAATATGACAAAAAATCTAAAGGAGCCAAGAAGAAGTTTTATGAATCACCGAAAATTATGGAGAATTCGAGCTACTTCAACTGAGAAGATGGGTACAAACTGAGCAATACCTGGCGATTAGCTTTAGGAGATCGTCGACGTAACAAAATACTGGAAGGGATTCATTAAACTCTAACCGTCACGAGTCAACGCAGCGACGAATATATACATTATATTCGAATATATACATTATACATTATATACAGGGTGAGTCACGACTATTCCCTCCATCTCTTGTGTCTAAACGCTAAAATATATGAGCTTCAAATTTTAGTCAAATATGTAGAACGATAAGGAGCACATTTTAAAATTATTTGCAAGTATACAGGGTGATTCAAAAAAGTACAGCATATCAAAGTTAGGATATTTTTAATGGAACAACCTATATTGTATACCATTTTTGGATTCTACGTCATAAATTAGGACAACTTTGTTGATAGTTCCCTGTACCTATTTGCTGCCAATTTCGAGAAAATTTGATTTTTATGAAAATGTCGGCTTTCGCGAAAATATTAAAAACAGGAAAACTGTATGACTTGGACGATTTACATTTGTAAAAAGTTATTTTGACAAAGCGTGCTTTCAATAAACCGGTAGAGTATTTTGATACTGGCTACATGACATTAAAGAAAACAATTCATACATTATGTTTTTTCAACCATCAATAACTCTTTTAAGTTAAATGGAACACCCTATATTTATCCATCGTATGTAAAAGCACATTAAACCCTCTACCAAAAACTATACAGATGTCTGTATCTAAATTTAACGATTAAAATGTTATTAACGAAGTTTCTCAAAAACGCTCTATAGTTGATACTTTTTCTCATCTAAATAGGCCATGCTTTCTAATTATTTGTGTGTGGATAATTATATTCCTTGTAAGTTGTATTCTAATGATAAATAAAGCTGGAAATTATATTGAAGTAATTTGAATATCCGTTTAATATGTTATTAAAGAGTAAGATAAAGTTCATATGAATCATTCAAGTAATGGACTATTCGTCGAGTATTTGAATATTATTTGCTTGAATCGAATGAATGAGCATTCGAATATCAACATGTCGAAAACTCCTCTCTATAATACATTGATATATTGCACCTTGATAAGTTATGGTATTAGAATTGAAAATAAAACAATTAAGTAAACAAATTAATAAAATTACAAATGTTACAGTAGATGATCACATTGATTAATCATCTTATTCTATGCATAATGTTATAGGCAAAAGAAGAATCTTCTTGTGGGGTGAGCCTGGAGTGATTGAATCAAATACATTTTTTGTTAACATTATTTATAATACAGATAAAAATTGGTAACGCCGAAACCCCAACGCTTAATTAATTAATTCAGGACACATGTTTCAGGGGCTAATATACAGATTTTTATTTGTATCATGCGAGGCCACAGACTTTGAAATAACATTATTTTTTATTTTAGTTTCATATCTTCGCGAATGGTAGGTGGAGTATTGTTTGTTTGTTTTATTGTTCATCTACTAGACGTAATAATTGTTCAAAGTATACGATTTATACGTAGGAACTAATGCCAGTCGCAACTAAATGAACATATGCTAATTTTAAAGCAGCATGGCCTCCCATTTTCATGACAAAAGCATCGGTTTCATGAGGCTTTTAGAGAATATCATTAATAACATTTTAATCGTTAAATTTAAATATAGACGTCTTTATAGTTTTTGGTAGGGGGTTTAATATGCTTTCACATAGGATGGATAAATACAGGGTGTTCCATTTAACTTAAAAGAGTTATTGATGCTTGAAGAAATATAAAGTATGAATTGTTTTGTTAAATGTCATGTAGCCAATATCAAAATACTCTACAGGTTTATTGAAAGCACGCTTTGCCAAAATAACTTCTTACAAATGTAAATCGTTCAAGTTATAGCGTTTTCCTGTTTTAAATTTTTTCGTGAAAGCCGACATTTTCATAAAAATCAAATTTTCTCGAAATTGGCAGCAGATAGATATAGGGAACTGTTAACAAAATTATCCTAATTTATGACGTAGAATCCAAAAATGGTATACAATATAGGGTGTTTCATTAAAAATAACCTAACTTTGGTATGTTGTAGTTTTTTGAATCATCCTGTATACTTGCAAATAATCTTAAAATGTGCTCCTCATCGTCCTACATATTTGACTAAAATATGAAACTCATAGCGTTTAGCGTTTAGACACAAGGGATCGAGGGAGTAGTGGTGACTCACCCTGTCTATTAATACATTACATTTCGCTGAAATTTCTGAGTCACATGTAACCAAACTTATCAGCTCTCTTGCATCGAATGCGTTTGGCTGTGATGGAATTAATGCATATATGCTTAAACTGTGTACCCCCGAATTGTCGAACGTATTTGCTCACTTAATTAACTTTGGTGTACATACTAATACTTTTCCTGATTTGTGGAAGCGTTCCTTAGTCAACCCATTACCAAAGGTTTCCACGCCATCAACTTTATCTGATTTTCGTCCAATAAGCATTTTATCAAGCTTATCAAAGGTAATGGAAAAGGTACTAGATTTTCAAATTCGACAACATCTACATGTAAATAATAGTTTACCGAATTTCCAATCTGGTTTCAGACCTGGATATAGCTGCTCAACCGCTTTGGTAACTATTACGGATGATATCAGAAAAGCTATGGAATTGGGCAAGGCAACGGTTCTTATAACTTTGGATTTCTCCAAGGCATTCGACACAATCGATTACGACATATTGATTGCAATATTACACAAATGAATTCCGCTATCAATAACGTAAATGCTGATCTTGAATTTATATTAACCCAAACTAAAAAACACAAATTAGTGCTTAATGTTGGTAAATCTTTCATGACACTCATAGGCAACCCGCGGTATACCAGTACTTTAAAAAATGATTTCAAGATACGATTAGGAAATGTTATGCTGCAGTATGTAGATGAGATAAAGAATTTGGGTGTTATAATTGATAGCTCGCTTAAGTTTAAGAAACATGTTCCTGGGCTGGTGTCATCATCCTACGGAACTCTTAAATGTCTATTTTCCAATAGACATATCTTTGATAAAAAAAAAACCAAAAGTATGCTGTGTAATAGTCTAGTTTTAAGTACGTTTAATTATTGTGATTACGTTTATGGACTCAGTATGGACGCCAACGATAAAAGACGAATACAGGTGGTTCAGAATTCATGTCTGAGATTTATATATGGCATCAAAAAATTTGATCACATCAGTCATAAATTATGTGAAGCACGATGGCTTAACATGCATAATAGATGACTACTACACTATTACTGTTTGATTCACAAAACTCTGATTTACAAAGCACCTGCGTATCTATTTATTAAATTCGCTTCAGGACAGACGTCCATTCTCGTAACTTAAGGTTTAAAGGTCTACTGTCTCCCCTACGTTTCACACTGAGCAGTTTAGAAGATCATTTTCATACCTAGCTTATTATCTCTACAATGGTTTAAGTTCTGAAATAAAATTACTCAATAGTATTGTCAATTTCAAAAAAAGGTAGCGGATTCATTGTTCTCCGGGCAGCAGGATCGAGCAAAGTAGACTCGTGCTTTGTATGTGTGTATATTTGTATTTTCTACTTCATGTGTACATATTAATTTTGTATGTTACTGTATAAACTGGGTTGAGTGGAAGAGCAGCTTTGCTGAACCCCGCCTACATTTAGGCTAACATATTCTTTCTCTTGTATTCTTATTTGTATATTTTTCTCTATGATGTGGCCTAAATAAAGTCATTTATTATTTATTATTATTATACATCTTTAGAAACCTTCTGAAGAAGATGAAGCTATATCCTCACCTATTATTTTACCTTCATAAAGTCTCTATTTCACGACGAGAAGTTGTTGACGATGAATGAATAATTGAGGGATTGTTTGGGCTATTACCATTGTTGCTGTTTGTATGCTGCCTTCATAGTCTTCCCTATTGGTAATGTCTTTGATGTTTTATAATCTCGAATTGTTGTTTAAGTATGATTTTGGCGAGTATGTGGTATTTTATTCTTATTATTCTCGATTACAGAAATTGCATCTGTAAGGCTTCTCATTCGCATGTTGTCGTACGTGTTGCTTTGTCATAGGAGTATTTTTAGCAGCTAAGTTCTAGCCATCTTGCTCATGTACATTATTTTCAGTCATATGAACTTTTTTACCTTGCAAAATGTTGAATTTTTGAGAAAATGGCTTAACACAATAACCGCATTTAAATAGCGGATGTTCTGAATGAGTAAATCGACATGTGAGAAATGAAATGCGGTATACTCTTAAATAATTCATCACAAAGTTGACAACGGCTGCACTTCGCATTCGTGCGGATTCGCTTACGTGTTATGAGAACACATCTCCGAACAAATATTGTTTGGCAGTGTTTGCATTTATTTTGCGCACCACCTACACAGCTCTTGGTATAAGCAATCAGTTGGAACTTTGAATTAAAACCTTTACCACATGATTGACAGCAATAGCGATTGTCGTCTATATTGTTTGCATGGCTTGTTATGTAGTTAATTAACGTCTGACTAGAAGAACTACAGATATTAATTGATGGTGAATGGCTATACTCTTGACGTTTAAATAAGTCACTGGTGGAGCGACAATTTTTTTCACATATAATGCATGAGACGGAATTCCGTCCCTTCCCTTGAGCAACATGTCCATCCAAACATTCGGTATTCTCAGCTTGATGCTCGTGCAGCGTGAAATTGGATAGTTCTTGGTTAGGGCATCGAACAGTTCCCTTGCATCGAAGAATTCACGACACACATTATTACAGAAATAAAACCAGAACGATGTATCGTCTTTAGGAAGCTTTCGGATAGCTTCCCACTTTCTGTATTTCGTGTTCAATCAAACATTTCGCATTGCTATCATTTTCCGCGCAAGAATGTCGCAACATTTCGGGTTTCTTTCAGAATTTGTTACTGCATACGTTACAATTGTATGTACAAACCTTCTTTATCATAGTACACGTCATTGTGGAGTTTCATTTTCTGTGCCTCTGGAATTTCTTTAGAATCGAAGAATTCATGGCACCTGACGCAAATTTTTGAACTAAACCCGGAGAGCTACTTAAATTCCTACCTGCATCCATTCGTTCTTTATCTTCGGGATCACCCAAGCGACCTAACGCAGGATCTATCGGAGAGTGGGATGGGGAAAGTAGAATCTCAATAAATTATGGCGCCACGTTATTTAAGATCTCCTGCACACACGATGAGCTTACAACGCTCCTTACATGCAGTCGACTCATGTGAGAAAGAAGGATTCTTAGAAGAATTCAAATTTTAACTGCTAATTAAGGAAGTAAAACTGAAACTAGTGACATTTACAACAGTTGCCACAATGATAACCTAACGTTTGACAACAAACCTTACTAAGACAATAACAACAAACAGGGATCAATAAGAATGAAAATATAGTACATAACAAAGACGACGACACAAAAGAAATCAAGGACGATGAATTTCAACCTATAAGTGAATACTCGTTCTAAACCATCCTAAAAGAACAGAAACTGTACGAATTTAACACCTATCGTAGGTTATACACAGCGCAAGCTGGATCTAATTATAAGAAGGAATACAATGTAACAGGATAAGGTCTTTAACAATGAGCTCGGTCGCATAAAATATAATCAGCTATGCCTGAAATAAATAAACGTAAGAATAATTCCAACATCAATAAAGTACCTGAAATAACAAGAGTGCGAAACACCTCTGCTCGCAGTTAGTATGAAATCATATCATTACAGGCATAGATTACAGAAATAAAACCAGAATGATATTTCGTCCTCCATTTCCGAATCGGCGTCCTTTATTGAAAATGCGCCTATTTTAATATCGTGGCGATGAAATCCGTAAGCGTCGTTTGCCTCGTTCCTGAAAATAATTGATATTAGAATCAACATAGCATATCATCGCAATACTACCTGGTGTTGTAACGTATAAAATCATTCAACATCTTCTTATCTTCGTCCATTCCTTCCCCATTTTTTCTCCAAAACCAGGTGTGGTTAGAGAACTAGTTAATTAGGGCGGTATTACACCGTTACATCAATCTGTGACTTTGCGATGAATAAATAATACACAACCGTTTGGAATACTAATTCTTACAAAAGTTTAATACAACCAAACAAATTCTAGATAATTAAATGTAACAACTTAACCTAATTTAAGACTATGATAGCTTTAAGGTATAAGAAATGAAGCGAAGTGAAAACAGCTATTCTGTATATAAACCAAAAAATTTAGTAAACATGTCAAATAAACTTAGATCAGATATCACAACACATCTAACTTTCTGAATTTTTATACAGTCTACGGAATGGTTTTTACTAAGATTAGTCTGCTTTAACGGTATAATTGCGCCTACTATGCATGTCTAACTGATGTTTGTCATCACACAAGGCTTTATGAGTTCTAATGTGCCTGCACAAGCTACATGACTGAATAAATCTTTTTTCCACTACTAGCGTTAGAAGACGTCATTATTTGGTATGTTTTCGGGCCGAGAAGATGAATTTCTCTCCTAGTAGTCAACAATAAAAATTATCTCCTACTAGTAAATAATAAAAACAATTGACAATAATAAAATTATGATTTATTCAATAAAAATGTATAGAATAGAAATAATTTGAATATAAAACCATAGATGTCGTATAGATGCACGAATGAAATCCGCAATTCAAGAAAAAAGGTTAGGTTAACATTTAACATAAATAAACAAAGTAGGAAATACGTAATTTGGCAAACACTACTTATTAAAATAATAATTAATAGCGCAATTATGGCAGGTTATGTTAATTCCTGACGTACTGGCTTGCAATAAAATCTCGTACACCTAGTTTTACCTATATTGATTTCACCTTTTGTGACATTTCTAATTTGACGTTTCATTTCCAAAAGTACACTATTTTTATAAGTCACCACAACCTCTATGCATAGTGTCACATCCGTCAAATCTAAAGTCAGCTTACATTGAAAAATAATCTTCAAAAATTAGCTTGCTTGACATTAAGGTGTACGAGATTTTATTGCAACCCAGTGTACCAGTATTTTTCATACTCTATTTGATTTGCTTCCTTGCGGATTTCCGGAGGAGTACAACTACTGTCTGACTTTTTTTTTTCGTATTGTGACAAGACATGAATAAAATCTCAATTTGACATTAAATGTTTATTCATTTGTTATTACAGACTAACATGTTTTCTATGGATATCTTAAATTAAACATTTATCCGAACGGCTTATTATATTACATTATTAGAAAGCGGTTAAATATGCTAGTAGTGGAAAAAATAGTATATAAACCACGGCAGAGCAGATTTTTCTCAGCCTCTTAGCCATTATTTCCCTCGACGCTTCGCGTATCGGGAAATAATACTACTCGGCTGAGAAAAATGTCTTCTCTCCCTTGGTATATAATTACTATTATCGCACGATTTAGATTTGAAAGGTTTCTGACCTATAGATTTCACATATTTCACATTTCCAAACCTCCATACCTACATAACTTCTACTAATAATTATCAGACAATGTATTCCAGAAATGTTTTTTATCATATACTTTATATTCGCAAGGCTTCTCACTTGTATGAGTTCTACAGTGATTGTGCCAGTTCTGTTTCTGACGATATACTTTCCATTTGTTAAGGTGTCCACAGCTTAGAAAACAACTAGGTCATACAAGTATGTTATACATGCTTCAGCATTGATGTTTACCAGTGTGAGATCAAAAAGTCGCAAACATAGGTCGCTGTGGGTTGGTTCGAATGGAATTCATCAAACATATTGGCATAAAAGTACGTCAGACATGCACCTACGAAAACCATGTTTGACACACATGTATACTAGTTTATCGACAACCTAAGGCTTCTCGTCTATATGATTTCTACTGTGACTGTTTAAGCTCGCTTTCAGAGAAAATCTTTTGCCACATACTTTACATTCGTAAGGCTTCTCCCCTGTATGAATTCTACCGTGACCATCTAAATGAACTTTCTGAGAAAATCTTCTGCCACATACTTTACACTCGTAAGGCTTCTCCCCTGTATGAGTTCTACTGTGTTTGTTCAAGTCGCCTTTCATATAAAATCTCTTGCCACATACTTTACATTCGTAAGGCTTCTCGCCTGTATGAATTCTACCGTGATTGTCTAAATGAACTTTGTGAGAAAATCTTTTGCCACATACTTTACATTCGTAAGGCTTCTCGCCTGTATGATTTGTAATGTGAGTGATTAAGCTCAGCTTCTGAAAATATCTTTTGCCACATACTTTACATTCGTAAGGCTTCTCCCCTGTATGAGTTCTACTGTGTTTGTCCAAGTCGCCTTTCATATAAAATCTCTTGCCACATACATTACATTCGTAAGGCTTTTCGCCTGTATGAATTCTACCGTGACGGTCTAAATGAACTTTCTGAGAAAATCTTCTGCCACATACTTTACACTCGTAAGGCTTCTCCCCTGTATGAGTTCTACTGTGTTTGTCCAAGTCGCCTTTCATATAAAATCTCTTGCCACATACTTTACATTCATAAGGCTTCTCGCCCGTATGAATTCTATTGTGGTTGTTTAAGTTCCCTTTCACAGAAAATCTTTTGCCACATACTTTACATTGGTAAGGCTTCTCCTCTATATGAACTCTACTGTGTTTCTTCAAGTCTCCTTTCACAGAAAATCTCTTGCCACATACTCTCTCGCCTGTATGTCCCGAACTGTGACTATTTAAGTGCCCTTTCTGAGAAAATCTTTTGCCACATACTTTACCTTTGTAGGACTTCTCAGCTCTACAAATTCGACTATGACTGTTTAATTGGTATTTTAAGGCGAATTTTTTACCACATATTTTATGTTTGCAAAGATTCTCATCTGCATGTTGCCGTACGTGTCTGATAAGTTCTAGTTTGTTCAGAAAATCCTTACCACAAACCTTGCAATCTATAGGTATTTTGTCGCTTTGAGTATGTTGCTGTTTCTTAGGTACGTCGTGTACGTCAGACTTTTCTGTTAAATGAGTTCTTTCATGGCGCTGCAGATTACATTCTTGAGAAAAAGTCTTAAAGCAATACCCGCATTTAAATACTGGATGCTCTATATGAATCGAGATGTGAGAAGTGAGGTCCGACATACTGTTAAAATATTTATTACAAAGTTCGCAATCAAAAGACCCTGTAGTTCTGTGGGTTTTCTCGTGGACCATAAGATCAGCGCGCTGAGTAAATGATTTTTGGCAGTACTTGCAATTCATTGGCGTATCGCCTATATGACTTTCTGCATGAGCAATTAGCTGGCTCTCCAAATTAAAACTTTTATCACATGAATAACAATAATAACGATTGCCGTTTGTTCTGTTTTCGTGGATTTGCATGTGGTCGGTTAGTATCTGACGCGAACTGCAAATCTCCCTGCAAAAAGGACATTGATTCTTCAACAAAGCTACCTTAATTGTTAGAGAATGATTCAACTCTTGGTGCCTAAGTAAGTCTTTCGGATAAGTGTATTCTTTTTGACAAATAATACATGACACGAAGTTCTGCTCCTTCTGTTGTGCTCTGTGTTCAGTCAAACATTCGACATTATCATTTTGTTTCTCATCACCCGTATGAGTGAGCAGCAGTTGTTCGCAATGCACCTCCATTTTATGCGCCCGAAGTAGTTCCTTAGTTTCGAAAAATTCACGACATACATTACAGAAACAAAACCAGAACGATTTTTCGTTATCTTCCACCTCTGAATCACTATCTTCAGTCGAACAGGTTTCTCTGCTGCTTTGGTCAATGCCCCATTTCGCTTCTACTTTTGGTGACACAGTTGAGTACCTGAAAATACTAAATGTTAGTTCCTAAATATGATTAACGTTTATTATTATAATTAGCAGGATTGGCTCAGATAAAACTATTAAAACAAGAATCGTTGGTTAGTAGACAGTCAGAGAAAACGGACCTCCCCATAAATTACCGTAATTATCCACATTTAGACCGATAGAAAGTAGAAACAAAATCGCCTAAGAGAAAAAACACAGACTGTCATAGTAATGCGAATGTTATGTAGACTGTATTAAGTCACCTCAACAAAACAAAAGTTTGTCTAAAAAATGCAGACATATATTCGGCATTAAAGACGAGATATACTGTGAACCTATCTTTACCTAGATACGCTACGACCATGTATGATAAGCGTGTTACTATGACAGAGAACATAAGAAATATATCGGATACAAATCATTATTTTATAACAATTAAAATATATGTGATTGAGAAGTGTTTCCACAATGTCAATGAGTACTTATCGGGCTGACCAATTAATGTATTGTTGTTGAAATTATTTGGTAAGTTTTATATTAAGTTGACATTATGGTAATATTGTATAGATTTTTTCCCCCAATTGTCTCATTGTGCTCGATTACAAGTTAATTAATATTATAATTATCATAATGATCCCTTAACATATGTGTTTACTCATTACAACAAAATAATATTTTAAACAACAACATTTAAACATTTTACTACCTTCTTTGATTCCATCCCCATTTTTTCTCCAAAATTAGGTATGATTAGAGAATTAGTTGACTAGGGCCACTGGTGTTGTAAATCAATTCGCCCCATTAGACTGTTTCATCAATTTATTATGATTTCGGGATGGTCGTTACGAACTCGCATAATAAATAATACACAATCATTTGGAATGCTAATTATTACAACAGTTTAATACAACCAAACTAATTCTATATAATTAAATGTAACAACTTAACTTAATTTAAGATTATGATAGCCTTAAAGTATCAGAAATGAAGTCAAGTGAAAACAACAATTTAGTGTGGAAGAGGAAATTCCAATTTTAGTAGAATACCCAAATGATTATAGTGAAGTTGGCTTTAGAATAGAAGCGAGAGCAGAATCTCAGCCCGAGCTGTAAGACGAAAAGGATTTTCGTAATAACAGCGTAAGTCACTGGTTCCTCATATAACTACATTTCTTGCTCTCACAGCTACACGCGAATCACAATGAATAATGTTCAGAAACTTTCTCACCTTCATGTGTTCTACAATGATTGCCCAAGTTCTGTTTTTTAGAATGTCTCTTGCCACGTACATTCAAGGAAAGAGAACTGGGACAGTTACAGTACCCCCGCACGGCAAGAGTAAGATAGTAAATATTGGCACACCCCGCGCTACACTACCTAACCCTCTTTATCCATTGCATGGACAGTAGTATACGATACGACGTTGTAATTTTATTTAACTGCTTCTCTTTGTAAACACACATTGCATGAATTAATATATAATATAATTTGCGAATTCAACTTTTAGCCTAAAGCGAGTGAACTGTCTCCGTTGCATGTATGTATTTGCAGTTTGTATATAGCACACATGAACAATTTTAATTTGTTATCGTACATACAGTATATACGATTAATAAATAAGAAAGCATTTGTTAAAATTGTACTGATGGGCTTATGGGGTTAAGTTTAGACGTAAAAACTGCTTTCATATTTATTAGTAAAAAATTAAACAATTACTTACTAAATTAAATAAATACGTTTTATTTAGAAAGCTAGCACACTAACACATAAATATAAAAGATTTTGTTAAGAAATAATTCTGATTTCGAAATGTCACTTAATCTTGAGATTAGATTGTCTTAAGATTGTGTTAAGATTGTTAACATTATTATAATTAGTAATCAAATAGGTATACTGCCTAACTTTTTAAATGCGAATCGAAGTGTAGGCAACCAATATAACAAGCCGTAATAAGGTCGTATAGAAGTTATGCGTAATGTTGAAATTTTCTTACACTATTTTTCGATTTTAATTACATGATGCAGTGTTTTTCTACTATAACAATTTTTTTTTACTCTGAATAAAATGTGGGTAATTATCACATTCAACGTAGTTACTTGAAAGAATCACTTGACATTTGAAGAATTAATAAAAAACGAACCATAATAACAGTGCGTCTGACAGAAACAAACAATCGCTTTAGAGAGGGAGACATATATACCTGTGGATACAAGGGATTTATATTTCCAGCGATTTGCTGGGTTTGCTGGCATACGACCGAAGTATGACAACTGACAAAATTTGCATTTGGTGGGATCTGAAATTTCTGTCAACTGTCATAGGCTGCGCATCATTATGTATTCCTTCAATCAACGGTTCTACTTTGAACAATGATAAAGTGCCACTAAAGCAAAGAAAATGCCACGACTTCCAGGACAACATAACTCTCGTAAACAAGGGCAAGTTAAGTGCGCTGCTAGAGAGGAACGTACCAATTGTGGACATTGCATTATATGCGTACATCCCTTTGACGTGATTTTCTTAATTAAATTTTGTAAATATAATTCTTATATTTAAGTGTATTGTAAATAATTCTTGCTTCTGGAAAATGCATAAATCTTTTTATACTTACAATTACCGTTGTTCTTTAGCTTTAATATGCGTCATTGCTTTTTATTAATTCCTGAAATGTTAAGTAATTCTTTCAAGTATCTACGTTGAATGTGATAATTACCCACATTTTATTGAAAGTAAAAAAATATTGTTATTGTAAAAAACACTGCTTCATGTAGGTAATTAAAATCGGAAAATAGTGTAAGAAAATGTCAACATTACGCGTCACCTCTATACGACCTTATTACGGCTTGTTATATTGTTGCCTACACTTCGATTCGCATTTAAAAAGTTATACACGGTTTCCACGGCCGAGCGGGACATAGGGAAAATACATAAAATCGGTTTTCTGTGAATATTATCTATACCTCATCGAAATTTAAGAGCCGCATATTATAACTGGGCGAATAATGAACATTTCCATAATCATAATACAAAGAAAGTCATTTTAATAAAGCCACGGCCGCTTGCAGCATCTCACATGGTAAAAAGCCTTATTAGAAATTTACGTGCAATAGATTTAAAAATAATAATTTTCTGGCTTTATTAAACTGACTTTCTTTGTACTATGATTGTGGAAATGTTCATTATTCGCCCAGTTATAATATACGGCTCTTAAATTTCGATTAAGTATAGATAATATTCACCGAAAACCGATTTTATGTATTTTCCCTATGTCCCGCTCGGTCGTGGAAACCCTGTATAGTGTACATTCATGTATGCCTGTTTGTCGACACCCTAAGGCTTCTCGCCTGTATGAATTCTACCGTGACCGTCTAAATGAGCTTTCTGAGAAAATCTTATTCCGCATACTTTACATTCGTAACGCTTCTCGTCTGTATGAAATTTGCTGTGTTTCGTTAAGTTTTCTTTCCTAGATAATCTTTTGCCACATACTTTACATTCGTAAGGCTTCTCGCCTGTGTGAATTTTTCTGTGTCTGGTTAAGACGTATTTCGTATAAAATCTCTTGCTACATACTTTACATTCGTAAGACTTCTCGCCTGTATGAATTTTGCTGTGGTTCGTTAAGTTCCCTTTCACAGAAAATCTTTTGCCACATACTTTACATTCGTAAGGCTTCTCGCCGGTATGAACTGTACTGTGAGCGTTTAAGCTCACTTTCTGAGAAAATCCCTTGCCACATACTTTGCATTCGTAAGGCTTCTCGCCGGTATGAATTCTACTGTGTTTGTTTAAGCTCTCTTTCTGAGAAAATCCCTTGCCACATACTTTACATACGTAAGGCTTCTCGCCGGTATGAATTCTACTGTGTTTGTTTAAGTACCCTTTCTGAGAAAATCTCTTGCCACATACTTTACATTCGTAAGGATTCTCGCCTGTGTGAATTTGTCTGTGTCTATTTATGTCGTATTTCGTATAAAATCTCTTGCCACATACTTTACATTCGTAAGGCTTCTCTCCTGTATGAATTTTGCTGTGGTTCGTTAAGTTCCCTTTCACAGAAAATCTTTTGCCACATACTTTGCATTCGTAAGGCTTCTCGCCGGTATGAATTCTACTGTGGTTGTTTAAGTGCCCTTTCTGAGAAAATATTTGGCCACATACTTTACATTTGTAAGACGTCTCCGCTCTATGAGTTCTACTGTGGCTGTTTAACTGGTATTTTAAAGCGAGTCGTTTACCACATATTTTATGTTTGCTAAGCTTCTCATCTGTATGTTGCCGTATGTGTCTGATAAGTTCTAGTTTGTTCAGAAAATCCTTACCACAAACCTTGCAATCCATAAGTATTTTGTCGGTTTGAATATGTTGCCCATTCGTAGGTACATCGTGTACGTCGGATTTTTCTGTTAAATGTGTTCTTTCATGCTGCAGAAGATTGCATTCTTGAGAAAAAGTCTTAAAACAATACCCGCATTTAAATATTGGATGCACTGGATGTTTGGAGATGTGAGAAGTTAGGTCCGATATACTGTTAAAATATTTATTACAAAGTTCGCAACCAAAAGACTCTGTACTTTTGTGGATTGTCTCGTGGATCAAAAGATCAGAGCGCTGAGTAAATAATTTTTGGCAGTACTTGCAATTGATTGGCGTGTCGCCTGTATGACTTTCTGCGTGAGCATTTAGCTGGCTCTCCAAATTAAAAGTTTTATCACATGAAGAACAGTAATAGCGATTGCCGTTCGTTCTGTTTTCATGGATTTGCATGTGATCGGTTAGTATCTGACGCGAACTGCAAATCTCTCTGCAAAAAGGACACTGATTCTTCAACAAAGCTATCTTAATTGTTAAAGAATGACTCAACTCTTGGTGCCTAAGTAGGTCTTTGGGAAAGGTGTATTCTTGTTGGCAAATAATGCATGACACGGTGTGTTGCTCCTTCTGTTGTGCTCTGTGTTCATTAAAACATTCGGCATTATCATTTTGTTTCTCATCACCCGTATCAGTCAACAGCAGTTGTTCGCAATGCGCCTCCATTTTATGCGTCCGTAGCAGTTCCTTATTATCGAAAAATTCACGACACACATTACAAAAACAAAACCAGAACGATGTTTCGTTATCTTCCACTTCTGAATCACCATCTTCAGTCGAACGCGTTTCTCTGCTACTTTGGTGATCCTCAATGCTCCACTTCGCTGCTACTGTCGGTGATATAGTTGAGTACCTGAAAATACTGAATGTTAGTTCCTAAATATGATTTTTTTCTTATATGGTTAGCTCATATAAAACTATTCAGCCGCGCGTCAGAGGAACCGGGCCACTCGATAAATTTAAATAATTATCTACATTTGGAACTGTAGACAGTGGAAACAATATCACGAAACGAAAAAGAACACAAACTGTCATAATATTGAGAATGTTATGTAGCCTGTATTAAATCACTTCAAGTTCACAACGAGTTCTCTAGTATTGAAGAATTCGTTATACTCCTTGCAAACAGAAGGCGACTTGTCGTGTTCTATTTCTGAAATGCTATCGTTGATTGGAGGTCGTTCTATCTGAATGTTTTGTTGATGAATTCCGTACACTGTTTCTGGTCTTTCTTCCTGTAGATTGAATGTTGATGGGGTTTGGTTGCTAGAAATAAGGAAAGTTTAGGTTGAGATTCGAACTATGGCCGACACAGTTTTGACAACTGACTCAACAATGTAAATTTGATGCGATATATGGGCGCGCGCGTTGTAAATCAAATGCAGCAGCTCGTGCCTTAGCTAAATCAATAACCAACTGATTTGTCTGATTAAACCTAGCTACATTACTGAGACAGTTAGTCCTAGTAAAATAATGGGTGGTGGAGTGCCATGGATGAATTAATCCCATCAGTGCCAAAAGCATCAGATTCCAGTAATCTATATTAGCTTCTAACTGTGTTGTGACCTGAAACTTCAGATTTTATGCAATATAATTGGAGAATACACATTCTTATTCTATATAATTGTACAATCGAAAACAAAAACTAACGAACTAACTTATTAAACGAAATATTATTTAAATTTTCCTGAATGTCTGCATTTGTGTCTGACAAAGTATAGTCTTTGGCCGAAGCGCATATCACACAAGTAGCCCTTAAAAGGCTTTTCTCCAGTACGAATTCGTTTGTGAGTCACTAGGCTATGCTCACGAACAAAGCGTTTATCACACTGGTTGCACTTGTAAGACTTTTCCGGAGGATAAATCTTGCTACGAACGATCAGGTCGATTTTTGCAAAGCTTTTCTCGCACAATGTACATTTGTAGGTACAAACTACGTAAGATTTCGGATAACTTGCAACTTTCTGTATTACGTGGTCAATCAAACATTTCGCATTACTACGATTTTCGCGCGAGAACGTCGCAACATTTCGAGTTTATTTGAGAATTTGTTCCTGCATACGTTACAATTGTATGTCTTTTCTTTATCATCGTACGTGTTATTGCGAAGATTCATTTTGTGTGCTTCTGAATTTTCTTTAGAATCGAAGAATTCACGGCATATATTACAGAAGTAAAACCAGAAACCTGATTTTTTGTCCTCCATTTCCCAATCGACGTTGATGATGATTTGATGTAATAAACACGTCTTTGATTTTATTTGTATCTTTGTTTTACATTTCTTACACACTCTTAAAAGTTAACCTAAAAATAACCGGCGTCATTCAATGACAGTAAAACACTATTCTTCTCTTATGAATATGTATAAACATATTCTGTCGTAAAAGGGGTTGCCTAACGTAAGGGTAACTTATTTGTAAAAAACAAATGTTAACATGCCGGCCGCCTTGAAAGTATCTAGGCTTTCAACATGGAACATAAATCAGATTGTAGAACAATTACTTGTCCATAGGCAATTTTGAAACTTGCGTTATTGCACGTTTAATACAACCATTTGCAATTTTAACTGTAACTACGCGCACTAACCCATCACTTCCCTTGTGCACTTGTATAACTCTTCCGAGTGGCCACTGGGTATTCGTTGATTCACTGGTAACTAGCACTAAGTCTCCAACTTCGATGTTTGATGTCGCCTGGAACCATTTGTTGCGTTGCGGAAGTGTTGACAAATATTCTTTCTTCCATCGTTTTACGATGTCTTGTTTCATCTTCTGTAAATTCTGCCATCGGGAGAGTTTATTGCTGTTGATCGTAGTCAGATCTGGTTCGTAATAGTCAGTATGTTGTGAATCTCCAATTAGGAAATGGTTTGGAGTAAGTGCATGTAAGTCAGAAGGATTATCGGACATGGGAGTAAGTGGTCTAGAATTAAGAATGAATTCAATTTGTGTTAAGATGGTTGAGTACTGTTCCTACGTTAACAATGTATTTGCAATTACTTTCTTAATATGTCGCTTTACGGATTTCACAGCTGATTCCCAAAGTCCACCAAAGTGTGGGCTGCGTGGTGCAATAAAATGCCAGCTAATGCCTTTACTGGTAAGCTCAGCGGTGGTAGCTTCTTGCTTCTAAAATTTTTGTAATTCATTGTTTGTACCTTGAAAATTCGTTGCGTTATCACTGTAGATATGCTTACAATGTCCCTTCCGAGATATAAATCTTCTTAATGCGGCTAAAAAGGCTTCGGTGCTTAAACTTGTTACTAATTCGAGGTGTATAGCTTTGGTAACAAAACAAATGAAAACTGCAATGTAGCATTTATTCGTATGAATTTGTCCTCTCCGTCGACTTTCTCGTATCATCATCGGACCACCAAAATCTACTCCAGTTATTTCGAATGGTTGAGCATCTTGGACTCTTCGTGGAGGTAAATTTCCCATCAATTATGAGGTTGCCTGTGGTGATGTACGAAAGCATCTTATGCACGATCTGATAATTTTCTTTACAATGTTTTTCGCTGAAGGTATCCAATACCGTAAACGTAGATTGTATAAAGTTGCTTGAGGTCCTGCGTGTAATTGTTGTTTGTGTTCATACCTGATAAGGAGTGTGGTGAGCAAATGTTTTGGTGGTAGTAAATATGGATCTTTCTGAGAATGTGATGTTTGCATTTGCAAGTCTGCATCCAATTTGTTCTTTGTCTAAATAGCGATTCAATTTCAGTAAATTACTTCTCTTGGAAAGTGGTCTGTTGTTCTGTAGTCTTTTAATTTCATCAGCGTATTGAGATAGCTGAGCTAATTTCATTAAACACTTTGTTACAGATTCTAATTCATAAACTGATAAGTTCCCATGCAGTTTGTTCTCTTTAGTCAATGTGTTATTTTCAAATCTCAGACACCATGCTGTGAATCGTTGAAGTTCAGAGAATTCTGAGAATTTTTGAAAATGAATGATTCTGTATGTAATGTGCACGTAAGTGTTATAATCTTCTTCATCTCTAACGACTCTACAGTAAATTTCTCTTTAATTTGCGTTTGCGGCCACAAAGATTCGTCTTGCGTTAGCCACGATGGCCCGTGCCACCACAAGTTTTTGGTTAGCACACAATGAGGATATCTGCCTCTAGAAATCAGATCTGCTGGATTATATGAACTAGAAACATGTCTCCATGAAGTTTCATCCGTCAATTTTTGTATTTCTGCAATTCTATTACATATAAAAGTTTTACAATTGGACGGTGACATTTTTATCCATACTAACGTAATAATTGAGTCTGTCCATAATGTGATTTTGTTAAAATTCAAGCTAAATGAGGACAGAACCCTTGATATCATCATTTGGATTGTATCTCCACAATATAAGCTGAAAATTTGTATCATCCTCATGTATTTTGACTTGCCGATACATCTTGGCTATATAAGCAGTTACTACCACATTATGCGATCTGAATCTGAAAAGAATTTGAAATAATTAATCTTGTATTATTGGACCTTTTCTTAATGCTTGGTTAAGTGAGATGCCTGTAGAAGTTGCGGCAGAACCATCAAACACTACTCTAAGTTTCGTTGTTAAACTTTCCTGTTTAATGACTGCATGATGCGGCAAAAAATAATGTTTATCTGGTAACCTTTGTAATTCAGTCATATGACCTAATCTTTCGTATTCCTGCATAAAGCTGCATTCTTTGCTCTAAATTCACGAATCTTCGCATTGCCACGGATTATGATTCTCCTAATTTCTCTTTGTTGTCGTTAAAAGGTAACTTCACAATAAACTGTCCATTCTCGTTTCTTTTGTAATTCTTGGTAAAATGGGTCTCACATTCTTCTTCTTGATCACTCAATTTTCTCTTCTCTCCTACTTCTTCAACTTGCCAAAACAATTCTATCTGCTTTTCTAATGCTAAATTACAAACCGAGTATTTCTTCTGTCTTTCTTCTCCTTGTGATACCTATCCACTTACAACCCAATCTAGTTGTGTTTCTTTGAATATTGGACTTGTATTACACAGTTGTATCTGACCATTGCACATCAGTTGATAGAAAACTTCAGCACCCAGTAATAATGCAATTTGCGATGATATATTAAATCTAGGATCCGCTAAGCTGATGTTATCAGGAATTTTCAACAATGATTTCGGCATGGTCGTTAATTGAAGGTCATTTGTGATTTTTGGTACAACTAGTACTCGTACTGTAATTTGAAACTCTGTCGCTATTGAATAAAGACAGACATTGACTTCCTCTGTACTAATATTGGTTTTATTCCCAAATCTGCAAACTGTGTGTTTGGTATTTCGTGGGTTTAATCCCAATTCCTCACATGCTTCTTTCGTTATAAAATTGCATTGTGAAGCAGAATCTAGCAAAACTCTAAAGTGTTTCCTTTCACCTTTTCTATTGTAAATAAAACCCATTGCAGTTGATAACAGTATTTGACTCATGCTATTGTTTATTGAGTGACAGGTTACTGACTGTTGTGATTCTTTGTAGGTCTGCTGACTGTCTTGATTCTCGGTTCTATGCTTTAATGGTAATTGAGATGTGTTTGATTGCTGTGTAATTGTTTCTTTACTTGAATTTTGTGTACTACCTTGAGTGTTTGTGTAATGATTTTCTGAATGTATTAACATAGCATGTTTTCTGTTGCATTTTTTACAGTTGCTTCCTCAACAATTGGCCGCTGTATGATTTTTCTTCAAACAATTGTAACACCTTCGCGTTTTTCTTATGTAATTGATTCTGTCTGGTAGTGACATTTCTATGAATTTTTTATAATTGTATATTTTATGATTTTGTTGACATAAATCACAATTATATGTGACTGCTACTAATGATGATGATTTTTCATGATGATTTTTATTATTGTATTTGTAATTTGCTACTTTTTCCGTGACCCTTTTATCTGTTCTATTTTTATGACTTCTAATAGTCTGCATCTTTGATCTAAAAATTCAGTAAATTCATCTAATGTCGGCATTTCTGTTGCTTCTTTCTTTAAAATGAATGTTTCCCACTCTTTGCTTGTGTTATAATCCAATTTCATCATGATGTATATTACAATTGTACTCCAATGTTTTACCGGTTAGTTAAGAATTTCAAGTGGGCGTATGTGTTTTTGAAATGAATCTGTTAACGTTCTTAAATCTGTATACGATTCTTTTTTCAGCTCTGCTATATCCATAATGCTTTTTACATGATTAAAAATCATATGTTTATTGTTATGAAATCTCTTTTTTAACATCTCTCATGCAATTACATAATTTTCATTTGATAATTCTAACATCAAACAATCTTATAACATCTAACGCTTCACCTTCTAATGATGTTTATAAATATTGAAATTTTCTTACATTATTTAATTTAGTGTTTTTATGAATAATAGTCTCAAATGTGTTATAATATAATAATCATTTATCAAACGTTCCATCAAATTTCGGTAAATTAATGGGTGGTAATTTAATTTCATCTGCGCAATTGCTATTACAGAAATTATCGCGTGAACTATTTGGCGCATGCGTCTCGGTTTCCTTTACGTTCGCGTCTTGTAGGAATGAATCAGCTAGCGACCATGTTTTAAAATATGAATTTTCGAATTCATCGCGTTCGATGTCTTCTGTACACCCCTCGATTTTTGTCTGGACGTCTTGAAATTGATCGTAAATTGTTTCGAATTTTGATTTTCTAAATTTTAACTGATTTTTGTCTGATGTTTCAATATTAAAACTCTCTAAAATTGTGTTGAATCTTGTAACTTGCCTTTTTAACGTGCCTCGCTCGTTGTTGTTTCGACTGTTTCGTTTAGGGCTCGGTGCTAACCATTTTGTACGTGTAATTTTGTAATAGGAAAAATGGAAATCAAAATGAAATATTGAGATTTACTTAGGTACATACCAATACTATTGTTTCTTGTGTCTTGAAATCTGGCAACGCTGTTACTGTTTTATGTTGTATCACTAAACTTGTTTCAAATCCAAATTTCCCAGTGATTTGGCGATGTTTCGTATCCGGTTTGTTCGAAGGACCAAAATATGTTGATGATTTGATGTAATAAACACGTCTTTGATTTTATTTGTACCTTTATTTTACATTTCTTACACACTCTTAAAACTTAACCTAAAAACAACCGGTGTCATTCAATGACAGTAAAACACTATTCTTCTCTTATATGAATATGTATAAACATATTCTGTCGTAAAAGGGGTTGCCTAACGTAAGGGTAACTTATCTATAACAAAAGAAAAAAAAAACAATTTTAACAGATGTCCTTTATTGAAAATATCTGGATTTGAATATCGTGGCGATCAAAACTGTAGGGCTGGTTTGTCTCGTTTCTGAAAATAATTGATATTAGAGTCGACACTTAGAATGATATCGTAATACTACCTGTTGCGAATCTGCAAAACCAGGTGTGGTGTGAAAATTAGTTCACTAGAGCCACAGGTTTTAAATTATTTCGTTCCATTACACAGTTATATAGATCAGATGTTATGATCTTGCGATGAACGCGCATGATAAATAATACACAATCATTTAAAATGATATAATTCTTAAAACAATTTAATGCAACCGAACAAATTCTGTACAATTAAATGTAACAACTTAACCTAATTTAAGACTACACTAACTTTACAGGATCAGAAAAGAAGCGACGTGAAAACGGCTATTAAACATTGATCAAATATCACAACCCGTCCAACTTTCTGAATTTTTAGAAACTAATGGAGTGGCATTTACTCATATTAAACAGCTTTAGAGGTATGATTTCGCCTACTATGCATGTCTAACTGATGCCTGTCAATAAAACTTTTATCACACAAGGCTTCTCACCTTTATGAGTTCTACTGTGTCTGCACAAGTTACATGACTGAATAAATCCTTTATCACTCTCTTTAGATTTGAAAGGCTTCTGACCTAGATATATGAGTAACAGTGTGACTTTTTTATATACTTGTTTCTCTCACAAAAGGATCTGCCACATACTCTTTATATTACAAAGGCCTCCTATCTGTGTTATGAACTTCGTGCATTTTGAAGTAGTGTTTCAAAGAAAAAGTCGTGACACATATTTCACATTTGCAAACCTCCATACCTACATAACTTCTACTATGAATCATCAGTAGAGTGGACCAATTCGAAGCGAAAGCAGAGGCGTGACTAACGAATTGGTTCCCGCGTGCACCATCGCAAATATGATTACTTAGTACATATGTTGTCCACGGTCATCGTGTGTGCACGTATAATAGTAGCAGGAGAGTGTATTCTTTTAGTCATTAAATTACATACATTTTAGATATTATTTTTTATACGTATCATCGAGAACGTTTCATAATCTAGAAAAACCATTTTACAAATTTTTTGTATCTAATATAATAACAGCACCAGCAATGATAGTATGTATATCTCTAGATATTAATAATGTTTCGCATGCGGGAACCAATTCGTTAGCCACGCCTCTGCTTTCGCTCCGAATTCGTCCACTTTAATCATCACACAATGTTTTCCAGAATTTTTTTATCATATACTTCACATTCGCAAGGCTTCTCAATTGTGCAAGTTCTACAGTGATTGTGCAAGTTCTGTTTCTGATGATATACTTTCCATTTGTTAAGGTGCCCACAGCTTAGATATAACAACTAGGTTCGTACAATACATATATAACAATATAACAATAATGTTGTACAGTCTCTTTCTAAAGTAATGTCTCCCCCAGCCGTCGGGTTCATATCAATAATACCTTCCACTTAGCGTATTGTATTCATCGGATATCTTCGGCTATGAAAGAGGCCACATGAGATACGATACGGTGCGAACATGTATATAACCTGTGTAATTATAATTTTAAATATCGATATGCGTATTTACCTGCCAGCGGTAAAATATAGGACTTTATTAAACACTACTTTTATACCTTTTCCTAAATATGTATTTGAATATTAAAATAATATTCATTTTATTGATGTATACACCGTTATTGATAAATCTTACAAGAAATCCGTCCCAACAAAGATCTCTTTTTTTATAAAAAGAAAAACAAATAACTGATATATTGCAAATCCATTATTATCCCCTTAATAGTGTCGTTTCGAAGAGTCTGGTACATCGTTAATCTATTTCTAATTACAAAATGCAATATTTTGTAATCATGGGTTTAAATAGAGTAGATAGATGGTAACGCAGTTAGACAAAAAACCTGCCTAGTTGTGTAGTTGTCATTATAAAATATAATTTTATAACATAATAGTGCTTAATCTTTATAATCATTGAATATATACCTAAATATTAGATTTACATATTGGTTAATTTAAATTTTCAAACATTTTCTGTATTTAATTATAAGTGGATTAAATAAATCGGATCAAATCGGTTTCTTCTCTGTTTAAAGTGGTGGAACCTAATGTGAGATTTTAATAAACAATTGAATTTACTGTTGATTATAGTAGGGAAACATAATACAATAAACAAAATAACACTTTCTTTAATAGATACATATGATAATTACTAGGAAAATCTTGTAGACTCGGCAAATATATGAGCGCTCCCCAATCATCAAGAGGCTGTTCATAATGTTTGAGAAAATCTTCGTGGGCAAACTTATTGCAAAAATATCGTGAACTCTGTATATTGCTATATTTGTATTATTAATTTTTTGGGAAAATTCTTAGATAATCAAAATTTTTTACACTGAGAGAAACATGTATTGTACACAAGCTACAACAATCTGTATGTTATTACAGGTAAAATAAAAATTACAAGAAATACTAAGATTATAATATGTTTTGTAACAAATACAATAATTTTTTTTATTGGTAAACCATTTTGCTTGTTTAAAACATGCAAACGCGTGAGTAAATTGATCATTAAAACACACGTTTTAAAGTTACAAGGGGCAACGTCAACAATTCAAAAATAGGTGAAGTATAAATGTCAACTAATTGATCTAACAAAACAACCTTTTACAAATAAAAAATTATTAATAAATTTGTCAAAAGCTGCAATGAGATATTTTATAATAATTATATCGAAAAACTCTTACTTAAGAGGAATGTGAAATGTGCAATTGATATTATATGAAAGATTAAATCCTCGGTTTTTTAAATCAGATACACCAATCTGCATTTGCTATATTTTAAGCACTCCGGCTTCACTGTCGTGCTTCAAAAATCGCGCGTGTTTTAACAACCCTATTGTCCACTCATACTTTAATATACTATTCTTATTGTTGTAAAATACATTCTCGTATTGGGCATGATAATTATTATACCGGTGCAGATATATTTCTCTGTTATGCGAGAACGACTAACCAAAATGACAGACGTCAAAATAAGTAGTAAGTAAGTATGTAAAACAAGCTAAGCACCCTTGCTTCCGTAAATTGACGTGTCTGAGCATTTTATGTACGGAGGCTAATTAAATCGTTAGAGGTTATTCACCTTCCATTTTAGATATAGGAACACCTAATATAGATTAAAAATAATCTTTTGTAAAATCAGAATATCTAAGAAAATATCTACCGTTGCATTCAAAAAAAGCGACTTTCCGAATTTTGAAGTTTTTTGTAAGCAACTGTTTTTAAACACCCTGTATAATATTGCAGATAAGAACTTCAAACTCTGTATAACTACACGATATCTGCTGTGTATATGCAAAATTTCGTTTGTTTCTTCTGCTCCTAGGTGACGTAATATCACTATAAAGTAAGATCGGTATCTGTCACTTTTCTTATTTAATTGCGAATAACTCAAAAGGAGTGGTATCATATTTAGGTATAGCATAGGACACATGAAATATGTGTAAAATGTATCTTAGAAGCTGAATTTGTAATTAAATTTATAGCACGCTATTTAAAATATTGAAGTCGATGCCCACTTGCGGTTAACAGGAATTCTAATTCAAAATTTTTATACAAAAATATTTGCACGTAATACTTCATATTCAACCATATCCGACCACAAAATTTGGTTTCAAAATCCCGTTTCGTTTGTATAATACTTTTAATAGGCCATTCTCACCAATAACGCCGTTAATCAGTTATTTGTTTTTACTTTAAAAGAAATCCTTGTTGGGACGGATTTCTTGTGAGATTTGTCCATCAATAAACGTGTATGCCTCAATGAAATGAGTATTATTTTAATATTCAAATAAGTATGTTATAACATGCATTAAAAATTACCTCTAATAAAAGTCTGGAAGACTAACAATAACTGAAAGTACACGTTATATATTATATATTTAGGAAACTGACCATCACAGGTATAAAAGTAGGGTTTAATGAAGTGGTATATTCTACCGCTAGCAGGTAAATACACATATCGAGATTTAAAATTATAATTACACAAGTTATATACACGTTCGATCTGTAATGTATCCCCTGCGGCTTCCTTCTTGCCGAAGATGTCCGATGAATATAATACGCTAAGCGGAAAGTATTATTGATATGAATCCATCAGCAGGGGGGACATTACTTTAGAAAGAGATTGTACATGCTTGAGCATTGATGTTTACCAGTGTGTGATCAAAAAGTCGCAATAATAGGTCGCTGTTGGTTGGTTCGGATAGAATCCATCAAAGTATATTGGTATACAAGTACGTCAGATATGCATCTACGAAAAACATGTTTGACACGTATATATACTAGTTTATCGACACCCTAAAGCTTCTCGCCCGTATGAATTCTATTGTGTTTGTTTAAGTTCCCTTTCACTGAAAATCTCTTGCCACATACTTTACATTCGTGAGACTTCTCGCCTGTATGAATTATACTGTGATTGTTTAAGCTCCCTTTCTGAGAAAATCTATTCCCACATACTTTACATTTGTAAGGCTTCTCGCCTGTATGCTTTGTAGTGTGTTTGTTTAAACTCACTTTCTGAGAAAATCTTTTGCCACATACTTTACATTCGTAAGGCTTCTCGCCCGTATGAATTCTACTGTGTTTGTTTAAGTCCCCTTTCCTAGAAAATCTCTTGCTACATACTTTACATTCGTGAGGCTTCTCGCCTGTATGATTTCTAATGTGACTATTTAAGGTCCCTCTCTGAGAAAATCTCGTGCCACATACTTTACATTCGTAAGGCTTCTCGCCCGTATGAATTCTATTGTGTTTGCTTAAGTTCCCTATCACAGAAAATCTCTTGCCACATACTTCACATACGTGAGGCTTCTCCCCTGTATGAATTCTACTGTGAATGTTTAAGCTCATTTTCTGAGAAAATCTTTTCCCACATACTTTACATTCGTAGGGCTTCTCACCTGTATGATTTGCACTGTGAGTGTTTAACCTCATTTTCCGAGAAAATCTTTTCCCACATACTTTACATTCGTAGGGCTTCTCGCCTGTATGATTTGTACTGTGAGACTTTAAGCTTACTCTCTGAGAAAATCTTTTGCCACATACCTTACATTCGTAAGGCTTCTCCCCTGTATGAATTCTGCTGTGTTTGTTTAAGTTCCCTTTCAGAGAAAATCTCTTGCCACATATTTTACATTCGTGAGGCTTCTCCCCTGTATGAATTCTACTGTGAATGTTTAAGCTCACTCTCTGAGAAAATCTCTTGCCACATACTTTACATTCGTAAGGCTTCTCCCCTGTATGAATTCTACTGTGTTTGTTCAAGTACCCTTTCACAGAAAATGTCTTGCCACATACTTTACATTCGTAAGGCTTCTCGCCTGTATGAATTCTACTGACTGTTTAATTGGTATTTTAAGACGAATCTTTTACCACATATTTTATGGTTGGAAAGCTTCTCATCTGTATGTTCCCGTACGTGTCTGATAAGTTCTAGTTTGTTCAGAAAATCCTTACCACAAACCTTGCAATCCATAGCTATTTTGTCGGTTTGAATATGTTGCCGTTTCTTAGGTACGTCGTGTACGTCAGACTGTTCTGTTAAATGAGTTCTTTCATGCTGCTGCAGATTACATTCTTGAGAAAAAGTCTTAAAGCAATACCCGCATTTAAATACTGGATGCTCTATGTGAATGGAGATGTGAGAAGTGAGGTCCGATATACTGTTAAAATATTTATTACAAAGTTCGCAACCGAAAGGCTCTGTACTTTTGTGGATTGTCTCGTGGATCATAAGATCAGAGCGCTGAGTAAATAATATTTGGCAGTACTTGCAATTGATTGGCGTGTCGCCTATATGACTTTCTGCGTGAGCAATTAGCTGGCTCTCCAAATTAAAACTTTTATCACATGATTGACAACAATAGCGATTGCCGTTCGTTCTGTTTTCATGGATTAGCATATGGTCGGTTAGTATCTGACGCGAACTGCAAATCTCCCTGCACAAAGAACACTGATTCTTCAACAAAGCTATCTTAATTGTTAGGGAATGACTCAGCTCTTGGTGCCTAAGTAGGTCTTTCGGACAAGTGAATACGTTTAGACAAACAATGCATGACACGGAGTTCTTCTCTTTCTGTTGTGCTCTGTGTTCATTCAAACATTCGGCATTATCATTTTGTTTTTTATCACCAGTATCAGTGAACAGTGTTTGATCGCGATGCACCTCCATTTTATGCGCCCGGAGTAGGTCCTTAGTATCGAAAAATTCACGACACACATTACAGAAACAAAACCAGAACGATTTTTCGTTATCTTCCACCTCTGAATCACCATCTTCAGTCGAACGCGTTTCTCTGCTACTTTGTTGATTGTCAATGCTCCACTTCCCTCCTACTATCGGTGATATAGTTGAGTACCTGAAAATACTAAATATTAGTTCCTAAATATGATTAACGTTATTTGGTATAATTAGCAGAGTTAGCTCATAGAACTATTAAAACAGAAATTATTGGGTACGAAACTATGTGTCAGCAGCATTCGTTATATATGTGTCGGTAACATGTCGCTGCCGTTGCATCGCTGCCGTTGCTGGATATATATGGTAGAAATAATAGTAGGTAGGCTGCTGCTGTCACTGCTGGAATAAAAATAAAATTTTTCTTTTTACGAGAAGCTTCCAGTTCGAGGGTAGTTGGATCTGCTGCTGGAAATATAATTTCTTATATTGGACGTTAAACGTGTTGGTGGTCAAAAATCGCGGATATTTTTCTCACGGTTCATGTTATTGCTGGTTAAACCTTCTAAACTTACTTTCATCTTTCTGGGGGTATAAAATAGTCTACTCAGGTGCTATAAAGCCATAGCATTCCGTTATTCAAGATTAGCTAGTGAAGCTGCAGTAGGGTTTCCTAGTTTTCAGAATTTGATGGAAGATAAATGCCTCGAAGAGCGTATGCACTGGCACTGCAAAATTGAAGAATACGCAATTATATACGTGAGCTCATTAAATCATAGTAACTTGCCAACTTCAATACCACCGCCGCCTACTTATCTCAACAGAGCTGTAATAGTAGATTGGAAATTTTCGACAACTGTAAAAGTTTGTTTAAATTGTATTAGGGTTGTCTATCCTTTAAATGTATTAGGTAAGTTAATTTTATGTAAGTAATATTTTTACAAACATGTTGCAATTAAAAAGGAAAAACCTAATGCAAGCACATAAGTTTAGCGATAACCACACGCCGTAAAAGGAACGTTTGAAAGTTCAATCCTGACACACAGACACGTGTTTCGAACTTATGCGTAGACCTAACGTCGCACACAGAAACTTTCAACATCTAACTAGATGTTTGTAGTAATAAAGCAATTTGCTTATGAACAGGTAAAATAGCTACGTAATGTGAAATGAATGGGGCGATCGCTACAGAAATATATTCATATTTTCAGATACTTTTAATATCTGCATTATTACGTAGTATAGCGTTTGCCAACACCCATTACCATTAATGACATATAAACGCAAATAAAATAATTATTGTATTTCTTCTTAGCCCTACTTAACTGAATTTAATAATATCCTACAAATCAATTTTAGAACCATAAGAAAAATTATTTATCAAAGCAGATAGACAGCAATCTATGTTCATCTTAAGTTTGTTTCGATAAAAACAGTGATCTTATTCTATAATTAATAACAAAACACACAGTCAACAAATAAACATTTATTTCAAATAATAAAGAAGGTAAAGGAAAAGGTAGTCAAACTGAAAACAAATTAATACAGAGAAAAACTTTTTAATTATTGCTTGGTTCTGAAGGACATTCTCTGCACCATCATGCGAACTTACATTCTCTAAAGTATATGTAATAGACTTTTATATCTTGCCCCCATACATATTCTTACTCATGTAATTTCTTAATTACATAAATACTTAGAAATATAGTGAAATTGTATGCGATAACGATTTAACTATACAGCTGCGGCCAATTGTTATAGGCACCCTAATAAAGTAAATATATATTCGGAAGTCATTAAGAATTATAATAATATAATATAATAATATATAATTATAATAAAATACTATAACAAACAGCAATGCTTTTTCATTAGTTCTATTTATGTAGGTTGTATCAGTAAACTAGCGAAAAAATATACTCTGCCTATAACATTTGGCCGCGACTGTATGTTCAGATCGCATTACGAGATTATCAGTTTAGGAATTAATAAATGACCCTCGGAATATGAAATTGGATTTAATAGAAAAATATATTGCATATATGTACTACAAAAGACACATGAATTGAATCGAAAAGCTATAAAATTTCCTCGGGACTAAATCAGGTAGCGAAATATAAACAGACAAACAACTGCCAGCGGCTGTATGCTGTAAAATATTTTAGACATACATAAGTATAAAGACATTAAGTAGTAATACCTACCTAAGCACCTACCTAGCAATAGGCTGTACATAGCACCAATGTTAAAAAGTTATGTTACCTAAAAATATATATCCTTTAGCTTTATATGAACTGTGGAAATTATATGGCATAATTAAGGTAATAATAAATAATAATAAAGTATTAATAAATAAAGAAATTATAATATAACAATATCTTTTATTTCAATAAAACTTATACATCAAATATTGCATTATTAGTCAGTAGTATCATATTTTTTATACCAATTTTGTGAATAATATCCTCCTATATGAGGTTGTTGCATATAATAATGTTGCTTTGTATCTGCACAAGCAGTCATAAACTTGTTCTTAGAAACAATAGCACTATTTCCAAACATGAAATTATTACTAAATCCTATTACCTAACTACATTGAATGTCATATTCAGCATTTGCATTTACAAAATTAGGAGTAGTATCAGTTGGTGCATTAGCTTGTACAGGTTCAATTCCAAAGTGAACTTGAGGTTGTGCTTTTGTTGAATGTAATGTAATATCACTTGTAAACATATGATATTTGTTAATAATATTTTAATACACTAATTTTTGTCAATTTTTTTCAAATACAGGATATACTTTTGGAGTATTCTGAGCAAATATTTCATCTAGTGTATATTGACAAGTTTTCTTTCCAACATCAGTATGATTTGGTACAACTGCATTATGATGTGGATGTTTTAATATACCATTTATTGGTTGATAAGAGTATTTTATTATGGGACTGTTAATATGTTCATTTAAACTATATCGATCGATAATATTATCTAATCGAGGCCAACCACTATTAACATGATATTTATTTTTAGTAGATTCATTAGTTGTTGCCATTACGCAAGCATAATACAGTAATGCCCGATTAACTACCCAACTTGTAGGAAAATTCGTTGGTGTTGTAGAAGAATGATAGTCCTTTATATGGCCATAAAATCGATTTGTAAATTCATCTGCTGTTACATCCCCAATTTCACTGATAGTCATTGGAGCTTTATCATTTTGTTTTAATTTCATATTAATTCTAGTCATCTAGTTTTTGACTTACCAAATATTACATGCATTGAATTAGCACTACCTGTTATTGTAGATCCTACATCAAACGAACATCGTACTCCTTTTGGGATTACTTCAACATAAATTTCTTTTATATAACTTCCAATAGACAAATTACTATATTCAATTGGTGATAAATAAAAAGGCACCCAATCTACAGGTAAATACGCAAGGCTTGTTGTATACTCCATATAATCGTTTACGAGTTTAGGAGATCCACGTGCAAATTTAGCTGAAGCGAATCCGCAAGTATGCATTAATCTAGATTAAAAAAAATGTCATACTTGGACTTGCTAATGAATAATAAAAAGAAATATTAAAAACAGAACCGTCCGATCCACCAAAGCATCAAGACCTATGCTAATTTTGTCTCTAAAACGTAAACAACTTATTAATAAACATAATTTCACCTATAAAATCATCATATTTCCCTTATCCGAGACCCAATGAATATTTAATCACCAAATTCTGAGGGGAGACGTCCAATTTTATTAAAATTTCTACGAAGAATCGTCCAAAATAATATTCTGAAGCACCAGATCCAGACATTTTTCCATTCCCGAGGCAGATCCCGAGGAATATCTCCCACGACCAGGTTCCGAACACCTTTCCAGCCTGAATTTCCAGTTCACACGTGGAGAAATCTTACAATACCCGATCCTGACCTATTTCCCGACTGAGACACAGTCGAACGCACCTCTTAACAGATAAGTGGTTATAATAAATAAGTATTTTTTTTTTTTTTTTACATATTAATTCAAGATATTGTCCCACAAAGAAAATTAAGACTCATATCTGTAACACTAAATTTAATCGTAATTAGTTGAAAATCACAACAAAAAAAGTACTCACCAAATTACAGATAATTCTTCAATCTAGTTCATTAGATTTAATCATTGTGTATGAATTGTATTGTTCCATACTTTAACCTAAAAAGAGGAAAATCAAAAACCAATTTTTAATCGTAAACACGTTATTAACACCTGCCAGAACTTACCTTCGATAAGAATATTAAGTTTTTGGTTGTATCGCGTATCCTAGATAAAAATCACTTCCATTCAACGTTAGTTTTATAATTTTCATTGTTGAATTATATTTTACCACACGTGAAGAACATAGGTTCAAATAAAAAGCATTCATACCATATGTAATAATTTTAAAAGCTTACCAACCTAAATACTGTCACAAATAGCTAGTCCTAGAATTAAGGCTCGCAAATTAATAATAAATTGAATATTTTGAATTTATAAAAAAACCCGTCTTTCAATTGTGTGTGTGAGAGAGAGACAGAGAAAGAAATGATCCTTGAACCTACTTTAACCCTGAGATTAAGAGGACAAGCCCAGCCCAACAACAAACAAGCTATCAACAAAAAAGGGGCAGTACAATTTGTATCGGTAGCATGTCGTCGCTGCCGTTGCTGGATATACCGGGCGCACGCGCACGAGCTGCTGATACGTTTAGTGTAAGATGAAAAAGAACAGCGAAGAGACATCCCTTAGTTAACACAGGAAACGTATATCGGTACTGGTTGTTTGGACGAAATCTCTTTATCTAACATATTAAAATCCTATGCTTGCTCTAACACATTGAAGATCCTATCAACAGATCGAAGTGCTCAAACACGACAGAATGCATTTGAGATAGCAACAGACTTGCGCCTGCGTACATGCACATTAGACTCAGCTACCAAGGTGATGCGAAGAAATTGATAATACACCGAGAGTGTCAGACAGAGCATAACATAGCGCTTCCCAGTTACAGTCGCCCACACATTGCTAATGCATCTATCAGCAGGTCAAACGTGCGCATACTGTATATGGTAGAAATAATAATAGGCTCCATACTGATATCTAGAGTTAGTACTGCGTTATCAGTACTTTGATGAGTAACTAACTCTCCGGTAGAGATATATTCCTTTTGACAAACTCCGTAAGATTTCGGATAGCTTCCAACGTCCTGTATTTCGTGTTCAATTAAACATTTCGTATTACTATCATCTTCGCCCAAGAATATCGCAACATTTCAAGTCTGTTCGAGAATTTGTTCCTGCATACGTTACAATCGTATGTTTCTTCTTTATCGTCGTACCTGTCATTGTGGAGTTTCATTTTGTGTGCTTCTAGAATTTCTTTAATATCGAAGACTTCATGGCATATATTACAGAAATAAAACCAACATGATTTTTGTCCTCCATTTCCGAATCGGTGTCAATTATCGAAAATGTCTCGATTTTAATATCGTGGCGATCCAATCTATAAGCCTCCTTTGTCTTGTTTCTGAAAATAATTGATATTAGAGTCAACACATGGAATAATATCGTCATACTATCTGCTACAAATCTGCAAAACCACGTGTATAGATCTGTTATGATTTGGTGATGAACGCGCATAATAAATAATACACAACCCTTTGGAATACTAATGCTTAAAATAATTTAATGCAACCGAACAAATTCTGTACAATTAAATGTAACAACTTAACCTAATTTAAGACTACACTAGCTTTACAGTATCAGATAAGAAGCGACGTGAAAACGGCCATTAAACATTGATCAAATATCATAACCTATACAACTCTCTAAATTAAAAAAAAACTGATGGAATGGTATTTATTCATATTAGACAGCTCTAAAGGTATAATTTCGAATATTATGCATGTCTAACTGGTGTTTGTCAATAAAACTTTTATCACACAAGGATTCTCACCTTTATGAGTTCTACTGTGTCTTCACAAGCTTCATGACTGAATACATCTTTTATCACACTCTTTAGATTTAAAAGGTTTCTGAACTATATGAGTAACAGTGTGGCTATTTTACTTGTAGCCCTCTCAAAAAGATTTGCCACATAATGCCACATTTGCAAACCTCCATACCTACATAACTTCTACTATGAATCATCAGGCAATGTTTTCCAGAAATTCTTTTATCATATACTTCACATTTGCAAGGTTTCTCACTTGTATGAGTTCTATAGTAATTGTGCCAGTTCTGTTTCTGACAATGTACTTTCCATTTATTAAGGTGCCCACAGTTTAGTAAACAACTAAATCATACAGTATGTTACACATGCTTGAGCATTGATGTTTACCAGTGTGAGATCGAAAAGTCGCAAACATAGGTCGCTGTTGGTTGGTTCGGATGGAATTCATCAAAGCATATTGGCATACAAGTACGTCAGACATGCAAATTCGAAAAGCATGTTTGACACACATGTATAGGTACAGGTTTATCGACACCCTAAGGTTTTTCGTCTATATGAATTCCACTGTGACTGTTTAAGTCCCATTTCTGTGAAAATCTCTTGCCACATACTTTACATTCATAGGGCTTCTCGCCGGTATGAACTGTACTGTGACTGTTTAAGTGATTTTTCTGAGAAAATCCCTTGCCACATACTTTACATTCGTAAAGTTATATATGTACTTGAAAGACGTATGACGCATCTACTACAAACGTACAATATAATTTTTTCCTTTTGAAATACACAAATTGGAAATATACCTACTTATATATTAAATAAATATATATAGATATACTTATATAACGTGCCATCGAAAAAAAAACATAATTAGGGTAGGCTATGTAAATGTTTTTGATCGTTGCTTTAGCCACTATCACATAATGACATTTATTACTTGACATTTTATTGTAACTTTAGTTTACTTAAGTTTTATAACCTCAAATTAAATGTCAAGGAATAAATGTCATTATGTGAAAGTGGCTAAAGTAACAATCCATTCACATAGCCTACTCTAATTATGATTTTTTTCGATGTGTCTATATTATATACGGGGGTACTGTAACTGTCCCAGTTCTTCTTTCTTTGAGTGTACCTTACATTTGTTAAACTTATCCATAGATTGAAAAAATAAAGTCATACAAGTATGTTATACATTCTTGAACGTTGATGTTTATCAGGGTATGATAGAACAATCGCAAACGTATCGTCAAACGGGGATACTTTGATAACTAAGTGTAACATTGATCGTTTTACCCTAAAAGATTTGTTTTTATTGTTACTGCTTTATAACTTCATGTTTGCAGCAAATGCGTTCATATCAGCAACACCGGATAATTGTAGTTCTGTGATTTATGCCATCTAGTCTCACTAACCCTCGAACTGTTTGATAATTTTACCTCAATGTTGTCGGTGAACACGTGCATGTTGTCGTTGTGAAAAAATATTGTATTGCAGGAGAAAATGTATTTGAGTGTGACAGGGGCGATGCATATGTATTTAAAACAAATTTTATGTCAATCGTGCTTTATGTGCAGTAGAACAGTTTACACCTAGGGGAACTCTGATCAGAAATTCTGGGCAGCTTTGATCAACTGATCAAGATTACCCCAGGCACATAACAGTCCGTATAACAGTGTCTATACCTAGTTCTGTTGTTCCATATTCCATGGTTTGCTTTTTTACAGATTTATAATAGACAACGCCACGAAAACACAAGAGGAAATTGGGCCGTAGGAAGTATAAAGACTATGATGCATATAAAATTGAAGAAGCTTTAGAAAAAATTGTTGAGTCTGGATGGTCAATTAGAAAAGCGGAATGAGTACAATATACCTTATGGTACGCTGTTTAACAAATATGCTGGCAGACATTGTCAAAATGTTGGGTGACCAACATTATTTTCCTGCAACAAAGAGAAAGCACTAATTAAAGCAACAGTTACATGTGGAGATTTGTGATTCCCACTATCCAAAACTGATTTGCAGTAGATTGCAAAGAACTATGCTGACAGCAAGGGCAGAATTTTACAGAATGTTGTCAATAATAAACCTGGAATTGACTGGGTTGGTGGTTTATTAAAACGACACCAAGATGAAGTTGCTAATCCACTAGCTGCTAACATAAAATGATCACGAGCCAGCGTAAGCAAACAAACTCTCCAAGTATATTTTCATAATTTAGAGCTTACCTTAAAAAGCGTCCCAGCATCACACATATTTAACTACGATGAAACCAACTTTACGGACGATCCGAGACACAGAAGAGACTATATCGACGCGGAATCAAATACCCAGAACAAGTATATAATTTCAGTAAATCCGCCACAACCGTCGATAATGAGTGCTTCTGCATCGGGTGTGTTGCTGCCACCATATATTATATACCGATCAGAAAAAATATGGAATACTTGCTCTCCAAATGGTCCAAAAGGCGAGCCATGTTGTAATCAACGTTGTTGTAGTAGTGGAACAAGATATAACCGTACGTCACATGGTTGGATGGAAGCAACCACGTTTACAGACTGTGGTTTACTACATTACAAGTAATTATTGGTGATAATCTAGCATCACATTTTACAAATGATGTGTTAGAGGCATGCTGGGAACACAATATATCGTTTACTTGTTTACCAGCCAATTCTACCCATCTAGCTCTACCCGTGGACGTTTCTGTCTTTCGTCCTATGAAAATTGCATTAAGAGACACCCTACTTCAATGAAAAAATCACAATCCACAACGTGTATCTGTATAAAAATATGAATTTCCACATTTATTACGAAATGCTCTGATTAATAATATCAAGTAATATGGACAATAAGACAATTAAAGGGGAAGAGTTAAATGGAGATGCCATAAAGAAAAATATTATTAGTGGTTTTGAAGCCACAAGCTTAATGCCATTTAATCCGGAACGTGTCTTGCAAAAAATCTTATCTTGACGCACAGAATATAAATGAAGATATGAATTCTTCAGTAGTTTCTCTACAAAGATTTGGAGAAGGATCATCAAAGCCTTTAAGTAAAAGAAAAAAATAAACGTCGAACCAGGTAAAAGTATCACATCTGACGATGTAACCTCTCAAGATGATGAAGAAGATGATTTAGACAATTCAATAAGAAATTGTGATGATTTTTCTTCTATGGGTAATGTCAATGATAAAGAAACAGTAATGATCATGTTTCTATTGTCATAGATAATTTAATTGTAGATGACTATGTTAAAGTGCGACTTGAAAGCAACAACTCAAATTAATTAAAATATTATATGGGCATTGTCACCGAAGTTTTGAATGATGATTATTTTTATATCAATTTTTTTCGCAAAAACACTGTCTTAAAAAGTGTTTACTTTGCTTTTCCAACTGTAAAAGATGAATCGATAATTTTAAAAAATGAAATTGAATCTAAAATACAAACTGCTGTAAATATCAGAGGTCGGTACCTATACGTTTTCAGGCATTGATACTGTTAATTTTGGCTAACTTGCTATAAAAAAGTAATAAGTAGGTAATTACAATTTATGAAGTAGGTACCTCTAACGGAAGTTACCAATCCTAGTGTTTAGTTATGTTCCACAATATGCTTTAGATTTTGTTAAAGATATTTTCTAATGAAAACATAGAACAAATGGCATTTTCGGTTATTTTAATTATTTGGTGGTGTCCTGTTCATAATAGCGGGATTTAACTTCCTGTTCGTCTATATATTTATTTGCAACAGCATTTGAAATGGGGCAACTTTGATTACAAAGCATTTAGAGTTTGCAAGTGTATTATTTTAACTTATTGATCAAAGTTGCCCCATCGGGTATAATTCAGATCAGATAGGTACCTGTGTATGAGGTGTTTCATTTAACACCTAAGCAAAAACTAATACTATGCTAATCCATACAAAATTTATTTCATTCCGGAAATTCATTTCTAAAACATAAAAGTATTCCCGTTTGAAGGCACATCGCTTCAAGGTGGTTCGGCTGAAATTCATTACACATATTGGCATTCATGTAAGTGACACATGTACCTACAGAATAATAGAATGTTTGACGTAGGTACATGTATGCCTGTTTGTCGACACCTTAAGGTTTTTCGCCTGTATGAATGTTACTGTGACTGTTTAAGTGCCCTCCCATAGAAAATCTTTTGCCACATACTTTACATTCGTAAGGCTTCTCGCCTGTATGAATTCTACTGTGACTGGTTAAGTTCCCTACCTGAGAAAATCTTTTACCACATACTTTACATTCGTAAGGCTTCTCGCCTGTATGCATTCTACTGTGATTGTTTAAGGTAGATTTCTGAGAAAATCTTTTGCCACATACTTTACATTCGTAAGGCTTCTCGCCTGTATGCATTCTACTGTGATTGTTTAAGCTCGCTATCTGAGAAAATCTTTTGCCACATACCTTACATTTGTAAAACTTCTCACCTGTATGAACTGTACTGTGACTGTTTAAGTGAATTTTCTGAGAAAATCTCTTGCCACATACTTTACAATCGTAAGGTTTCTCACCTGTATGAATTCTAATGTGACTATCTAAGTCCCCTTTCCTAGGAAATCTCTTCGCACATACTTTACATTCGTAAGGCTTCTCGCCTGTATGAGTTCTAATGTGACTATCTAAATCTCCTTTCCTAGAACATCTCTTGCCACATACTTTACATTCGTAAGGCTTCATGCCTGTATGAATTTTACTGTGTTTGTTTAAGTTCCCTTTCAGAGAAAATCTCTTCCCACATACTTTACATTTATAAGGCTTCTCACCTGTGTGAGTTGTACTGTGACTGTCTAAGTACCATTTCTGGAGAAATCTTTTGCCACATACTTTACATTCGTAAGGCTTCTCGCCTGTATGAATTTTACTGTGTTTGTTTAAGTTCCCTTGCCGAGAAAATCTCTTGCCACATACTTTACATTGGTAAGACTTCTCAGAGCTATGAGTTCTAGAGTGACTGTTTAACTGGTATTTTAAAGCGAACCTTTTGCCACATATTTTATGTTTGCAAAGCTTCTTATCTGTATGTTGCCGTACGTGTCTGATAAGTTCTAGTTTGTTCAGAAAATCCTTACCACAAACCTTGCAATCCATAGGTATTTTGTCGCTTTGAATATGTTGCCGTTTCGTAGGTACGTCGTGCACGTTAGACTTTGCTGTCAAATGAGTTCTTTCATGCTGCTGCAAATTACATTCTCGAGAAAAAGTCTTAAAGCAATACCCGCATTTGAATACTGAATGCTTTTTATGAATCAAGATGTGAGAAGTGAGATCGGTTATACTGCTAAAATATTTATTACAAAGTTCGCAACCAAAAGACTCTGTACTTTTGTGGATTCCCTCGTGTATCATAAGATCAGAGCGCTGAGTAAATAATTTTTGGCAGTACTTGCAATTTATTGGTGTGTCGCCTATGTGACTTTCTGCATGAGCAATTAGCTGGCTCTCCAAATTAAAGCTTTTGTCACATGAATAACAGCAATAACGATTGCCGTTTGTTCTGTTTTCGTGGATTTGCATGTGGTCGGTTAGTACGTGACGCGAATTGCAAATCTTCCTGCAAAAAGGACACTGATTCTTCAACAAAGCTATCTTAATCGTTAGAGAATGACTCAACTCTTGATGCTTAAGTAAGTCTTTCGGACAAGTGTATTCTTTTTGACAAATAACGCATGACACGGAGTTCTGCTCCTTCTGTTGTGCTCTGTGTTCAGTCAAACATTCGGTATTATCATTTTGTTTCTCATCACCCGTATCAGTGAATAGCCTTTGGTCGCAATGCACCTCCATTTTATGCGCCCGGAGTAGTTCCTTAGTATCGAAAAATTCACGACACACATTACAGAAACAAAACCAGAACGATTTTTCGTTATCTTCCATCTCTGAATCACTATCTTCAGTCGAACAGGTTCCACTGCTGCTTTGGTCAATGCCCCATTTCGCTTCTACTCTTGGTGATACAGTTGAGTACCTGAAAATACTAAATGTTAGTTCCTAAATATGATTAACGTAAATTATTATAATTAGCAGGGTTGGCTCATATAAAACTATTAGAGCAAGAATTAATGATTAGTAGACTGCGCATCAGAAAAAACTGACCTGCCCATAAATTACCGTAATTACCAACATTTGGCCCGGTAGAAAGTAGAATCAAAATCGCGGAAGAGAAAAAGCACAGACTGTCATAATATTGCGAATGTTATGTAGACTGTATTATGTCGCGTCAAGAAAACAAGAGCTTGTCTAAAAAATATAGCTGTATATTCGGCATTAAAGACGAGATATACTATGAACCTATCTTTTCCTGGACACGCTACGACCACGTATGAGAAAGCGTGTTATTATGCCAGAGAACATAAGAAATACATATATCGGATACAAATCAGTATTTTACAACAATTATAAAATATATGTGATTGAGAAGTGTTTCCATAATGTCAATGAGTACTTATCGTGCTGATCAATTAAAGTATTGTTTTTGAAAATGTTTGGTAGGTTTTATATTAAGTTGATATTTTGGTAATATTTTATAAATTTTTTGACAATTGCCTTATGTCACATTGTCATCGATAACAAATAAATTAATATTATTATTATTATTAAACATCGCTATGCATAATGATGATCCTTTAACACATGTGTCTAGTCATTACAATATAAATAATATTTCAAACAAACAACATTTAAACATTTTATTACCTTCTTTGATTCCATCACCATTTTTTCTCCAAAATTAGGTGCTATTAGAGAAGTAGTTGATTAGGGCCATTGATTTTGTAAATCAATTCGTCCCATTAGATCGTTTCATGGATTTGTTATGATTTCGGGATGGTCGTTACGAACTCGCTTAATAAATAATACACAATCATTTGGAATGCTAAGTATTACAACAGTTTAATACAACCAAACTATGTCCATATAATTAAATGTAACAACTTAACTTAATTTAAGATTATGATAGCCTTAAAGTATCAGAAATGAAGCCACGTGGAAACAACAACTTAGTGTGGAAGAGAAAGTTCAAATTTTAGTAAAATACCCAAATGATTATAGTGAAGTTAGCTTTAGAATAGAAGCGTGAACAGAAACTCAGCCCGAGCTGTTAGATGCAAAGGATTTTCGTAATAACAGCGTAAGTCACTGATGCCTCATATAACTACATTTCTTGCTCTCACAGCTACACCACTCACAATGAGTAATATTCAGAACATATAGACACTGTTGTTAATTGTATACCAGTAACTAGCAACGACGATGTCTAACTAGTGTTTGTCACATAAGGCTTCTAACCTTTAGGAAGTCTAATGCATCTGCGCAAGCTACATGATTGAGTAAATCCTCCATCGCACTCGTTAGCCTTGAAGGGCTTCTAACGCATACGAGTTAGTGTGACTTTTTAATTTCTATGTTTCATAGTTATAATTAGTTATTAGTTATAATTTGGTACTATTGTATAAACTATTGTATTGTTTGAATTTACCAATAAACTGCTATTATTATTATTATTATTATTATTATTATATAAAGGTGTGCTACATACATACATCGCACTTATGAAACTCCTTATCTCTATGAATCTTCAGAAAATGTTTTCCAAAAATTCTTTATCACATACTTCGCATTCGCGAACTCTCTCACCTTTATGTGTTCTACAATGATTGCCCAAGTTTTGTTTCTTAGAATATCACTTGCCACGTACACTCAAAGAAAGAGAACTGGGACAGTTACGGTACCCCGTATTGCAAGAGTAAGATGGTAAATATTGGCACACCCCGCCCCTCATCACCTAACCCTCTTTATCCATTGCATGGACAGTAGTATACGATACGACCTTGTAATTTTATTTACCTGCTTCTCTTTGTAAATACACGTTGCATGAATTAAAATATAATATAATTTGCGAATTCAACTTTTAGCCTAAAGCGAGTGAACTCCTGTCTCCGTTGCACGTATGTATTTGCAGTTTGTATATAGCACATACGAACAATTTTAATTTGCTATCGTACATGCAGTATATTCGATTAATAAATAAGAAAGCATTTGTTAAAATTATACTGATGGGCTTATGGAGTTAAGTTTAGAGGTAAAAAGTGTTTTCATATTTATTAGTAAGAAATTAAACAATTACTTACTAAGTGAAATAAATACGTTTTATTTAGAAAGCTAGCATCCTAACACATAAATATATCATTCCTCGATTTCGTTAAGAAATAATTCTGATTTCGAAATGTCACTTAATGTATGACTTAAATTGAAATTAAAGATGCCACTTAGAGAAAAAACTAAATGTCAGTAAAAGTAAGAAAAGAGATTGTTAACATAATCTAATAATCAAATAGGTATACTGCCTGATCGTTAAACAAATTTGAGGATTAACATAAATGGTATTTGCGGCATTTATTAACAGTTGTCTAAGATTCTACAGATAACTAAAAATAGGGATGCTGCTATTCAGGAACAAGCTGAATATTTTTACTGATACCTTCAACCTAATGTGTTGTATTTTAAATTAAATTCATCATATCTTTTAGGATGCTAGCTATAAAATATATATTTACGTTAGATATATAATTTCTTAGTGATTGACAAATAAAAAGCTCTTGAGTGTAAAAATAAATCTATCTGTTAAGTCTACCAAGGTGACTTCAATAATTTTTGCTTTTTTATTAAACTTATATATACTTGAAAGACTTATGACGCATCTACTACAAACGTATTATTTTTTCCTTTTGAAATACACAATTGTTATAAATAACAATAAAATCGTTAGTTTTTGCTTTAAATGAAATTTATTGGTAGAATTACGTACGCAAGAATGTGGCATTTCATAATGTGCGGAAAATTACTTCAGGCATGTGATGGCCGTTTTCGTTGACGCATATCTGTAGTCGTTCACGAAAATTGACTTCAGTCTTTCCAGCAGGTTTCTATGGATTAGATTAAGTTTTATCCACGTAAACGCGATACTTGAGGTACCCCCATAGAAAGAAATCGCATGTCGGCGCACAAGTCGGGAGATCTAGGAAGCCATAAAACATTACCAAATACAAAATAATACAAAAAATAGGAGCTGATAACGTCAAAGCTCCCCACTGCACACCAAACTGTAACCTTAGGATTGTACAGCGGTTTTTTTATGCAACTCTAGCGGATTTTCGACAGGCCAATAATGACTATTTTGTCTATTGCAGCCCCACTAAGGTGGAAGTGGGCTTCATCACTCATTACCACCAACGCATGTTTTCGTTCTGCTCATCAAGTGTAAGCATTTGTTGGCCAAAATTCATTCGTTGCTGCTAATCTCTTTCATTCAATTCCTGCACCACCGCTATTTTGTATGGATGGAAGCATAATTCGCCATGTAAAATCCTTCTGATAGTACGATCACCGATTCGCAGTCCGGCCGAAGAGGTGGGCTTCGCAGTATCGCTTGTCTAACCCGTTCAACGTTATCTGGAGTGCGCACTGTACGTTGGGGTCCGGGCGGTTATATTTCGAGTATCGCACCTCGTGTTCGAAGATTATGAACACAACGTAAGATTGTGTTACGCGTGCACTGAGGGAACAGTTTTCTTACATCAAGAAAAAAAGAATTCTCGAAAAAAATTGTTTTGTTTCAAGAAAATTGTTTTGTGCCAATATATTTTTGGAGTTTCCTATAAGAATTTTTTTTTTCTTGATAATCATTTGACTTCAAAACAAAAAAGTTTTCTTGCACGAAGTATAAGATATCTTCAGAAGATAATAGTTTGCATTAATACATTTTCCCGGATTTTAAGCAAGACAATATTTTTTTGAAAATTATTAGGTCAAAGTAGGTAATTATTTTCTTTCTTGAAAACATATTTTATTCGTTTGAGAAAATAATTTAGTTAAAAGATAATTTTCCATTATCTAAACTATTTTCTCAGAATAAGCTATAATTTCTGATACCGAGATATTTCTTCACTATGACGATAGATTATTAATACTACTCACACCTGACTACATACATATACAGGTGCCCGGATTTTGTAGGGACAACATGGGTAACTTTTTTATTGGAAGACATGGGGAGACGGTTAAATGAGCAAAAAGGTGTAGATTCAAAAGCTCGCTAAGCATCTATTTTAAAATTTTACTTGCTATGGTTCATTTGTTTAATATTGAAGAAAAACTGAAATCTTCTAATTTCTTTTATTTGCCCTAACTATTTTATTACTTGAGATATTAAGATGCGGTTTGAAGCAATTCAAATTGTAATCTAAATACTTTTATTGGCGCTTAATAAAACAAATTTCAAAAACAAACAAACTGTCAGAAGTGTCAATATTATTACTTCAATTTATTCACTTGGCGGTAAATAATGTGCTATATTAGTAATCTATTATATTCGTGGCAGGTAAGTATGTAATTTACAATGTTTAAATAACTAATTCTCGCACAATTATTTCTTTTATAAGGTACTAATGAGTTGTAATTAGTGTGAATGCTGATTAAAGGCGTTAAGGTCTCAATGGACGTTTTTCTACAGGAGAAATTGACAGGTTGGTGGTTCTACTTGCTTATTCCTACCTTCAAAGATAAGTAGAAAATATTCATTTGTTTGTTATATTTTATTAAATGGGCTTGTTATTTAAGATTATTCTTTTATTATTGTATTGTAGCTTTAAAAGTAAATGTCTAATAATATATTTATGTACGTCTATACGTTATATTTTATAATATTGGACATGTTTGCAATACTTGTGTATATATATATACTTATATACTACATTTTCCACACAATAAAATATTTACTTTGCAAAAGACTAATATTTGCTTCATTTAATACTTAGCTGTTTGCGGTGAATACAAATATAACTCGCCTAGAAAGTTACTTTTTCTTGGCAAGAAGAAGATTTTTGCTGTTTGCAACAAATTCTAATATTACAGGGAAATGTTAAATTCTTTGGATAAAACAACATTTTTCTTGACGAAAAAATATTTTTTCTTTGTGAAAACTTAAACTATTCGGTGCAATATCATTGACACTAAATATAACATATCACCTTACTTAATTAAACATCTTGTTTCTGTCCAATCTTGTATTTTCTTGAGGCAAACTTAAGATTGACTTCAAGTTAGAAGTTACTTATTTGTTGTAAGATAATATATATTTAAATCAAGAAAATATCATCTTGCTGGAATATATTATTTATATGATGTAAGAAAGAATTCGAGAAAATATTTTTCTTGGCAGAAAACAGTTAATCCATTGCGGCTACTCAAACATTAAATTTTCTTGAATTAAAGCAAGTTTATTTGATGCAAGATTGTTTTCCCTCAGTGCGGGGACAGAGTCATTTCGATTAATATTGAATCTCCGACGAAATTCACATTGAACCGCACTGATTCACCACTTCTAACAAAACAATCATATGCAAAAATGCGCTGTCATAGAGTCCACGACTCTACGATACTAACTGACAGTAAAATGTTTTAAGTCAGGGAATTTCAAATGCCCTTTCTTTCTGTAATGGTCGTATATTACGCATTCTAAAGACATCCGGTATAACGCATGCAACGGCAGTATATTAAATTCGTAAATTCCCACATTTTAATTTAAGGACGATGTATTTATCAAGAGAAGCAGGTAAATAAAATTGGCAGATCATATTGTATATTGTATATTAATGGACGGGGTGTACCAATATCTACTGTCTTACTCTTGCCATGCGGGGGTATCGTAACTGTCCCAGTTCTTCTTACTTTGAGTGTACATTACATTTGTTAAAGGTGTCCACAGATTTAAAAAAGTCATACACGTATGTTATACATTCTTGGGCGTTGATGTTTACCAGTGTGTGATCGAAAAGCCTCGCTGTAAGGTGGTTCGGCTGAAATTCGTCGAAGCAAATTGGCATTCAAGTACGTGACACATGTACCTACAAAATATGTACATGTTTGACGTATGTACATGTATGCCTGTTTGCCGACCCTCTAACGCTTCTCGCCTGTATGAATTGTACTGTGCGTGTTTAAAGTCCTTTTCTGAGAAAAGTTCTTGCCACATACTTTGCATTCGTAAGGCTTCTCAGTTATATGAATTTTGCTGTGTTTCGTTAAGTTCCCTTTCGTAGAAGATCTTTTGCCACATACTTTACATTCGTAAGGCTTCTCGCCTGTATGAAGTCTACTGTGACTGTCTAAGTTCCCTTTCTGAGAAAATCTTTTGCCACATACTTTACATTCATAAGGCTTCTCGCCTGTATGAACTGTATTGTGAGTGTTTAAGCTCACTTTCTGAGAAAATCTTTTGCCACATACTTTACATTCGTAAGGCTTCTCGCCTGTATGAATTTTTCTGTGTCTGTTTAAGTCGTCTTTCGTATAAAATCTCTTGCCACATACTTTGCATTCGTAAGGCTTCTCGCCTGTATGAATTTTTCTGTGTCTGTTTAAGTCGCCTTTCATAAAAAATCTCTTGCTACATACTTTGCATTCGTAGGGCTTCTCACCTGTATGAATTTTACTGTGTTTTTTTAAGTTCCCTTTCTGAGAAACTCTCTTGCCACATACTTTACATTCGTAAGGCTTCTCGCCTGTATGAAGTCTACTGTGGCTATCAAAGTGCCCTTTCTGAGAAAATCTTTTGCCACACACTTTACATTCGTAAGGCTTCTCGCCTGTATGAATTTTACTGTGTTTGTTTAAGTTCCCTTGCCGAGAAAATCTCTTGCCACATACTTTACATTGGTAAGACTTCTCAGAGCTATGAGTTCTAGAGTGACTGTTTAACTGGTATTTTAAAGCGAACCTTTTGCCACATATTTTATGTTTGCAAAGCTTCTTATCTGTATGTTGCCGTACGTGTCTCATAAGTTCAAGTTTGTTCAGAAAGTCCTTACCACAAACCTTGCAATCCATAGGTATTTTGTCGGTTTGAATATATTGCCGTTTCGTAGATACGTCGTTTACGTCAGACTTTGCTGTTAAATGAGTTCTTTCATGCTGCTGCAGGTTACATTCTTGAGAAAAAGTCTTAAAGCAATACCCGCATTTGAATACTAAATACTCGTTATGAATCGAGATGTGAGAAGTGAGATCGGTAATACTGCTAAAATATTTATTACAAACTTCGCAACGGAAAGACCCTGTATTTCTGTGGATTGTCTCGTGTATCATGAGCTTAGACCGCTGAGTAAATAATTTTTGGCAGTACTTGCAATTGAATGGTGTGTCGCCTATGTGACTTTCAGCGTGAGCAATTAACTGGCACTCTAAATTAAAACTTTTATCACATGATTGACAACAATAGCGATTGCCGTTCGTTCTGTTTTCATGGATTAGCATGTGGTCGGTTAGTATCTGATGCGAACTGCAAAACTCCCTGCACAAAGAACACTGATTCTTCAACAAAGCTATCTTAATTGTTACGGAATGACTCAACTCTTGGTGCCTAAGTAAGTCTTTCGGACAAGTGTATTCTTTTTGACAAATAATGCATGACACGGAGTTCTGGTCGTTCTGTTGTGCTCTGTGTTGATTCAAACATTCGGTGTTATTTTGTTTCTCATCACCCGTATCAGTGAACAGCAGTTGGTTGCAATGCACCTGCTTTTTATGCGCCCGAAGTAGTTCCTTAGTATCGAAAAATTCACAACACACATTACAGAAACAAAACCAGAATGATTTTTCGTTATCTTTCACCTCTGAATCATCATCTTCAGTCGAACACGTTTCTCTGCTAGTTTTGTGATCGTCAATACTCCACTCCACTTCTACTCTTGGTGATATAGTTGAGTACCTGAAAATACTAAATGTTAGTTCTAAATATGATTAACGTTTTTTTTGTATGATTAGCTCATATAAAACTAGTTAGCCGCGCGTCAGAGGAAACGTGCCACCCGATAAATTTAGATTTACTGCTAAAATATTTATTGTAAATTTCGCAACCAAAAGACTCTGTATTTCTGTGGATTGTCTCGTGTACCATGAGCTCAGAGCGCTGAGTAAATAATTTTTGGCAGTATTTGCAATTGATTGGCGTGTCGTCTATATGACTTTCTGCGTGAGCAATTAGCTGGCACTCTAAATCCAAACTTTTGTCACATGATTGACAGCAATAGCGATTGTCGTTTGTTATATTTTCATGGATTAGCATGTGGTCGGTAAGTGTCTGACGTGAACTGCAAATCTCTCTGCAAAAAAGACACTGATACTTCAATAAAGCTATCTTAATTATTAGGGAGTGACTCAACGCTTGGTGCCTAAGTAAGTCATTGGGACAAGTGTATTCTTTTTGACAAATAACGCATGTTCTGCTCCCTCTGTTGTGCTCTGTGTTCGTTCAAACATTCGGCAATATCATTTTGTTTCTCATCACGCGTATCTGTAAACAGCAGTTGGTTGCAATGCACCTGCATTTTATGCGCCCGAAGTAGTTCCTCAGTATCGAAAAATTCACAACACACATTACAGAAACAAAACCAGAACGATTTTTCGTTATCTTCCACCTCTGAATCACCATTTTCAGTCGAACACGTTTCTCTGCTAGTTTGGTGATCGTCAATACTCCACTCCGCTTCTACTCTTGGTGATATAGTTGAGTACCTGAAAATACTAAATGTTAGTTTCTAAATATGATTAACGTTTTTTTTGTGTGATTAGCGCGTCAGAGGAAACGGGCCATCCGATAAATTTAGATAATTATCCACATTTGGAACTGTAGACAGTGGAAACAAAATCACGAAACGAAAAAGAAGCCAAACCATCAGAATATTGCGAATGTTATGTAGTCTGTATTAAGTCACCTCAAGTTCGCAAGGAGTTCTTTAGTATCGAAGAATTCGCTACATTCCTTGCAAACAGAAGGCGACTTGCCGTCTTCTGTTTCTGAAATGCTATCGTTGATTGGAGGTCGTTCTATCTGAATGTTTTGTTGATGAATTCCGTACACTGTTTCTGGTCTTTCTTCCTGTAGATAAAATATTGATGGGGTGTGGTTCCTAGAAATAAGGTAAGTTTAACTTGAGATTCGAACTATAGCCGACACAATTTTGACAGCTGACTCAACAATGTAAAATTGATGCGATAGATGGGAGCGTGCGTTGTGAATGAAATGCAATAGTTGGTGCCTTGGCTAGAACAATAACCAATTGATTTTTCTGATAAAATCTAGCTACATTACGGAGATAGTTAGTCCTAGTAAAATAATGGCTGGTGGATTGCCATGGATGCATTAATCCCATCAAAAACACTAACTTACTAAACGAAATATTATTTTAATAATAAAAGGACAAGAGAGCCGTAGAACTCAGATGTGGACAACTGTGTGTTGAAATGGTTCAGGCAGGCGCGCGACAAGAAAACTCCAGTGAGTGGCAGTACTTTACGAGTTAGGGCGGAACAGTTTGCAACAGTTGGGAAAACACGATTTCAAAGCTAGCACGGGGTGGCTGGATGGTTTTAGTGAGCGAAACATGATTTCTTTTAAAACTGCTTTTGGTGAAAGTGGTGCTGTTGCTCAGCTTGCAGCTGAACTGCTCCTGATAAAACTCTTGCATTTAAAGACGAAAAGTGTGATGGAGGGAAGCCTAGTATAGAAGGAGTTACGGTGTTGGTCCGAGCAGACATGGATGGGTCATAACAGCTCTCTCTATTGATGATTGGCAATTCCGCTAACACGCGTTTCTTCAAAAATGTAATAACAAAGCCAGTAGAGTACCTATTTAGTGTAAAAGCTTGGACGACAAGAGACCTTTTTGAGAAGTGGCTCTTAAACGTCGATAAAAAGTTTGGCAAACAAAAGCAAAAGATTATTCTCTTTATTGAAAGCTGCACTGCTCACAACAGAATTCCGTTTATGGAAAACGTGAAGGTGATTTGTTTCCCACCTAACATAATATCCGTTGTTCAAGCTATGGATCAGGGAATACTAAAAATATTCAAATATTTCTATAGGCGAGTGGCGGTTAGGAACAATTCTCACAAAAGATGGCAACGCACTTAAAATTGAACTTCACATTCTTCAATCCACACGAATGTGCAAGCAAGCCTTGAATCAAATGACAGTTGAAACAATGACCTTAGTATATATTTTGCCTTAATATTGTTACATAAAACTCATCGTGTCCTTTATTTTACATCTAGAAAATAAAGTTCTTTGATAAATTATTTCTGTATGCTTTTTTGTTTAATTCGAATTTTTTAATAGAATTATTCTAGTTCTACTGTACTATTAAGAAGCATTAGTAATATCTAAATAATTGTATTTGGGGAATAATAGAAAGAGATGATGATTAATAACTACTTTTTTTTTCAGCGTCTCTAATTGTACATGTTACAGTTGTACATGTTAGAAAATACCAGTACATTTGCAACGTTTAAATTTTGTCTGCTTATCATATATCTCCGCAATTTTTCAAGTATTTCTCGAATAATGTGTTCTGTTGTGTTTGATCAGGTATCGCCTTAGACTAAAACACTTATCACACTTGTAAGGTCGCACTTGTAAGGCTTGTCTCCTATATGAACCTTATTGTGATAATTCAGCTGAGCTTTATTGCTCCTTCCAGTATGAGTTTTATTGTATTGGTTCAGGTAAGTTCTGCATTTAAAGATTTGGTCACACATGCTACACTTATAACGTTTTTCTCCTGTATGCCCAGTTCTATGTTGGCTGGCATGACTTTCATGAGAAAACCGCTTATCACAAGTGTGAGTTCTTTTATGAGTGACTAGGTTTATATACACTGGTCGAATTTGTAAGGTCTTTCTCCTGTATGAGTTCTTCCGTGACTCGTTAGATACCTTTCAGAAATAAAGCGCTTATCACACAGGTAACACTTGTAAGGCTTTTCTCCAGTATGAGTCGTGCGGTGAGTGACTAAGCGTCCAATTTTCGAAAAGCGTTTCTCACACAACTCACATTTGTAAGGATGTGTGTAATTCATCAAATTCCTACAGCTTTCATTAACATTTCCTACTTTATCCCCCATACTAATATCTAGAGTTACTACTGCGTGATCAGTATTTTTATTAATAAGTAACTCCTCAGCAGAGTTATATTCCTTTTGGCTAACTACGGAGGATTTCAGGTAGCTTCCTACTTCCTGTATTTCGTGTTCAATCAAACATTTCGCATTCCTATCATTTTCCGCGCAAGCATGTCGCAACACTTTGAGTTTCTTTGAGAATTTGTTCCTGCATACGTTACAATTGTATGTACCTTCTTTATCGTTGTACGCATCATTGTGGAGTTTCATTTTGTGTGCTTCTAGAATTTATTTACTATCGAAGAATTCACGGCATACCTTACAGAAATAAAACTAGAATATATTTCATCCTCCATTTCCGAATCGCTATCCATTATTAAAAATGTCTCTTTTTTAATATCGTGGCGATGAAATCCTTAAGCGTCGTTTGTCTTGTTCCTGAAACTAATTGATATTAGAATCAACACAGCATAATATCGTATTACTACCTCGTGTTGTAACGTATAAAACCATTCAACATTTTCTTACCTTCGTCCGTTCCTTCACCATTTTTTCTCCAAAACAAGGTGTGGTTAGAGAATTAGTTAACTATAGAGCCATACGTTTAGTAAATTAATTCGCTGTATTACACCGTTACATTGATCTGTCATGATTTTCCGATAAACGAGCATAATAAATAATACACAACCATTTGGAATGCCAATTCTTACACCAGTTTAATACAACCAAACAAATACAATATATATCTAAATGTAACAACTTGACCTAATTTAAGATTATGATAGCTTTAAAGTATAAGAAATGCAGCGAAGTGAAAACAACTATTCGGTATATAAATCAGAAAATTTAGTAAGCAAATAGATCAGATATTACAATACATCTAACTTTCTGAATTTTTATACACTCTACGGAATTGCGTTTACTGAGATTGGTCTGCTTTAACGGTATAATTTCGCCTACTATCCATGTCTAACTGGTGTTTGTTAGTAAATCTTGTATCACACAAAGCTTCTCACTTTTATGACTTCTAATGTGTCTGCACAAGCTACATGAATAAATATATTTTTTATCGCACTCTTTACATTTAAAAAGTTTCTGACCTATATGAGCAATAATGTGACTTTTTAAATTGTATCTCTCATAAAAAAGTCTGCCACATAGTTTACATTTGAAAGGCTTACTATTTGTATGACGAGCAGCGTGCATTATGATGTTGTGTCTGTGAGAAAAAGTCGTACCATATGAATCTTCCGACAATATTTCCGAGAAAATGTTTTATCACATTCGCGAGGCTTCTCACTTGTATGAGTTCTACAGTGATGGTGCAGGTTTTGTTTCTGACGATATTTGTTGACACATACTTGCCATTTTTTAAGGCGCTCACAGATTACCAAACAATTAGGTTATACAAGTATGTTATACATGCTTGAGCATTGATGTTTACCAGTGTGTGATCAAAAAGTCGCAAACGTAAGTCGCTGTTGGTTGGTTCAACTGTATTCAAGGCTTTTCGCCTGTATGAATTTTAATGTGAGTGTTTAAGTTCCCTTTGTGAGAAAATCGTTTGCCACATACTTCACATTCGTAAGGCCTCTCGCCTGTATGAATTCTATTGTGACAGGTTAAGTTCCATTTCTGAGAAAACCTCCTGCCACATACTTTACATTCGTAAGGCTTCTCGCCTGTATGAATTCTACTGTGTTTGTTCAAGTGCCCTTTCACAGGAAATCTTTTGCCACATACTTTACATTCGTAAGGCTTCTCGCCTGTATGAATTCTACCGTGAGAGTCTAAACTCCCTTTCCGAGAAAACCTTTTGCCACATACTTTACACTCGTAAGGCTTCTCGCCTGTATGAATTCTACTGTGAGAGTCTAAGCTCACTTTCTGAGAAAATTTTTTGCCACATACTTTACATTCGAAAGGCTTCTCGCCTGTATGAATTGTACCGTGACTCTTGAAGTTCACCTTCTGAGAAAATCTTTTGCCACATACTTTACATTCGTAAGGCTTCTCGCCTGTATGAATTCTACTGTGAGAGTCTAAGCTCACTTTCTGAGAAAAATTTTTGCCACATACTTTACATTCGAAAGGCTTCTCGCCTGTATGAATTGTACCGTGACTCTTGAAGTTCACCTTCTGAGAGAATCTTTTGCCACATACTTTACATTCGTAAGGCTTCTCGCCTGTATGAATTCTACTGTGTTTGTTCAAGTGCCCTTTCACAGGAAATCTTTTGCCACATACTTTACATTCGTAAGGCTTCTCGCCTGTATGAATTCTACCGTGAGAGTCTAAACTCCCTTTCCGAGAAAACCTTTTGCCACATACTTTACATTCGTAAGGCTTCTCGCCTGTATGAATTGTACCGTGACTCTTGAAGTTCTCCTTCTGAGAAAATCTTTTGCCACATACTTTACATTCGTAAGGCTTCTCGCCTGTATGAATTCTACTGTGTTTGTTCAAGTGCCCTTTCACAGGAAATCTTTTGCCACATACTTTACATTCGTAAGGCTTCTCGCCTGTATGAATTCTACCGTGAGAGTCTAAACTCCCTTTCCGAGAAAACCTTTTGCCACATACTTTACACTCGTAAGGCTTCTCGCCTGTATGAATTCTACTGTGAGAGTCTAAGCTCACTTTCTGAGAAAATTTTTTGCCACATACTTTACATTCGTAAGGCTTCTCGCCTGTATGAATTGTACCGTGACTCTTGAAGTTCACCTTCTGAGAAAATCTTTTGCCACATACTTTACATTCGTAAGGCTTCTCGCCTGTATGAATTCTAATGTGACTGGTTAAGTTCCATTTCATAGAAAATCTCTTGCCACATACTTTACATTCGTAAGGCTTTTTGCCTGTATGAATTCTACTGTGACTGTTTAAGTTCCTTTTCTGAAGAAATATTTTGCCACATACTTTACATTTGTAGGACTTCTCTCTACTGTGACTGTTTAATTGGTATTTCAAAGCGAATCTTTTACCACATACCTTATGTTTGCAAAGCTTCTCATCTGTATGTTGCCGTACGTGTCTGATAAGTTCGGGCTTGTTCAAAAAATCCTTACTACAAATCTTGCAATCCATAAGTATTTTGTCGGTTTGAATATGTTGCCGTTTCGTAAGTGCGTCGCGTACGTCAGACTTTTCTGTTAAATGAGTGCTTTCATGCTGCAGCAGATTACATTCCTGAGAAAAAGTCTTAAAGCAATACCCGCATTTAAATACTGGATGCTCTATATGCATGGAGATGTGAGAAGTGAGATCGGTTATACTGCTAAAATATTTATTACAAAGTCCGCAGCCGAAAGAGTCTGTATTTGTGTGGATGCTCTCGTGTATCGAGAGGTCAGAGCGCCGAGTAAATAATTTTTGGCAGTACTTGCAATTGATTGCTGTGTTGCCTATATGACTTTCTGTGTGAGCAATTAGCTGGCACTCTAAATTAAAACTTTTATCACATGATTGACAACAATAGCGATCGCCGTTCGTACTGTTTTCATGGATTTGCATGTGGTCGGTTAGTATCTGACGCGAACTGCAAATCTCTCTGCACAGAGGACACTGATTCTTCAACAAAGCTATTTTAACACTTAGGGAATGACTCAACTCTTGGTGCCTAAGTAAATCATTCGGACAAGTGTATTGTTTTTGGCAAATAATGCATGATATGGAGTTCTCCTCCTTCTGTTGTGCTCTGTGCTCATTTAAACATTCGGTATTATTGTTTTGTATCTCGTCACTCGTTTGAGCAAGCGGCCTTTGGTCGCAATGCACCACCATTTTATGCGATCGAAGTAGTTCCTTAGTATCGAAAAATTCACGACACACATTACAGAAACAAAACCAGAACGATTTTTCGTTATCTTCCACCTCTGAATCGCTATTTTCGGTCGAACACGTTTCTCTGCTAGTTTGGTGATCGTCAATACTCCACTCCGCTTCTACTCTTGGTGATATAGTTGAGTACCTGAAAATACTAAATTTTAGTTCCTAAATATGATTAACGTTTTTTTTTTGTATAATTAGCAGAGTTAGCTCACATAAAACTGTTAAAACAAGAATTATGGGATACTAAACTACGTGTCATAGTAAACGGGCCAGCCGATATATACGTAATTATTTATATTTGGGCCTGGAGACAGACTGTTATAATATTGCGAATGTTATGTAGCCTGTATTAAGTCGCCTCACGAAAACAAAAGATTAAAGGTTGATAGACTATCTATTCACAGACACGCTACGACCACGTATGAGAAGACGTGTTACTATGCCAGAGAACATAAGAGATAGATATCGAATACAAATCGGTATTTTACAACAATTAAAACATCTAATTGAGAAGTGCTGCCAAAATGTCAATGAACACTTATCGTGCTCACCAACTAGTTAGTGTATTGTTTTTGAAAATATTTGTTGAGTTTTATATTAATAAGTTGACATTATGAACGACAACAATAAAATTTTATATTCAGTTATGGTAATATTTTATAGATTTTTTGACAATTATTGTCTTATGTCACATTGTGATCGATAACAAATACATATGTAATAGTATACTACACACTAAGGTTGAGAAGTTAACTATTATTGCCCGAGTGGCGAGACTCGTGGGCAATAATAGTCTTCTCAACCGAAGTATGTATACTATTTTTTGTACCAGTAGTCTAATTTGATCTTGAAACTTTGATAATTAGGAATAAATTTGCTAATGTATGTAAGATTGCACTTGTAATAAAACATAAAACAAATGTAAGTAGGCTTCTTTTTGATGTTGACAGATAAGTTTTGACATAACTGCTGAAACTAAAAGCGAAGTATCTCTTATTTTTCGTTTTGTTTATGTATGTCTGAAGAAAAAGATTAATTAATTAAACATATTTTTTTCTTAAAATATGCCGTCCCGAAGTGGAGTCGAAAATAAATACACTTCGGTGTCAAAAATGTTGCCTATCCTAGGTCATTATAACATCTCGTTCGCATATATTTGTGAAGTTTACTTGTGCAGTCGAAGCCTCCCGGTGGTCGCAACGGTTTGCGGTAGAGCCGCGATAGCCCTACCTGGTGGTTCGACTCCACTTCGGGACGGCATATTTTTAAGTAAAAATATGTTTAATTAATTGGCGTTTGGGAAAAATTGCATTATATGTATATACACATATATCCAACTAAAAAATGCTTTCAGTTAATAAATATAATTTAACATTTCTAACATTTTCATTGGATATTACATATTGTTCAAATGACAACATTGCTAGGTTATTATAATGTATTATATTTGTTAATAACGAGCGAGCAACAAAGATTGAAGCGTGCCAAGGTCATCTGATATAGTGAAACGAAGTATACATAGGCGTAGGAATAATTAACATAACCTCTCATTGTCATATAAAAACGTGTATAGCTATTCAGCTAATGTAAAATCAACTTACAAGGTATTTAGACAAGCAATAAATTACGAGGAAAATAATTCATTTATTAAACTTAACTTAAACTTTAACAAGATATTTAGTTATCATAAAAGGTGTTGAAAATGTTCACCACTTCTTTCCAGGCATGTATTAACCCTTGTCTTCATATTGTCGGAGACTTTAATTAATACTTCTGGAGATATTGTTCGAATTGCATCAGTAATGGCTTGCTGCAGTTCTTCAATAGTATGTAGAGGATTTTTGTATATCTTATTTTTTAAGTATCCGAGCTAAAAGAAATCTAAAGGTGTAAGATCAGGTGACCGAGGGGGCACAGATTCCTGCTTACTAATCGGTTATCATAAAATTCTTCGAGAAACCTTATTGTTTCATTTGCTGTATGAGCTGTGGCACCATCCTGTTGGAAGTATCCATTGTGTAGTTCGTCAGGATGCAATTGGTTTAAAAATGGTTCTAAGATCTGTTGTTGATAATTGTGTGCATTTATATTGTCGTTGAAGAATATTGGACCAATAATTCTTCTACGTGACATGGCGACCCGAATTCCAACCTTTACCGGATGCAGTTCAGTTTCTCTGAATTCGTGGGGATTTTCAGTGGACCATATGCGATAATTATGTGAATTAACAAAACCGCTAAGGTGGAACCAGGCTTCATCACTGAAAAACGTGATGTTCAGCATCTCATTGTTATTTAAGTGTTGGTTGAACCAGTGGCAATAATATACACGTCTTTAATAATCAACTGGTTACAACTCTTGCACAACTGAAACCTTATATGGACGCATATGCAGGACTTTTTTTAGTGCCTTCCGACAGGAACCATAAGATACCCCTAAACCAAAACATACTTAGTTACATGTGCTAAATACTGATTAATATGAAATACCTGTTTGCTGTGACAGCTGTCGTACAGGTTTCTTTGGACTTCTCAGCATTCTGACTCGAATGTCTTCCACAGTTTCATTATTCAGAACTGTATTTCTGCCAGAGGATTTTCCTTTACAAACACTACCTGTCTGTCTGAAACGTTGCACAATGCGACGAATGTGTTGTCGAAAAGTTTGACCAAATTCTATATTTTCATTTGGGAACTGTAAGATGTAGTCATCATAACACATTTGTAGTGAATATTCCCAGGTACCATCTTCCCTGCGAAATCCTCCACGAAAGTATGCTTCCAAAAGGAAGGTGTTCTCCTCAATCGTAAACATTGAATGGTCGATTCCTAAACATTTTAACAACTATTGCAACAAAATTATTTCACGAATTATTTTACTTACCAGTGAATGAGCAAAATGTAAACAACGTTTTAAAAAAAACGAGTTTCTTATTACAACAAAGTTAAAGGAGTTACAAACACAAAATATCGAGCAGGAAAATATAAACTGACAAGATGACAAGACTAATACACTACTTGACAGCAAATTCAAAGGCATTATGGGTAAAGGTCTAATTAGAAGATAGTTTTGATAAAATTAGAAACAAGTATAGAACCAGCACGCTTCAATCTTTGTTGCTCGCACTGTATAACTAACAAGCATTTTATATTACTTATTTGAACGACCAACAATTAAAAACTTTAAGTTGAACTAATATAATTCGATCTTTTTCTTAACATACACCCAACCCAAAACTTTCAGTCAAAACAATGCGTTTTTGCTTCGTTCAACCTCCAGAGGAATGACATTCCCCAGTTTGTTGGATTAAACAATTCATTTTTCTCAGTGTATATAGTATGGATTCATTGGGCATCATCATTAGTTTCAATCAATCTTATCAAGATCCATTTTTATTATTTCAATAAGAATAAAAAACGTCAACAAAACTTTCTTGACGTCTCTAATTCTCAAGTATCAATCCGTTACCATGACTGGCACCTCTGACTTGTGATATATTTTTCTTCTGTAATCAAATTTCAAAATATTTTGTAGGAATCCTAATTCATTTAATAAAATATGAACAGTTGTATAAAAATTAGTGTACGATACACGTGTTAAAAATGCTATTTATTTCACTCGTGAAATAAAATCGCATTTTCAACACTTGTATCGTAAATAACTATTTAAACAAACAACAACATTTAAATATTTTCTTACCTTATTTGATTCCATCATCGTTTTTTCTCCAAAATTAGGTATGATTAGAGAATCAGTTAATTAGGGCTATTGATTTTGTATATCAATTCGTGCCATTAGATCGTTTTATCAATCTGTCGATAAATCTTTTATCACAAAAGGCTTCTCACCTTTATGAGTTCTACTGTGTCTGGAAAAGCTACAGAACTGAATAAATCTTGATAATAGTAACAATATATTTAATCCAATGATTCACAAAAAAGTACAGAGAAAAGTATAAAAAGGATTAGGGTAAGTCATAATGCAACTTAACGTAATATGTATGTGATATTAGTGACAATTAGCATCACAACTACTAGGTATATGCAATGCATGGGAAGGAATCATACATATATGCTTACTATTAAAGAAACTATGGTTAACAATAAGCTACATCGTAAATTCTAAAGTGCATTACAATCTAAGCATTGCTAGAAACAATGCGTTACAAGCATATTTTTTTATAGTTTTTTTTTTAGTTTTTAACGTTTTATATCCTTAATATACTGTGGCACTTTATTAAATAAGTTTATTATTATTATATTACTAGGGGATTACGTTCCGTCAATGCCAAATTTCGTGTAGGTATTTAAAGTTCATCCTTGCGTCAAGTGTAGTATGAATGAAAGGCATTGTTTCTGGGCAGCACATGCATATTCTGATAGATTATAAATAATGTTCCAGCAATATACACTGTGTCCAAGATAAGAATGAACTGCATGGGGATCTCGTGAAGGGTAAGAAGTACAAAGTTGCTTAAATTGGCGAAAAGTTGGGCGTTTTAGTGACCTTTTATATGGCGTTTATTTAATTCAATTAACTTGTTTCGATTTTGAAATATTTAGGAAACGTGTTTGTTATCGAAAAATAAATAAAAGTTCTTCATTGGCACTTTTATAGCTCTACAAGACCGTTTTATATTTTTTGTCCGACGTTTCGTTTTTGAGAAACCATCATCAACTTCTATTTTTTAGATGGGCGGAGAGAAAAGTACACCCTGTATCTGATGGCATTTTTCGTTAGGAATTCAACGATGTCTCACACGTTATACATATTTTGTAAATTTATTTATTTTTAGATTCTTTTATAGTAGGCCTGGTAATAATAACGCACTATGACAGGTAGCACAGGTTCGATAGGTAGTGTATTCTGGGTAGGCGCTGGAAAACCATTTATTTTACAACGATTTTGACGGTTATACTTGTAACCTGCATTTTACTTCTGCCAAAGAAACGTTTTTGTGTGTCGTTATTATTGTTTTTATTGGTCTTTATTACTTTTCCAAAGAGATGACAACCAAGTGTATCCATTTTTAGACATTTGTGTGTCAACTTAAAAGAATATGGTTCATTTAACAAGTCCTTGAAGTCTCGACAGAAACATTCAAAGGAGGACATTCAAAATAATGTTTTATAAGCAATTATTGCAATTCCTGGAACATCAACTCGACAAATCCAATCTGGTTCCATCATTTTCATGGAAACACTGTATTTTGTCCAATTAACTTACCTACATATGCTACCTGTCATATTGCGTTATTGAGTTGAAGAACTTTTATTTATTTTGCGATACTTGCAAAATAAAATCAGAAAAAATAAGAACAAATATTGAAAAAACGTTTTCCTAAATATCTCAAAAACGAAACAACTTAATTGAATTAAACGCCATATAAAAGGTCACTAAAATGCGCAACTTTTCACCAATCTAAGCAATTTTGTATCTCTTACCGTTCCCGAGATCCCCATACAGTTCATTTTTATCTTGGACACAGTGTATAGACATGTGAATGGTAATACATTTAAAGCGTTGAACCAAAGTCGACAGGATTCCGGTAATATTAAATCTAATATGTCACGTACACCTAATTTTCGCATTTTAAATGTCTGCTGCATATTTGGCGAACTACCCCAAAAAAATTAGACCATATCTAATTTTTCTACCAAAAATCGGAGTCTAAATAGAACATAACAAGCTCTTGCAAGTCTTCGACATAAATAATTATCAATATTGGTGTACCATGTCAAACCACAGTCAACATCTATTCCTGAGAACTTGGTGGTCGTTACTTGCTGTACTGACTTGTTCTCGCCTTTATGTAATAAAGACGTATGTGTGTGTCTGTGAGAAAAACTCGTACCATATGAATCGCAAGACTTCTCACCTGTATGAGTTCTACAGTGATTGTGCAAGTTCTGTTTCTGACGATATTTCTTGACACATACTTTCCATTTGTTAAGGTGCCCACAGATTACAAAACAACTAGATCATACAAGTATGTTATACATACTTGAGCATTGATGATTACCAGTGCGTGGTTTGGCTGTAATTGATCAAAGCATATTGGCATAAATGTACGTCACATGCACCTACGGAAAACATTTTTGACACACATTTATACTAGTTTATCGACAACCTAAGCTTTTTGCCTGGATGCATTCTACTGTGTTTGTTTAAGGTCCTCTTCACAGAAAATCTCTGGCCACATACTTCACATTTGTAAGGTTTTTCGCCTGTATGAATTCTACTGTGTTTGTTTAAGTTTCCCTTCATAAAATCTCTGGCCACATACTTTACACTCGTAAGGCTTGTCGCCTGTATGAAGTCTACTGTGACTATCTAAGTTCCCTTTCTGAGAAAACCTTTTGCCACATACTTCACATTCGTAAGGCTTCTCGCCTGTATGAATTTTACTGTGTGTGTTTAAGGTCCCCTTCAGAGAAAAACTCTGGCCACATACTTCACATTCGTAAGGCTTCTCGCCTGTATGAATTCTGTGTGTGTTTACTGTAAAACTCTGGACTTCACATTCTAAGTTCGCCTGTATGAATCTTACTGTGGGTTTAAAATCAAATCTTTGTCCACATACTTTACATTCGTAAGGCTTCTCGCCTGTATGAATTCTACTGTGACTGTCTAAGTTCCTTTTCAGGGAAAATCTTTTGCCACATACTTTACACATTTGTAAGGCTTCTCGCCTGTATGAATTCTACTGTGAATGAGCCTTTTGAGAAAATCTCTTGCCACATACTTTACATTTGTAAAACTCAAAGCCTTTTACTACATACTTTATATTTGCTTTGTCTGTATGTTGCCATACGTGTCTGATAAATTCAACTTTGTTCAGAAAATTTTTACCACAAACCTTGCAATCCATAGGTATTTTGTCGGATTGGATATGTTCCCGTTTCGTAGGTACGTCGTGTACGTCAGGCTTTTCTATTAAATGAGTTCTTTCATGCTGTAGCAGATTACATTCCTGAGAAAAAGTCTTAAAGCAATAACCGCATTTAAATACTGGATGCTCTTTATGAATCGAGCTGTGAGAAGTGAGATCGGTTATGTTGCTAAAATATTTATTACAAAGTTCGCAACCGAAAGACACTGTACTTTTGTGGATTGTCTCGTGTATCATAAGATCAGAGCGCTGAGTAAATAATTTTTGGCAGTACTTGCAATTCATTGGTATATCGCCTATATGACTTTCTCTGTGGGCAATTAGCTGGCACTCTAAATCAAAACTTTTATTACATGATTGACAGCAATAGCGATTACCGTTCGTTCGGTTTTCATGCATTTGCATGTGGTCGGTGAGTGTCTGACGCGAACTGCAGATCTCTCCGCAAAAAGGACACTGATTCTTCAATAATAAGTCATTGGGGCAAGTGTATTCTTTTTGAGAAATAATGCATGACACTGAGTGCTGCTCCGTCTGTTGTGTTTTATGTTCATTCATACGTTCGGTATCATTATTTTGTTCCTCGTCACTCGTATGAGTGAACAGCAGTTGATCGTAATGCACCTCCATTTTATGCGCCCGAAGTAGTTCCTTAGTATCGAAAAATTCACAACACACATTACAGAAACAAAACCAGAACGATTTTTCCTTATCTTCCACTTCTGCATCACTATCTTCAGTCGAACAGGTTTCTCTGCTGCTTTGGTCAATGCCCCATTTCGCTTCTAGTTTTGGTGATATAGTTGAGTACCTGAAAATACTAAATGTTAGTTGCTAAATATGATTAAGGTTTATTAGTATAATTAGCAGGGTTGGCTCATATAAAACTATTAAAACAAGAATTATTGGGTACGAAACTATGTGTGATAAGTAAACGGGCCAGCCGATAAATTTTAATTTAATTAATTATTGTTCATATTATACCCATACATTGTGAGCCATATGATTTCAAATGTAACAAATGTAAATAAAATAGTTGTAAAAATCTTCTTATATACGTAATAATGTAGCTAAATCACGACAACCTTAATAACCAACACAACTAAGAAATAAAACGTATATTTTAATAGGATTTAGGTATATTTACAAAACCTAATGAAAATAACAAAATTATAAAATTTGATGTGCGCATGCGCATGCGCATTATTACCTCCCTTTTTCCTATCGGCAATCGACATTTTGATCGAATTCATAGTGTACACCGCCATATGCAAGCTTGTGTTATTTATTTGGTTTCATTCGTTTTATTAGTCCAGCTGTTAGAGTCATGAAAGAGTCATGTTAGAGTATACCGTTGTTAGCGTTACCGTCTGCGTTGTACAATATTTAAAATAGCCCCTATTGTGAAAGATGTTATATATAAGAACAATGGACGGGTAGGTACTTTACATAGGTGATATAATATGTATTTTTCATACATGCATGCTGTGATTGAAAGTTGTGAACTACGACAACCTGGCGAGGAGTTTAGAAAATATTCGGCAGTTTGTAGAAATTAACTAAGAAACTAAGAAAGCATTGGATACCAGTAACCTGGAAGATACGTCAGATTCCGATAACGCAAAAATTTGTATCTTGTATACTGTACCATCACCAATGTCAGTCATCCTTACTGCTGATTGTAAGTAAAATACTAGTTGGTAATTGCAATGGTTTCTTTCTTACAAAATATATTTACAGATGATTCACCTTCTATTTTCGATGTTAGGCCAGAGTTTCCTATGATATCCCAATTAAATATAATCATTTGTGACAAATGATCGTAAGCTATAATTGCCTTTTTCTAATTTTTCACAAACTGATACTAGAGCTTCAATAATAAATTCTCCTATAGTTACGCATGAAGTTTAAAATTATTATTTATTTATTTTCTGGTCAATAGACTCCGCTCTACTTAACTGTTATTTTACTTTTCTTTTTTTTTATATGTAGTGTTTGTTTTTTATTTATGCATAGGTATTTACAGGTAGTTGCGTTAGCTGAGGTGAATAAGTTGAACCGTGAAAATTATCGAAGCAAGCCTTTGATAAAATGAACATATTCCAAGCGATTATAGGTAAGATTTAATTTTTGTACATTATTTTCTATTAAATTAAAATTTTATATTATACATATAATATTTAGATACTGTCTCAAAGTTTGTCTTCGATATTTTAATGAAAATTTCCAAAAAGTGGTACGTAATCACACTGTATATATTCATACATAACAAACTCCATAACTTCATTTCAAGATCTGTAATGGAATGAAATATACATAGTGTCCAGAGTAAAATGTTCACGAGCTATCAAGTTGATTACTTAACAAGTTAGTAATACTTTTTTCTCTGAATGATATAAAAACATTAAACAGTGTTCACATTGCCTTTTTTAATGGAATACCGTATATTTTCAGATATTTTTAAAGAAACCAATATTTTGAACAAAATCTTTATTACTTACTACTCTGAAATTACAAGTAAGCACGTAAAAAGTAGTTTCTGATAATTGTGCAAATGTGCAAGTAGGCAATGATCAAATATTGTAGAATAGATAATCACATACAGGTTTTTCTAGTTACTTGCCAAGTGAATCATTCTTTGTGATTATTGATTCGTCCAGTGGCGGCTCGTGCATCAAAAATGTGGGGGTTGCAAATTTAGTGAATACTAATACTTTTTACAGTAGGTAAACAAGGTAGGTCACTAAGTATGCTTTATTAAAAGTTATTTTTGCTAAGGTACATATAAAGAAGAAAAAAGGCTTTTAAAATTCACTGATTCTGATCCTGATTTTATTGAAGCAGAAAATCCAAGCGACGATCTTTGGCAGTAGCAAATTTATCTATAACTCTTTGATTACAATCTGGAATACTTTGGATAAAATCCTTTTCTTGGGAAAGCATCGCCAATGCAGACAGTCTTTCTTGTACCATGCTGATTCTTATCCGTGTCCTCTCAGAGCAAGTTCAAAAGCTCCACAAAAACGTACACAATTAATCATAAGGTTCAGTACATATCGATTGTACTTAACTTTCTCGTTCTACAATGCTATATTTCTTCGATATGCACTGTCCATCTGAGCAGCAATATCCACATTCCCAAAAAGCGATAATTGGACTACATTTTTCATATGCCTTTGTGATATACATATGTACATATGTGTTTTTTAATTCGATCGTTTGAATGATTTAAATCAGTTAAACCATTTTCGTCCATAATTCTTCACCTTCAAATAGTAAGCAAGGAAAGCAGAATAATGCATTTTTTATACTACAACCGCAAATCCACAAATGTTTATTATAAACATCGTTATTAAATAGTCTATTAAAAGTTCGCGCCTTACTGGAAACCGTTTGTTTCAGATTTAAATTCGGAACAAGTCTGCCCAACCGCTTTATTTCAATTTTTTCGGCATACGTTCTTTTATAGAACGGATCCACTATTAAACTCTGCACTGAATTCATTATTATTTAAAAATAAAGAGCATAAACACTTTTAAACACACAAATACAACTTTTTTATTCACTTTTACACCGTTGCACCGTAAGCTAGAAATACGTCTTAGGTTTTGGTTGCACTGCGGCTGCAACACTATTGTCGTTTATGGAGATATACCCGAAAGACGTTCGACAATGTTTGTTAGCCGTACATAGCCGTACTTATACGTTCGTGGATTGCAATGAGTCTGCAAACTAAGTGTGTTATTCTCTCATTTATTTAACGTATTCATATCCAATTAGATATACCTATTATAAGTAATTTATAATAGTTCATTGAATCTGTGAGATAGTACAAATTTTTAATTTATAATTTAAAAAATGTAGAATTACGCTTTTTTTCATTAAATTAAATTTATTAGTTTTAGTGGTTGCGCAAACCTGCAAACCATAGCAGAAACCGCCACTGGATTCGTCCTTAATAATTATTGCTGTGCGAGTGCCATTTTTTTACTCTTCTCGTAAAATGTAATATGCTGCAACTATATCTAATTTATAGAAAAATTAGACGTACTTCGCCAATGTTAATTTAACCAACTTCATAGCTTTAATAATAAGTTTGCAATGGTAAACACCTTACCATAACTGTGGACATGGCGTATACCTGTAATATTTTATGTAAACTAAGGATAGATACATACATGTGTTATATTTTTTCATTTGTTCACAGTTGCTGTGCGCCAACGGTTTGATGTTGCAATGGATTACGACATTTATAAAACTATTGCTCGCTGGCTAGCTACTGCACGTGATCGAGATGAAGGTAAAGATGAGCGTAATTTGGAAAAGGCTATTATTGGTCGTACATCTTTGACTACTGCTGCTGATAAAAATTAGGAATCAGCTGAGCTGTGAACATCTCCGCGATTAGGTCAGTGTTTTATAATGTTTTAATATTTTTAGTTCAATAAGATATTTCAGTTAATATATACCATAACATGTAAAGAGATAATAATTTTTGTTCTGTAATAAGATATATGACATATGACGTAATGTGCTGTATCATTTTTGCTAAACTTGAATTTTAGTTTCACTAATAAATATAGATATTGTAATTACTTTCCTTCTTAATTGTATGTGCAGATCATGTATGGTGTTATATGGGTATATGATTCGATGTTAACTATTGTTTATTGAATAATATACAACTATCTTTATTGCAATAACATAAAATTTGTAGTAAGATTTTCTTATATATTGTCACATGAAGTAATACATCTACGATATATGTTACACAATTATGAGCATGTTTGTCTTGAACGCTGAGTATTTCAACATAAGCGTATATGTTCTTAACTATTATCAACATCTTGCATACATAGATACGTAAAGCTCAAACAGAACTTTTCTGTTACATTATCTATGATCTAATTGTAATTTGGTAGTTGATATCTTAAATCAAGTTTATATCATATGAAAATATATTATATACAGATAATTAACGCGAGTTTTGAGTTGGTACAATATCGCTATAATTTATTCAGCAAACTAATTGATAACGTCCGATCAGTGTACCTATGTACCATCATATATGTTTTGCATCTTGTATGTGATATCATATAGATATCACATACAAGATTAATACTCAATATCACTTCCTGTAGTTACTCCTATGTATCATTTCGATAAGAGTCCAACGTCAGCTGCCGACCTATCACCAATAGAGCGGGTAAGTATTGAAAGTTTATCCTACGCTAATGTTGCCTAAAGATGTAAAACCGTCGTTGCAAACTGTTCACACTTTCATATACTGCGGACATTGTTGCCCAACGCGTGCCCAATACAACTCGGATAATCAGCCAACGTTACACCAACGTTGTGTGCTACTTGGGGCCTGTATGAATTTTACTGTGTTTGTTTAAGTTTCCTTTCACAGAAAATTTCTTGCCACATACTTCACATTTGTAAGGCTTTTCGCCTGTAAGAATTGTACTGTGACGGTTTAAGTGCCCTTTCTGAGAAAATTTCTTGTCACATACTTTACATTCATTTCAGGCCTGTCGCCTGTATGAATTCTACTGTGATTGTTTAAGTGCCATTTGCGGGAAAATCTTTTGCCGCATACTTTACATATGTTTTCGTGGATTTGCATGTGGTCGGTTAGTATCCGACGCGAATTGCAAATCTTCCTGCACAAAGGACACTGATTCTTGAGTTGAGTACCTGAAAATACTAAATGTTAGTTCCTAAAGATGATTAACGCTTTTTAGTATAATTAGCAGAGTTAGCTCATATAAAACTGCTAAAACAGGAATTATGGGATACTAAACTACGTGTCATAGTAAACGGGCCAGCCGATATATACGTAATTATTTATATTTGGCCCTGGAGACAGACTGTTATAATATTGCGAATGTTATGTAGCCTGTATTAAGTCGCCTCACGAAAACAAAAGATTAAAGGTTGATAGACTATCTATTCACAGACACGCTACGACCACATATGAGAAGACGTGTTACTATGCCAGAGAACATAAGAGATATATCGAATACAAATCGGTATTTTACAACAATTAAAACATCTAATTGAGAAGTGCTTCCATAATGTCAATGAACACTTATCGTGCTCACCAACTAGTGTATTGTTTTTGAAAATATTTGTTGAGTTTTATATTAATAAGTTGACATTATGAACGATAACAATAAAGTTTTATATTCAGTTATGGTAATATTTTATAGATTTTTTGACAATTATTGTCTTATGTCACATTGTGATCGATAACAAATACATATGTAATAGTATACTACACACTAAGGTTGAGAAGTTAACTATTATTGCCCGAGTGGCGAGACTCGTGGGCAATAATAGTCTTTCAACCGAAGTATGTATACTATTTTTTGTACCAGTAGTCTAATTTGATCTTGAAACTTTGATAATTAGGAATAAATTTGCTAATGTATGTAAGATTGCACTTGTAATAAAACATAAAACAAATGTAAGTAGGCTTCATTTTGATGTTGACAGATAAGTTTTGACATAACTGCTGAAACTAAAAGCGAAGTATCTCTTAGATTATTTTTCGTTTTGTTTATGTATGTCTGAGGAAAGAGATTAATTAATTAAACATATTTTTATTTAAAAATATGCCGTCCCGAAGTGGGTCGAAAATAAATACACTTCGGTGTCAAAAATGTTGCCTATCCTAGGTCATTATAACATCTCGTTCGCATATATTTGTGAAGTTTACTTGTGCAGTCGAAGCCTCTCGGTGGTCGCAAGGTTTGCGGTAGAGCCGCGATAGCCCTACCTGGTGGTTCGACTCTACTTCGGGACGGCATATTTTTAAATAAAAATGTTTAATTAATTGGCGTTTGGGAAAAATTGCATTATATGTATATACCCATATATCCAACTAAAAAATGCTTTCAGTTAATAAATATAATTTAACATTTCTAACATTTTCATTGGATATTACATATTGTTCAAACGACAACATTGCTAGGTTATTATAATGTATTATATTTGTTAATAACGAGCGAGCAACAAAGATTGAAGCGTGCCAAGGTCATCGAATATAGTGAAACGAAGTATACATAGGCGTAGGAATAATTAACATAACCTCTCATTGTCATATAAAAACGTGTATAGCTATTCAGGTAATGTAAAATCAACTTACAAGTTATTTAGACAAGCAATAAATTATGAGGAAAATAATTCATTTATTAAACTTAACTTAAACTTTAACAAGATATTTAGTTATCACAAAAGGTGTTGAAAATGTTCACCATTTCTTTCCAGGCATGTATTAACCCTTCTCTTCATATTGTCGGAGACTTTAATTAATACTTCTGGAGATATTGTTCGAATTGCATCAGTAATGGCTTGCTGCAGTTCTTCAATAGTATGTAGAGGATTTTTGTATATCTTATTTTTTAAGTATCCGACCAAAAAGAAATCCAAAGGTGTAAGATCAGGTGACCGAGGGGGCCACAGATTCCTGCTTACTAATCGGTTATCATAAAATTCTTCGAGAAACCTTATTGTTTCGTTTGCTGTATGAGCTGTGGTACCATCCTGTTGGAAGTATCCATTGTGTAGTTCGTCAGGATGCAATTGGTTTAAAAATGGTTCTAAGATCTGTTGTCGATAATTGTGTGCATTTATATTGTCGTTGAAGAATATTGGACCAATAATTCTTCTACGTGACATGGCGACCCAAATTCCAACCTTTACCGGATGCAGTTCAGTTTCTCTGAATTAGTGAGGATTGTCAGTGGACCATATGCGATAATTCTGTGAATTAACAAAACCGCTAAGGTGGAACCAGGCTTCATCACTGAAAAACGTGATGTTCAGCATCTCATTGTTATTTGAGTGTTGGTTGAACCAGTGGCAATAATATACACGTCTTTCATAATCAACTGGTTACAACTCTTGCACAACTGAAACCTTATATGGACGCATATGCAGGACTTTTTTTAGTGCCTTCCGACAGGAACCATAAGATACCCCTAAACCAAAACATACTTAGTTACATGTGCTAAATACTGATTAATATGAAATACCTGTTTGCTGTGACAGCTGTCGTACAGGTTTCTTTGGACTTCTCAGCATTCTGACTCGAATGTCTTCCACAGTTTCATTATTCAGAACTGTATTTCTGCCAGAGGATTTTCCTTTACAAACACTACCTGTCTGTCTGAAACGTTGCACAATGCGACGAATGTGTTGTCGAAAAGTTTGACCAAATTCTATATTTTCATTTGGGAACTGTAAGATGTAGTCATCATAACACATTTGTAGTGAATATTCCCAGGTACCATCTTCCCTGCGAAATCCTCCACGAAAGTATGCTTCCAAAAGGAGGGTGTTCTCCTCAATCGTAAACATTGAATGGTCGATTCCTAAACATTTTAACAACTATTGCAACAAAATTATTTCACGAATTATTTTACTTACCAGTGAATGAGCAAAATGTAAACAACGTTTGTTAAGGAGTTAAAGGAGTTACAAACACAAAATATCGAGCAGGAAAATATAAACTGACAAGATGACAAAACTAATACACTACTTGACAGCAAATTCAAAGGCATTATGGGTAAAGGTCTAATTAGAAGATAGTTTTGATAAAATTAGAAACAAGTATAGAACCAGCACGCTTCAATCTTTGTTGCTCGCACTGTATAACTAACAAGCGTTTTATATTACTTATTTGAACGACCAACAATTAAAAACTTTAAGTTGAACTAATATAATTTGATCTTTTTCTTAACATACATCCAACCCAAAACTTTCAGTCAAAACAATGCGTTTTTGCTTCGTTCAACCTCCAGAGGAATGACATTCCCAGTTTGTTGGATTAACCAATTCATTTTTCTCAGTGTATATAGTATGGATTCATTGGGCATCATCATTAGTTTCAATCAATCAAGATCCATTTTTATTATTTCAATAGGAATAAAAAACGTCAACAAAACTTTCTTGACGTCTCTAATTCTCAAGTATCAGTCCGTTACCATGACTGGCACCTCTGACTTGTGATATATTTTTCTTCTGTAATAAAATTTCGAAATATTTTGCAGGAATCTTAATTCATTTAATAAAATATGAACAGTTGTATAAAAAATAGTGCACGATACACGTGTTAAAAATGCTATTTATTTCACTCGTGAAATAAAATTGCACTTTTAACACTTGTATCGTAAATAACTATTTAAACAAACAACAACATTTAAATATTTTCTTACCTTATTTGATTCCATCATCGTTTTTTCTCCAAAATTAGGTATGATTAGAGAATCAGTTAATTAGGGCTATTGATTTTGTATATCAATTCGTGCCATTAGATCGTTTTATCGATCTGTCGGTAATTCTTTTATCACAAAAGGCTTCTCACCTTTATGAGTTCTCCTGTGTCTGCAAAACCTACAGAACTGAATAAATCTTAATAGTAGTAATAATATATTTAATCCAATGATCCACAAAAAAATACAGAGAAAAGTATAAAAAGGATTAGGGTAAGTCATAATGCAACTTAACGTAATATGTATGTGATATTAGTGACAATTAGCATCACAACTACTAGGTATATGCAATGCATGGGAAGGAATCAGACATATATGCTTACTATTAAAGAAACTATGACTAACAATAAGCTACATCGTAAATTCTAAAGTGCATTACAATCTAAGCATTGCTAGAAACAATGCGTTACAAGCATATTTTTTTATAGTTTTTTTTTTTTAGTTTTTAACGTTTTGTATCCTTAATATACTGTGGCACTTTATTAAATAAGTTTATTATTATTATATTACTAGGGGATTACGTTCCGTCAATGCCAAATTTCGTGTAGGTATTAAAAGTTCATCCTTGCGTCAAGTGTAGTATGAATGAAAGGCATTGTTTCTGGGCAGCACATGCATATTCTGATAGATTATAAATAATGTTCCAGCAATATACACTGTGTCCAAGATAAGAATGAACTGCATGGGGATCTCGTGAAGGGTAAGAAGTACAAAGTTGCTTAAATTGGCGAAAAGTTGCGCGTTTTAGTGACCTTTTATATGGCGTTTATTTAATTCAATTAACTTGTTTCGATTTTGAAATATTTAGGAAACGTGTTTGTTATCGAAAAATAAATAAAAGTTCTTCATTGGCACTTTTATAGCTCTACAAGACCGTTTTATATTTTTTGTCCGACGTTTCGTTTTTGAGAAACCATCATCAACTTCTATTTTTTAGATGGGCGGAGAGAAAAGTACACCCTGTATCTGATGGCATTTTTCGTTAGGAATTCAACGATGTCTCACACGTTATACATATTTTGTAAATTTATTTATTTTTAGATTCTTTTATAGTAGGCCTGGTAATAATAACGCACTATGACAGGTAGCACAGGTTCGATAGGTAGTGTATTATGGGTAGGCGCTGGAAAACCATTTATTTTACAATGATTTTGACGGTTATACTTGTAACCTGCATTTTACTTCTGCCAAAGAAACGTTTTTGTGTGTCGTTATTATTGTTTTTATCGGTCTTTTTGTTGTTCGCTCTTATTTATTGTTAATTGTTGTTTGTTGTTTGCTGCACGCTGTTTTACCGAATTATTCCTACGACATAATTTACTTTTAAGCATGGAGGGGAGTAATTTAGCAATGAAGAAAAAATATGATATGCTAACATGCTATATTCTGTGCCATAAAAATTCTGTGAATGCCTAGGCAATGTACTTTAGAACATTTCCAAAGAGACGAACACCAAGTGTATCCATTTTTAGACATTTGTGTGTCATCTTAAAAGAATATGGTTCATTTAAAAAGTCCCTGAAGTCTCGACAGAAACATTCAAAGGACGACATTCAAAATAATGTTTTATAAGCAGTTATTGTTACTGTCATATTGCGTTATTGAGTTGAAGAACTTTTATTTATTTTACGATAACTTGCAAAATAAAATCAGAAAAAATAAGAACAAATATTGAAAAAAACGTTTTCCTAAATATCTCAAAAACGAAACAACTTAATTGAATTAAACGCCATATAAAAGGTCACTAAAATGCGCAACTTTTCACCAATCTAAGCAACTTTGTATCTCTTACCGTTCCCGAGATCCCCATACAGTTCATTTTTATCTTGGACACAGTGTATAGACATGTGAATGGTAATACATTTAAAGCATTGAACCGAAGTCGACAGGATTCCGGTAATATTAAATCTAATATGTCACGTACACCTAATTTTCGCATTTTAAATGTCTGCTGCATATTTGGCGAACTACCCCAAAAAAATTAGACCATATCTAATTTTTCTACCAAAAATCGGAGTCTAAATAGAACATAACAAGCTCTTGCAAGTCTTCGACATAAATAATTATCAATATTGGTGTACCATGTCAAACCACAGTCAACATCTATTCCTGAGAACTTGGTGGTCGTTACTTGCTGTACTGACTTGTTCTCGCCTTTATGTAATAAAGACGTATGTGTGTGTCTGTGAGAAAAACTCGTACCATATGAATCGCAAGACTTCTCACCTGTATGAGTTCTACAGTGATTGTGCAAGTTCTGTTTCTGACGATATTTCTTGACACATACTTTCCATTTGTTAAGGTGCCCACAGATTACAAAACAACTAGATCATACAAGTATGTTATACATACTTGAGCATTGATGATTACCAGTGCGTGGTTTGGCTGTAATTGATCAAAGCATATTGGCATAAAAGTACGTCACATGCACCTACGGAAAACATTTTTGACACACATTTATACTAGTTTATCGACAACCTAAGCTTTTTGCCTGTATGCATTCTACTGTGTTTGTTTAAGGTCCCCTTCGCAGAAAATCTCTGGCCACATACTTCACATTTGTAAGGTTTTTCGCCTGTATGAATTCTACTGTGTTTGTTTAAGTTTCCCTTCACATAAAATCTCTGGCCACATACTTTACACTCGTAAGGCTTGTCGCCTGTATGAAGTCTACTGTGACTATCTAAGTTCCCTTTCTGAGAAAACCTTTTGCCACATACTTCACATTCGTAAGGCTTCTCGCCTGTATGAATTTTACTGTGTGTGTTTAAGGTCCCCTTCAGAGTAAAACTCTGGCCACATACTTCACATTCGTAAGGCTTCTCGCCTGTATGAATTTTACTGTGTGTGTTTAAGGTCCCCTTCAGAGTAAAACTCTGGCCACATACTTCACATTCGTAAGGCTTGTCGCCTGTATGAATCTTACTGTGTGTGTTTAAGTTCGCCTTCACAGCAAATCTCTGTCCACATACTTTACATTCGTAAGGCTTCTCGCCTGTATGAATTCTACTGTGACTGTCTAAGTTCCTTTTCAGGGAAAATCTTTTGCCACATACTTTACATTCGTAAGGCTTCTCGCCTGTATGAATTCTACTGTGAATGTCTAAGTTCCCTTTCTGAGAAAATCTCTTGCCACATACTTTACATTTGTAAAACTCAGCGAGCCTTTTACTACATACTTTATATTTGCAAAGCTTCTCGTCTGTATGTTGCCATACGTGTCTGATAAATTCAACTTTGTTCAGAAAATTTTTACCACAAACTTTGCAATCCATAGGTATTTTGTCGGTTTGGATATGTTCCCGTTTCGTAGGTACGTCGTGTACGTCAGGCTTTTCTATTAAATGAGTTCTTTCATGCTGCAGCAGATTACATTCCTGAGAAAAAGTCTTAAAGCAATAACCGCATTTAAATACTGGATGCTCTTTATGAATCGAGCTGTGAGAAGTGAGATCGGTTATGTTGCTAAAATATTTATTACAAAGTTCGCAACCGAAAGACACTGTACTTTTGTGGATTGTCTCGTGTATCATAAGATCAGAGCGCTGAGTAAATAATTTTTGGCAGTACTTGCAATTCATTGGTATATCGCCTATATGACTTTCTCTGTGGGCAATTAGCTGGCACTCTAAATCAAAACTTTTATTACATGATTGACAGCAATAGCGATTACCGTTCGTTCGGTTTTCATGCATTTGCATGTGGTCGGTGAGTGTCTGACGCGAACTGCAGATCTCTCTGCAAAAAGGACACTGATTCTTCAATAATAAGTCATTGGGGCAAGCGTATTCTATTTGAGAAATAATGCATGACACTGAGTGCTGCTCCGTCTGTTGTGTTTTATGTTCATTCATACGTTCGGTATCATTATTTTGTTCCTCGTCACTCGTATGAGTGAACAGCAGTTGATCGCAATGCACCTCCATTTTATGCGCCCGAAGTAGTTCCTTAGTATCGAAAAAATTCACAACACACATTACAGAAACAAAACCAGAACGATTTTTCCTTATCTTCCACTTCTGCATCACTATCTTCAGTCGAACAGGTTTCTCTGCTGCTTTGGTCAATGCCCCATTTTGCTTCTAGTTTTGGTGATATAGTTGAGTACCTGAAAATACTGAATGTTAGTTCCTAAATATGATTAAGGTTTATTAGTATAATTAGCAGGGTTGGCTCATATAAAACTATTAAAACAAGAATTATTGGGTACGAAACTATGTGTGATAAGTAAACGGGCCAGCCGATAAATTTTAATTTAATTCTTTTCCCTATCGGCAATCGACATTTTGATCGAATTCATAGTGTACACCGCCATATGCAAGCTTGTGTTATTTATTTGGTTTCATTCGTTTTATTAGTCCAGCTGTTAGAGTCATGAAAGAATCATGTTAGAGTATACCGTTGTTAGCGTTACCGTCTGCGTTGTACAATATTTAAAATAGCCCCTGTTGTGAAAGATGTTATAAGAACAATGGACGGGTAGGTACTTTACATAGGTAATATAATATGTATTTTTCATACATGCATGCTGTGATTGAAAGTTGTGAACTATCACAACCTGGCGAGGAGTTTAGAAAATATTCGGCAGTTTGTAGGAATTAACTAAGAAAGCATTGGATACCAGTAACCTGGAAGATACGTCAGATTCCGAAAACGCAAAACTGATTTGTATCTTGTATACTGTACCATCACCAATGTCAGTCATCCTTACTGCTGATTGTAAGTAAAATACTAGTTGGTAATTGCAATGGTTTCTTTCTTACAAAATATATTTACAGATGATTCACCTTCTATTTTCGATGTTAAGCCAGAGTTTCCTATGATATCCCAATTAAATATAATCATTTGTGACAAATGATCGTAAGCTATAATTGCCTTTTTCTAATTTTTCACAAACTGATACTAGAGCTTCAATAATAAATTCTCCTATAGTTACGCATGAAGTTTAAAATTATAATTTATTTATTTTCTGGTCAATAGACTCCGCTCTACTTAACTTTTATTTTACTTTTCTTTTTTTATATGTAGTGTTTGTTTTTTATTTATGCATTGGTATTTACAGGTAGTTGCGTTAGCTGAGGTGAATAAGTTGAACCGTGAAAATTATCGAAGCAAGCCTTTGATAAAATGAACATATTCCAAGCGATTACATATAGGTAAGATTTAATTTTTGTACATTATTTTCTATTAAATTAAAATTTTATATTATACATATAATATTTAGATACTGTCTCAAAGTTTGTCTTCGATATTTTAATGAAAATTTCCAAAAAGTGGTACGTAATCACACTGTATATATTCATACATAACAAACTCCATAACTTCATTTCAAGATCTGTAATGGAATGAAATATACATAGTGTCCAAAGTAAAATGTTCACGAGCTATCAAGTTGATTACTTAACAAGTTAGTAATACTTTTTTCTCTGAATGATATAAAAACATTAAACAGTGTTCACATTGCCTTTTTTAATGGAATACCGTAAATTTTTAGATATTTTTAAAGAAACCAATATTTTGAACAAAATCTTTATTACTGACTACTGTGAAATTACAAATGCAAATGCAAATGTGCAAGTAGGCAATGATCAAATATTGTAGAATAGATAATCACATACAGGTTTTTCTAGTTACTTGCCAAGTGAATCATTCTTTGTGATTATTGATTCGTCCTTAATAATTATTGCTGTGCGAGTGCCATTTATTTACTCTTCTCGTAAAATGTAATATGCTGCAACTATATCTAATTTATAGAAAAAATTAGACGTACTTCGCCAATGTTAATTTAACCAACTTCATAGCTTTAATAATAAGTTTGCAATGGTAAACACCTTACCATAACTGTGGACATGGTGAATACCTCTAATACTTTACGTAAACTAAGGATAGGTACATACATATGTTAAATTTTTTCATTTGTTCACAGTTGCTGTGCGCCAATGGTTTGGTATTGCAATGGATTACGACATTTATAAAACTATTGCTCGATGGCTTGCTACTACACATGAAAGAGATGAAGATAAAGCTGAGCGTAATTTGGAAAAGGCTATTGTTGGTCGTACATCTTTGACTACTGCTGCTGATAAAAGTAGGAATCAACTGCGCTGTGAACATCTCCGCGATTAGGTCAGTGTTTTATAATGTTTTAATATTTTTAGTTCAATAAGATATTTCAGTTAATATATACCATAACATGTAAAGAGATAATAATTTTTGTTCTGTAATAAGATATATGACATATGACGTAATGTGCTGTATCATTTTTGCTAACCTTGAATTTTAGTTTCACTAATAAATATAGATATTGTAATTACTTTCTTTCTTCATTGTATGCGCAGATCATGTATGGTGTTATATGGGTATATGATTCGATGTTAACTATTGTTTATTGAATAACATACAACTATCTTTATTGCATTAACATAAAATTTGTAGTAAGATTTTCTTATATATTGTCACATGAAGTAAAACATCTACGATATATGTTCTGATTACAGGCAGATGATATCGAGATACACTGTGTTACACAATTATGAGCATGTTTGTCTTGAACGCTGAGTATTTCAACATAAGCGTATATGTTCTTAACTATTATCAACATCTTGCATACATAGATACGTAAAGCTCAAACAGAACTTTTCTGTTACATTATCTATTATCTAATTGTAATTTGGTAGTTTATATCTTAAATCAAGTTTATTTCATATGAAAATATATACAGATAATTAACTCGAATTTTGAGTTGGTACAGTATCGCTGTAATTTATTCAGCAAACTAATTAATAACATCCGATCAGTGTACGTATGTACCATCATATATGTTTTGCATCGTGTATGTGATATCATATAGATATCACATACAAGCTTAATACCCAATATCACTTCCTGTAGTTACTCCTATATATCATTTCGATAAGAGTCCAACATCAGCTGTCGACCTATCACCAATAGAGCGGGTAAGTATTGAAAGTTTATCCTACGCCAATGTTGCCTAAAGATGTAAAACCGTCGTTGCAAAATGTTTACATTTTCATATACTGCGGCATTGTTGCCCAACGCGTGCCCAATACAACTTGGACAATCAGCCAACGTTACACCAACGTTGTGTGCCACTTGGGGCCTGTATGAATTTTACTGTGTTTGTTTAAGTTTCCTTTCACAGAAAATTTCTTGCCACATACTTCACATTTGTAAGGCTTTTCGCCTGTATGAATTGTACTGTGACGGTTTAAGTGCCATTTGCGGGAAAATCTTTTGCCACATACTTCACATTTGTAAGGCCTTTCGCCTTTATGAATTCTAATGTGACTATTGAAGTTCCCTCTCTGAGAAAAGCTCTTGCCACATACTTTACATATGTAAGACTTCTCAGCTCTATGAGTTCCACTGTGACTCTTTAACTGGTATTTTAAAGAGAATTGTTTACCATATATTTTATGTTTGCAAAGCTTCTCATCTGTATGTGGCCGTACGTGTCTGATAAGTTCTAGTTTGTTCAGAAAATCTTTACCACAAGCCTTACAATCCATAAGTATTTTGTCGATTTGAATATGTTGCCGTTTCGTAAGTACGTCAGATTTTGCTGTTAAATGAGTTCTTTCATGCTGCAGCAGATTACATTCTTGAGAAAAAGTCTTAAAGCAATAACCGCATTTAAATACTGGATGCTCTATATGAATCGAGATGTGAGAAGTGAGATCGGTTATACTGCTAAAATATTGATTACAAACTTCGAAACCGAAAGACTCTGTACTTTTGTGGATTGTCTCGTGTGTCATAAGATCAGAGCGCTGAGTAAATAATTTTTGGCAGTACTTGCAATTGATTGGTGTGTCGCCTATATGACTTTCTGCGTGAGCAATTAGCTGGCACTCTAAATCAAAACTTTTATCACATGAATGGCAACAATAGCGATTGCCGTTCGTTCTATTTTCATGGATTAGCATGTGGTCGGTGAGTGTCTGACGCGAACTGCAAATCTCTCTGCAAGAAGGACACTGATTCTTCAATAAAGCTATCTTAATTGTTAGAGAGTGACTCAACGCTTGGTGCCTAAGTAAGTCATTGGGACAAGTGTATTCTTTTTGACAGATAATGCATGACACTAAGTTCTGCTCGTTCTGTTGTGTTTTATGTTCACTCATACGGTCGGTATCATTATTTTGTTCCTCGTTACTCGTGTGAGTGAACAGCAGTTGGTCGGAATGCATCTCCATTTTATGCGCCCGAAGTAGTTCCTTAGTATCGAAAAATTCACGACACATATTACAGAAACAAAACCAGAACGATTTTTCGTTATCTTCCTCCTGTGCATCACTATCTTTAGTCGAACAGGTTTCTCTGCTGCTTTGATCAATGCCCCATTTCGCCTCTTCTCTTGGTGATACAGTTGAGTACCTGAAAATACTAAATGTTAGTTCCTAAATTTGATTAAGGTTTATTAGTATAATTAACAGGGTTAGCTCATATAAAACTGTTAAAACAAGAATTATTGGGTACGAAACTATGTGTGATAAGTAAACGGGTCAGCCGATAAATTTACGCATTATCCACACATAGCCCTGTAGAGAGTAGAAACAAATTCACGGAACTGAAGAAACCCAGACTATCACAATATTGCGAATATTAGGTAGCCTGTATTAAGTCACCTCAAGAAAACAGAAGATTGTTAAAAAATGCTGATATATCTTCGGCATTAAAGACGAGAAATTCCCAGACTCGCTACGACCACGTATGAGAAGCCGTGTTACTATGCCAGAGAACACAAGTAATATATCGGATACAGATCGGAGTTTTGCAACAATTAAAACATGTCTAATTAAGAAGTACTTCCATAATGTCAATGAGTACTTATCGTACTCACCAATTAATGTATTGTTTTTGAAAATATTTGGTAAGTTTTATAATAATAATAATAATTCATGCCTTAGCATCCCCCAACAGCTTGCGCCAATTACAGGGGGCATCGGCTGGCCATGAGTTATTATCACGCCTGCGGCTGTAGACCGACTTAAGATGTAACCTTTCCGCATTTGCCGTGGAATTTGGAAAACTACAGAAAACCAAACTCAGAAAGGAAGCACCGGGGTTCGAATCCGGTACTGCCGGACTACGAGGCAAGTGTGCAAGCCACTAGGCCACGAGCCCGACGTATAGATTTTTCGACAATTTATTGCCTTATGTGACATTGTGATCGATAACAAGTAGGTAAATTATTAAGGTGCGTCTTACCGGATTTGCACAGCCCATTCAGCTCAGCTCGTTAGCACAGCTCATCTCCGCTAATTTTTCGTATATCGTCTCAGCGGAGATGCACCGTAGCGCTACGCAACGCCGAACACGTGATTATTTGACGTGTTGTGACAAGTTTCTCGTTCATTTCGTTGCCGAGCTGAGCTAAACGAGCTGTGCGAAAAAAAGTTCGCTAAAACTCCGCTTTAACATTATTATTATTATTAGAGTGGACCAATTCGGAGCGAAAGCAGAGTCGTGACTAACGAATTGGTTTACGCATGCGAAATATTATTAATATCTAGAGATATACTATCACGAACAGTGCTGTTATTATGTTAAATACAAAAAAAAATGTAAGACGGTTTTTCTAGATTATGAAACGTTCTCGATGATACGGATAAAAAATAAAATCTAAAATGTATGTAATTAGATGATTAAAAAAAAACTTACTGCCTTATGCGCTTTCCGTAACTTGAAAATCTGCAGAAGCGCGACGAAATATTCTTAACGTAAAGTGCGTCTCCAAAGTTATTTCTCGAAAACGCGTCCGTAGCGTGGAAAATATGTGTGAGTATTTTAAGTAAGTTTGAGAGTGTTTTAGATAGAGATTTAGATTTTGCGAGTCTTAGACAAATTTGTGAAGGTTCGTCTACAAATGTATGAAGTTGTTTCAAAGATTATTTTAATTATGCAAACATCACATCACTAGATGTGGAGCGATTGTTTTCTTTATACAAGCACATATTTTCCTCACGACGGACGCGTTTTCAAGAAATAACTTTGGAGACGCACCTTACGTTAACAATATTTCATCGCGCTTCTCCAGACTTTCAAGTCACGGAAAACGCATAAGACGGTAAGTTTTTTTTAATCATCTAATTACATACATTTTAGATTTTATTTTTTATACGCATCATCGAGAACGTTTCATAATCTAGAAAAACCGTCTTACATTTTTTTTGTATCTGATATAATAACAGCACCGTTCGTTAGTCACGCCTCTGCTTTAGCTCCGAATTGGTACACTCTAATTATTATTAAACATTGCTATGCATAATGGTGACCTAGCAACAGATGTGTCCATTCATTATAATATAAATAACATTTTAAACAAACAACAACATTTTAATACCTTCTTTAATTCCATCACCTTTTTTTTCTCCAAAATTAGGTATGATTAGAGAATTAGTTAATTAGGGCCATTGATTTTGCAAATCAATTCGTCCCATTAGATCGTTTCCTCGATATGTTATGATTTCGGGGTGATCGTTACGAACTCGTGTAATAAATACTACACAATCATTTGGAATGCTAATTCCTACAACAGTTTAATACAATCGAACAAATTCTATACAATTAAATGTAACAACTTAAACTAATTTAAGATTATAATAGCTTTACAGTATCAGAAATGTGAAAACTATTATTCTGTATATAAATCAGAAAATTTAGATGGAATGGCATTTACTCAGATTAGACAGCTTTAAAGGTATGATTTCGCCTACTATGCATGTCTAACTGGTGTTTGTCAATAAATGTTTTATCACACAAGGCTGCTCACCTTTATGAGTTCTAGTGTGTCTGTACAAGCTACATGACTGAATAAATCTTAATAATAGTAATAATATATTGAATCCAATGATCCACAAAAAAGTACAAAGAAAAGTATAAAAATGAATAGGGTAAGTCATAATGCAACTTAAAGTAATATGTATGTAATATGAGTGACAATTAGCATCACAACTACTATAGCCATTGCATGGGAAGGAAACAGACATCCTTGCGTCAACTGTAGTATGAATGAAAGGCATTGTTTCTGGGCAGCATATGCATATTCTGATAAATTATAAATAATGTCCCAGCAATATTTAGACATGGTAATGGTAGTACATTTAAAGCTTTGAACCAAAGTCGACAGGATTCCGGTAATCTTAAACCTAATATGTCACGTACACCTAGTTTTTGCATTTTAAATGTCCGCTGCATATTTGGCAAACTACTCCAAAAAATTAGACCGTATCTAATTCTTGACTCAAAAGTTGAAAAATAGTAACACAATGGGACTTCTTTTTCTACCAAAAATTGAGCCTGAACAGAACATAACAAGCACTTGCAAGTCTTCGACATAAATTATCAATATTGGTGTAGTATGTCAAACCACAGTCAACATGTAGTCCTAAGAATTTGGTGATCGTTACTTCCTGTATTGACTTGTTCTCCACTTTAAGTAATAAAGACGTAACCCACTGTCCGGGGGTGAGTACAGAAGTTAACAAAGACATGTCTCATGTCTTTATTTAAAATCAATTCATTTTGGTGGATCCAATTTCAAAACATACTCATCATGTCTTGAGCAACCCTTCTCACTTTTAAAATATCCTGGTCTCCACAGAGGTAAGTATTATCATCCACTTACATCGCAATTGTTCAATCTGTTACTATAATGGGAAAATCATTCACAAACAGCAGAAACATAAGTGGACCAAGCACAGAACCCCGAGCTACGCTGCAGTTGAAAATATTGTAAAGTGTTTATAAATACTGCAAAAGCATTATCCATTGAATCAGACGTTAATACATTCAATTTTCTTTATTTAAGTAAAACAGAAAATGGTTCGAGTTTTCAGTATTAAATACCCTAGTAAAATAGTAGTCATCATTTTGCGTACTATTACCCGTCATATACTGCAGAATTTGTGCAGAGTGATCCGATAAACCATTATGGGACACCCAGAAAGATTCAAGGTTTACACCGTCTACATTAGAGGAAAGAGAATCAATTCCTGCTGCCGTACTTGGAGTAATTCTGGTTGGTTCCTCCTCTTCTTCGGAATCCAAATTTTCATTAAGTTGCGTTTTTGTAACTACTGTCGCAATTTCAAGTTCTGATGGGTACTCACAAGTTAGCAACATCGTCTACTTTCTGGAATGCGTTAAGTTTAAAGGTTTCAAAAGATCATTTGTGATAGCCCAATCATGTAAAGTGAGAGAATCTTCATCAGCAGCTTCTGAATCATTATGTTTTAATATACACTAAGTCAAAGAAAGCTCATTATCATCGTCAAAGTGTGTATAAGGATAAAATCCAGCATGTTTATAACAATTAACAATAGTTTTTTGTAAAACGCGATTCCATGCTATGTATTTGCTTATTTTCATCCAAACAAGAAATCGTTCCACATAAGACATTTTTTTTTATAATGCCGCTTGAGACAGGCAATAATACCTTGGTCCACCTTGGCTGTAGGGCGGGCTTCAGTGGTATTTGGTGGAAGAAAACCTGACTTTATAGCACGTAGATTTTCAATTGTTGGATGGATTCGACAATTGTCGATCATTTACACCATATTTCTTTTTTGCTTTTCGAAAGTCTCGGATATTATTCACGCCTTTTTTATTGGCAGCATAATTAACTGGTAACACTTTACAAGACATATCAACCATTAGTCAATTGTCCTAGATCCATTATCCTCTTAAAAGTAGATCACATTCTCCTATCGCCATGTATGTTTTCTGCATTTTCTTGATAGTCTTTATACAGAAATCACTCTCATTATGAAGAATAGATCTATTTTGCTTCGATATACAGGTCTCGAGTTGTTCTTCATTAAGATCGTCGGCTATGTCAATAATTTTTATGCACGGTTTTCGTGGTTCACGGATAATAACTATAATTCTTGAATTTTCGGTCACTTCCTTTTTGATTTTAGTTGTATTGTCACCTGTTTTGCAAGTAATCCAATCCATCCTGTAATTATTTTATTTTAATTGTCACTTTATCATTGCTAACACTATAAATAAAATGGAAGTACCAAATTCGTTGTACAATACTCGTAGCCGTCTACGCACACATATGGGTAACAGTGTGACCTTTTTACTTGTATATCTTACAAGAAGATCTGCTATATACTTTATATTAAAAAGGCTTCCCATCTGTGTCATTAACTGCGTGCATTCTGATGTAGTGTTTGTGAGAAAAAGCCGTGCCCTATACTTCATAGTTATAAAGCTCCACTTCTACTATGAATCTTCAGACAATGTTTCCGAGATAATTCTTTAACACATGCTGTACATTCGCAAGGCTTCACATTGGTTAAGGTGTCCACAGAGTAGGGGTAACAATAGGGTCATACAAGTATGTCATACATGTTTGAGCGTTGACGTTTACCAGTGCGTGATCAAAAAATGGCAAACATACGTCGCTATTAGCTGGTTCGTATGTAATTCATCAAAGCATATTGGCAAACAAGTACGTCAGACATTTACCTACGAAAAACATGTTTTACCCATATGTATACTAGTTTGTCGACAAACTGTATGTATTTTACTGTGTTTGGTTAGGTTTCCTTTCAGAGAAAATCTCTTGGCACATACTTTACATTCGTAAGGCATCTGGCCTGTATGAATTGTACTGTGACTGTTGAAGTTCCCTTTATGAGAAAATCCTTTGCCACATACGTTACATTCGTAAGGCTTCGCACCGGTATGAATTGTACTGTGATTGTTTAAGGTTCCTTTCTGAGAAAATCTTTTGCCACATACTTTACACTCGTAATGCTTCTTGCCTGTATGAATTGTACTGTGACTTTTGAAGTTTCTTTTATGGGAAAATCTTTTACCGCATACTTTACATTCGTAAGGCTTCTCGCCTGTATGAATTGTACTGTGACTGTTTAAGTGCCATTCCCGAGAAAATCTCTTGCCACATACTTTACATTCGTAAGACGTGTCGAAGGTATGAATTCTATTGTGACTGTTTAGAGTCTTTTTATGAGAAAATCTCTTGCTGCATACTTTACATTTGTAAGATTTCTCGCCTGTATGAATGGTACTGTGACTGTTTATTGGAGCGAATCTTTTGTTTGTAAGGCTTCTCATCGTCACTTTGTTGTACATGTCTAATAAGTTCTAGTTTATTCGGACAAGTGTATTCTTTTTGAGAAATAATGCATGACACTGAGTTCTGCTCCGTCTGTTGTGTTTTATGTTCATTAATAGGTTCGGTATCATTATTTTGTTCCTCGTCTCTCGTATGAGTGAACAGCAGTTGGTCGCAATGCACCTCCACTTTATGCGCCCGAAGTAGTTCCTTAGTATCGAAAAATTCACGACACACATTACAAAAACAAAACCAGAACGATTTTTCGTTATCTTCTACCGCTGAATCACTATCTTCAGTCGAACAGGTTTCTCTGTTATTTTGGTCAATTCCCCATTTCGCTTCTACTTTTGGTGATATAGTTGAGTACCTGAAAATACTAAATGTTAGTTGCTAAATATGATTAAGGTTTATTAGTATAATTAGCAGGGTTGGCTCATATAAAACTATTAAAACAAGAATTATTGGGTACGAAACTACGTGTCATAAGTAAACTGGCCAGCCGATAAATTTACGCAATTATGTTACTATGCCAGGCTAAGCTAGACCAGGTGGTCTAGATAATAGGGAGCTACAATAGGCCTATGGGTCGCAGTAGCAAGAGGCCACATAGCCATCCCATTCAATTATCTATCTATCTATCTCTACTATGCCAGAGAACATAAGAAATATATCGTAATATATTTGTATGTATGTTTTAGTTATATATAGTTGACATTATGGTAATATTTTATAGATTTTTTCGACAATTACTTTATGTGAAATTGTGATCGATAACAAGTGGGTAAATTATTAAGGGGCGTCTTAGCGGATTTACAGAGCTCGTTCAGCTCAGATCGTTAGCACAGCTCAGCTCCTAACCTACGAAATTGAAAATGAAATTTCTTTGTGAAATAGTCACAAAATAATCATGAATCCACAATGAAGGCAGGCGTTGTGCTCTATTTTTCCCTCAACTAAGGGGAACTAACTAATTTACAATTCCATCAATTTTAACATTACATTTACAGTTTCGCTTAGCTCGTAGGGTTATAAAAGTTGGATTTAACGTTTTGTGATAGGTTTCTCGTTCATTTCGTAGCCGAGCTAAACGAGCTGTGCGAAAAAGTCCGCTAAGAAACAGCTTTAACATTATCATTATTAAATGCATAACGTTACCTAGCAACAGATGTGCCTATTCATTATAATATGAATAACATTTTAAACAAACAACATTGTAATACCTTCTTTCATTACATCACGTATATCATATTGGCATACAAGTACGTCAGATATGCGTCTACGGAAACATGTTTGACACACATGTATAGTAGTTTGTCGACAACCTAAGGCTTCTCGCCTGTATGAATTTTACTGTGTTTGTTTAAGTTCCCTTTCATAGAAAATCTCTTGCCACATACTTTACATTCGTAAGGCTTCTCGCCTGTATGAATTCTACTGTGTCTGTTTAAGGCCCCTTTCATAGAAAATCTTTTGCCACATACATTACATTCGTAAGACTTGTCGCCTGTGTGAATTCTACTGTGACTGTTTAAGCTCGCTTTCTGAGAAAATCCTTTGCTACATACTTTACATTCGTAAGGCTTCTCTCCTGAATGAATTCTAACGTGATTGTTTAAGTTTCCTTTCAGAGAAAATCTCTTGTCGCATACTTTACATTTGTAAGATTTTTCAGCTTTATGAGTGCGACTCTGACTGTTTAATTGGTATTAAACAGTAAGCGAATATAAGCATATAAGCGAATCTTTTACTAGATATTTTATGTCTGCAAGGCTTCTCATCTGTATGGTGCCGTATGTGTCTTATAAATTCTAGTTTGTTCAGAAAATCCTTACCACAAACCTTGCAATCCATAAGTATTTTGTCGGTTTGAATATGTTGCGGTTTCGTAAGTACGTTGTGTACGTCAATCTTGTCTATTAAATGAGTTCCTTCATGCTGCAGCAGATTACATTCCTGAGAAAAAGTCTTAAAGCAATATCCGCATTTAAATACTGGATGCTCTTTATGAATCGAGATGTGAGAAGTGAGATCGGTTATACTGCTAAAATATTTATTACAAACTTCGCAACCGAAACACTCTGTATTTCTGTGTATTGGCTCGTGTATCATGAGGTCAGAGCGCTGAGTAAATAATTTTTGGCAGTATTTGCAATTGATTGGCGTGTCGCCTATATGACTTTCTGCGTGAGCAATTAGCTGGCACTCTAAATCAAAACTTTTATCACATGATTGACAGCAATAGCGATTGTCGTTCGTTTTCATGGATTTGCATGTGGTCGGTGAGTGTCTGACGCGAACTGAAAATCTCTGTGCAACGCTTGGTGCCTAAGTAAGTCATTGGGACAAGTGTATTCTTTTTGACAAACAATGCATGACACTAAGTTCTGCTCCTTTAGTTGTGTTATATGTTCATTCATACGTTCGGTATCATTATTTTCTTTCTCATCACCCTTATCAGTGAACAGTCTTTGGTCGCAATGTACCTCTATTTTATGCGCCCGAAGTAGTTCCTTAGTATCGAAAAATTCACGACACACATTACAGAAGCAAAACCAGAACGATTTGTCGTTATCTTCCACTTCTGCATTACTATCTTCAGTCGAACAGGTTTCTCTGCTGCTTTGGTCAATGCCCCATTTCGCTTCTACTCTTGGTGATACAGTTGAGTATCTGAAAATACTAAATATTAGTTCCTAAATATCATTAACGTTTATTAGTATAATTAGCAGGGTTGGCTCATATAAAAGTATTAAAACAAGAATTAATGGGTACTAGACTGCTCGTCAAAGAAAATAGACCTCCCGATAAATTACCTTAATTATCCACATTTGGGCCTGTAGAAACTAGAAACAAAATCGCGGAAGAGAAAAAACCTAGACTGTCATAATAATGCGACTGTATTAAGTCACCCCAAGAAAACAAAAGCTCGTCTAAAAAATGCTGATACATATTCGGCATTAAAGACAAGAAATACTGTTAAACTATCTATTCCTAGACACGCCACAACCACGTATGAAAAGGCGTGTTACTATGCCGGAGAACATAAGAAATACATCGGATACAAATCGATATTTTACAACAATTAGAACATATCTAATTGAGAAGTGCTTCCATAATATCAATGAGTACTTATGCGACTGATCAATTAATGTATTGTTTTTGAAAATATTTGGTTAGTTTTATATAGTTGACATTATGGTAATATTTTATAGATTTTTTGACAATTGTCTTATGTCACCTTGTCGGTCATTCGAAAGAACAGTGACACAACTCAAAAATCCACGATTTTCAAGAGACGCATTTTAAATTATTACTACCTCTTTTTTATTGATTTTAGGGATTAAATTCTAACTTTTGCATTCATAAACTGTAATCATTGAGGATCACTTGAGTTTTTTGAGTACTCATAATGTATCGATTTAACAAAAGTTCAACATATGTAGTTGTATTTGAGTTGTGTCACTGTTCTTTCGAATGACCGTTGTGATCGATAACAAATAAATTATTATTATTATTATTAAACATCGCTATGCATAATGATGATCTCTTAACACATGTGTCTATTCATTACAATATGAATAATATTTTAAACAAACAACATTTAAACATTTTATTACCTTCTTTGATTCCATGATCATTTGTTCTCCAAAATTAGGCATGATTAGAGAATTAGTTAATAAGGGCCATTGATTTTGTAAATAAATTCGTCCCATTAGATCGTTGCATCGACCTGTTATGATTTCGGGGATGACCGTTACGAACTGGCATAATAAATAATACACAATCATTTGTAATGGTAATTATTACAACAGTTTAATACAATCAAACTAACTCTATATAATTAGATGTAAAAACTAAACTTAATTTAAGATTATGATAGCTTTATAGTAGAGTATCAGAAATGAATCCAAGTGAAAACAACGATTTAGTCTGGAAGAGGAAGTTCAAATTTTAGTAGAATGCATGATTGAGTAAATCCTCCATCGCACTCGTTAGCTTTGAAGGGCTTCTGACTCATATGGGTTAGTGTGACTTTTTAATTTATATCTTTCATATAAGAGTCTGCTACATACATCACATTTATAAAACTCCTTACCTGTATGACTTCTAAGTACTATGAATCTTCAGAAAATGTATTCCAAAAAAATCTTTATCACATACTTCGCATTCGCAAACTTTCTCACCTTTATGTGTTCTACAGTGATTGACCAAGTTCTGTTTCTTAGAATATCGCTTGCCACGGACACTCAAAGAAAGAGAACTGGAACAGTTACGGTACAACCGCACGGCAAGAGTAAAGCAGTAAATATTGACACATCCCACCACGCAATACCTAACCCTCTTTATCAATCGCATCGACAGTAGTATACGATACGACCTTGTAATTTTATTTACCTACTAAGTACTCTTTGTAAATACACATTCCATGAATTAAAATATAAGAATTTGCGACCTCAACTTTTAGCGTGAAGCGAGTGAACTCCTCTCCGTTGCATGTATTTGCAGTTTGTATATTGTAATACATACGAACAATTTTAAGTTCCTACCGTACATACAGTATATACGATTAATAAATAAAGCTTTTGTTAAAATTATACTGATGGGCTTATGGAGTTAAGTTTAGACGTAAAAACTGAAACAATGGGGCCGTCCCGTTTTTTTTTAATGTGTTAATAAATAATTTTAATGTTAAGAAAGATAAAACCGATTATTTGTAAATCGCGCGTTTAGTGACGAGTTAATGGTACTTCTCTTTATTGGCTCAAAGTTGTAAGAATACATCTACGACAAATGTAGTAATGCCACAGTGTAATGCTATGGTAGTAATGTACAAGCATTGTGGGTATTACAGAGTTTTAATTTATTAACAGTTGGTCGGGAGTGCTGCGCGCCGGATTTGTTTTGTCAACGCAAACATAACCATAAAAAGTTCACTTCCTTTTTTACACACTTTGGGAAAATACTACCCGTATGGAATGACAGGTGTATTGATAGTGACAATTATTAGAGAAAAAAGACGTTTTGATGATAAGACATGTATATGAAATACATTTATGTTGTGCAATCAAATGTAATAGAACTTTCAGTCTTTAATGCGTAGTTTTTGTGTATACTGAAATACGGAATGTAAAAACGTATATAGCAAGAATTTGGAAAAGTCGTTAATAGTAAATAGTGCTATATTGTATATGCTCCTGTCAACACGTAAAAAGAAAATCGATGTTACTTTTCCTCAATATTTGTTCAGCATGAAGGAAATTGAAATGATTTTGGTCACATTGCAAGCAAACAGGCACAGCAACTACACGAAATGAAGAAAATTGGCGAACATGCTTCGTTTAGGGAGATGGCAGTCCTCTTCGTGATAATATATTCTTAACTATAAATGGTCATCCTATACAAGGATTCATTGACAGCGGACGTAATCTGAAGTTGTTAAAAGCCAGCAGTCAGTGAACACGTTCTTAAGGCCGACATCCATATTGTGCCAGACGAGGTGTTTTAATGATATAATACAGAAAACCATCTATACATCATTCAGTTTAAGTGTGCAGAGTTAGAAAAGATATAGGACCTTGTTTCGCGGCTTCTGTTTGGTCAATTATCGAGGCACGTACACACTATGTAAAATACCGTTCTTAGACATATGCAGAGGTTAAAAGCGATACGTCAAATTTGTTTATGCTCTTTTCTTCGTATATACTATGTGTTGTATTGTGTTATTTTATTACGTTCTTCTTTGTATTTTCAAATTTTGCAAGTACCTTACAATAAAGGTAAAGTTGTTTTCAGTATTACTTGCAAATTCATTATTATTATTATTATTATCCGTATTCATGTAATATTATTGACATATACTGACATTGTAATTTTACTATGGTTGAAGAAGCAGTACATGATCCACTTGAAGGATCCTCAAAAAATCCTTCAGGAAAACATAGTACAACAAGTAGTAGGCAGAGGCAAATGGCATATAATTTATATTTGCAACAGAAGCAGAACAATTCAAAGTCAGCTTCAATTCCATTGACTGCGACACGGACTTGCAAAGAGAACTTGTTTGGTGTTCAGTGGGTTAAAGTGTTTAGTGATCATATAAATATTTAAAAATATTTCTTCTTATATACAATAAACTTGAAAAATACATCGTCTATACAATTATTGTGTTTCTACACTTAAATATTAATAAATACATATAACATAGTCATACATCTTATATACAATTTTTATACATACTCTGAATAATATATTTTACGAACACGAAATTTTACGTTTTAAATATAGACACATCGAAAAAAATCATAATTAGAGTAGGCTATGTAAATGAGTTTATTAAATTAGGTACATTAAATTGAAAAAATTGTATTCAACACAGAGCAGAAAGCTAAAATGATCGAATGTTACTTCCCTACAGGTGAGAAAGTAAATGGCGAGTGGCAATATTCAATTCCAGAATGCATGGCCGACCTTCGTGAAGAATATCCTGAATTAGTATTTGATTACAATAGTTTTTACAATGTTTTGGCAGGATCTGTGCAGTTATTCAGGGAGACTGGTGACGTTGGTCGAAAAACTGGTAGGGACAGCCATCTAAACATACAACTGAAAATATTGGAGTGATTCGGCATATTATAATATACTGAATCACTCCAATATTTTCATTTTCATCGAAACAGACAAATCTGTCCTATGGCCATGCCAACATATTCTAAAGAAAAGTTTACAGTGTCATGCATACAAGCTGCAATGTTTTCATGAGCTTCTTCAAGCGGATTATCCAAGACATTTTGCATTTTTGCAATTTTGTCAATGGTTCCAAAATAATCTCAACAATGAGGATATCCTTAACATGCTTTTTTTTCCGATGAAGTTTGGTTTTATCTTTCCGGATATGTAAATTCACAGAATATGAGGTTGTGGTCATCGAGAAATCCTCACTTTTTTGTTGAAAAATCATTGCTGCATGTTTGGATTGGAATTTGTCGAAGAAGATTAGCGGGTCCTATTTTTTTTGTTTGAAGGTACATTTACTGCTGCACGATATCGCGATGAAATACTTGGCCCATTTATAAATCAACTGAATGATGAAGAATTACAGAGTGGGTATTCCAGCAAGATGGTGCAACAGCACGTAAGACCATAGAAACTCTTCAATACTTGAGAGAATTTTTTGATAGAATAATAAGTAGGAATACTGAAATCCCATATCCAAATAGGTCTTGCATGATTTAAACATATGCGATTTTTTGTATGGCCATACATCAAAAATTCCATTTATACAACGCCAATACATAACCGGGGAGAGCTTAAAAATCGCATAAGAGAAAAGTGTGAAGAGATTAATAACTCACCGCAAATGTGGCATAAAGTTTTGATGGGTTACGAAGAAGAATTGGGTTATGTTTAGAAGTAAATGGGCAACATTTTCAACATTTTTTATAGTTTTATGTATGTAGCATTATATGATCCCCGAAAACCGACACAACCTATTCATGCGGAGGAGATAACTGATGACGAGAACTGATTTATCTACCCAATAAAAAACGACTGATTTTCTAATCTATTCAATATTGGTTCTTTTCAGAACCAACACATTTACCTTAAAGGAAAAAATTACGATAGCTCTGTTTTATATGCTTCCATATTTGTGTATTGTATTAATAAATTACTGTTTTCATTGATAAATCGGCTTTATCGTTACGGTTATATTTTGCATACGTGATGGTATCATTGTGTTTTCGAACAGCTTCATATTTTTAGGTTAGTTTTCATATCTTTTCATGTTATTTTTTCCTTTTTAAAATGCGCAGTGCTTCGCAAACATGATGTTTTTGACAATAAATCGTTGTTATTAACACATTTCAACAACCACTGACTGCGATAGTCTTCCCCGTAAAAGTCAATCTATCCTATCTCGTCAATACTAAATGAATTATTTATTTCTGTTTATATTGCAGTATCATTTCGAGGTTATAAACTTTGGTTACAATAAAATGTCAAAAAATAAATGTCATTATGTGGTAGTGGCTAAAGCAACGATCAAACATATTTACATAGCCTACACTAATTATGTTTTTTTTTCGATGGCACGTTATAAATCTTATCATTAACCCTTAGATTACCACGCATTAAAAATCTCATAAGCTACCTCGTGGGGTCTTTTTAGGACCCCAATGAATGTGTGGATATAAAGTGCTAATTTTCTTTGCAGGTTAGAGTTTATAATTACAAGGGGTCTTAAATCCATATATTATAAATATTATGTTTAAATTATTTTATTGAAAGAAACTATTATTATTATTATACAATATAAACTAAGCATAAACAATACAAAGTTAAAAATTAAAACTTTCAAATTTTAATTTTCATATTAAATGTCCTCTAAATCTTTGTGATCAGTACAATAGTTAGCAGGTTTTACAACAGATTTGCGATGATTTTTACAAATAAACGACCCACAGGTGGTACATCGGATGTTAACTTTTTTGTCCAATAATCTTGGACATAAACGGCATCTTCCTCTTTTGACGCCTGTTTGTATTGGTGCGGGAGCTGCGTTTTCCGGAATCAAATGTATACCACAAGCCTGAATGGCTCTGACTACATGGGGATTGTTTTTCACTACTGGTAATCGCTCTTTCATGTTAGGTATGGCTAGGTCTTTTCCTAATGTTTTCAAAAATATATGTCTTCTGTTACTGCGCGTTTTCTTCCAATCGGGATATTTCGCTGTATATATAATAAATGCATTCAAACATGCAATATCCAACATGTTCATAAACAATCTGAAGGGCCACCTAGCTGTACGACGAGCGCAAGAATACTCTCGAATTAATTTGTCTGCGTTATCAACACCTCCTTTGGTGGTGTTATACTCCAAAATTATGTTAGGTTTTCGATGCTCCTCTTGAGATACCTGTTCATCATGGTGTTGGGATGATAGCACATGAACCATTCTCCTTTTTTTTTGGAATATATGACACCATCATTAGATTTTGAGAAAAAGCAAATAAAGATGAGTATTCTGCTCTCCTTGTACTTAGTTTTAGGTGCTCTGGGGTGTCAGCTTTATTTTTCCGCACGGTTCCGAGAAGGGTAATTCGTTCTGTAAGCAAAAATTCGGCAAGAGGCGCCGACGTAAAAAAATTGTCTGTTGTCACACTACGGCCCGATTTGAACAAAGGTTTCATAAGGTCCTTTACCACTCGTTCGCCTTGTAGCCTTTCGGATCTACCCCCAGGTGGCTTTCCCGTGTAGACCTGCAAATTATACAGGTACGAAGTCTTTACATCAGCGAGGGCCCAAATCTTTATTCCATATCGTGCTGGTTTCGACTTTATAAATTGTCGAAATGGACATCTGCCCCGAAATGAAACTAATTGTTCGTCAATAGTTAACGTTTCATGTGGTATAAAACATGTTTTGCAGTTATCAACCAGCTTATAAAACAGTTCGTTGATGGCTGCTAATTTATTATCTTTTCGTCTTTCTGGTCTCGTAATTTTATCGTCAAATCTAAGATATTTTCGAATTTGAATAAATCTATTTCGAGACATAGAGGCAGTGAAAATTGATCTGCGAATGGACTCATCTGTGGTCCACATTTCGGCGGTGTTTTCTTTTCTGCAATGTAACGCTCCTGCAGATATGAGAATTCCTATAAATGCATCTAGCTCCACTTTAGACATCTCTTTCCACTGTTTTTCTTTTCCGTGATTTTCTTGGTTATATAAGTTGTAAACTCGCATAGCTTCATCATTGGTGTGTTTGCATATAATACTCTTCATATCTTCATCAATGAACAAGTTAAAAACATCGACAATGCTGTCAATAGCATCCGATTTTAACGTGAGACCCGGTTTGTCGGTTATAATATTCTCACAACGGCGACGACCACACAATGACCGAAATGGCTTAGACTGCCATATCATACCAGATTTAGCGGTATATTGTATACAATTTTCTGCATCCAGTTCGTTGTTTTCTTGATTTAAGTTTTCGTCTGATAGAACAGCATCCTCGTCTTCTTCCTCAACATACTCAATATTATTTTCTATTTCTGAAGAACTATCATTGGCATCGCCTGGAAGCAATTCTTCATCATAATTTGGATCCTCATCGTCTGTGTCTATGTTTGAGCTAGCACAATCTTCCTCACCTAACCTCAAAATTTCAGCTTCTAATTCTGCCTGTGTAAGAAGGCGCACCCTCTCATAACTACTCATTTTTCTAGCTAGTCTCTACATATAAAACATGAATCAAAAATATTTAGACAAAAGTGAAATTAGTATACATACCGTAACACAGCTTTTATTTTTACGCACTAATAATGCACCTCATTTACTAGTATTCACACAACAGTTGATATACCGGCGGCTAAATAACTGATTTACAGTTTTACCGACGGATAAATCAGCTGTTACTTATAATCAGAATGGTTCCCTAAACAGCCGCATGGGGTCATGGTGGGACCCCAGCTATCTATTTCAAACTTAGCTAAAGAGAAAACAATTACAATTTCGTAGTGAGTTCAGGATTTTGTTACAAAACATATGAAGATAAATTACACAAGCGCATATAATTGAAAATTAAAATATAAACGAATGAAGTGTAAAACATCCGATCTGGGGTCCCCAGAAGACCCCGCGTGGTAATCTAAGGGTTAATTGTCTGTAAGAAGCTGTAAAAAAGTTTAACAAAACTTAATAAAATAGAAGTGTATTGATTCATAATGTTATATAGACATTATTAGCTAAAATATACATACGTTGTAATATATATGTATATTTACCGCATTTGAGGGTTAACCTACGTCAATGTCGATTTTGAATTGAGCGGTATATTTAAATTCTATAGTATAAAACCAATGCCGATTGTGGCGCCAACTACTGCACTCTTAAAGTGAATGGACTTTTTTTATAGACGTAAGTAAACCGGGGGATGAGAAGAGAATTAGCGAAATTATAACTAATTATAAACCAAAACGCCCTAAAGAAACGATGATGCAGAGAGGCTTTAAATCCCTGGGCGCTGCGCGAATCGGGATTTAGCCTCGCCACTCGGGCAATAATAGTTACCTTCTCAACCTTAGTATATAATATACTATTATCTTAGTTGTATAATTTCTTAGTAATTGACAAATAAAAAGCTCTCGAGTGTAAAAATAAATCTATCTGTTAAGTCTACCAATACGACTAAGAATTTTTTCTTTTTTTATTAAACTTATATACTTGAAAGACGTATGAGGCATCTACTACAACCGTAGTTTATTTCCTTTCGAAATACATAAATTGCAAATATACTTATGTATATAACGCATGCAAAGGCAGTATATTCAATTCGTAGATTCCTATATTTTAATTTAAGGACGATGTCTTTACCAAGAGAAGCAGGTAAATAAATTTGAAAGGTAATATTGTATATTAATGTCGGTGCAACGGATAGACATACTCAGGAAGCGCGGGAAGGGGCGTACCAATATCTACTGTCTTACTCTTGCCATGCGGGGGTATAATTTTTTTTTTTTTTTATAATATGTGGTGGGTGCTTAGTTGCAGTGACTCCGTAAACTGTATCGCTTGTCTGGCTATCACTGCAACTCTCGCGGTGTAGTTTTTGTGTGTGTATGTTGTGTTCAATGGCTTTGTGACAGCATCATATCGCCTTTTATGATGCCGCGCTGTTAATCACTTTGCTCCCAACAGCGAATGGCAAGTCGATCCGGGATTAAACTCTCTGAAAAAATGTCACCGTCCCTCCAGAGAATTGAACCCCGGCACCTATCGTCCTCTCACAACAATAGTCAGCCGCCTAACCACTGCGGCCATCGACCCGTTGTATAATAATAATAATAAATAATCTTTATTGTACAGAATACAAGAGGCGAAGTCCAGCAACGCTGATCAACTTAACCGCTACACAGAAAAAAAAAAGATTACACTAATCACTATGTATGTATGTATACTTATACACATTTGTTCACCTCAGAGCGGGCCATGGGAAGTTACACTAGACGCATAGAATGCAGTGCGATGTGGCAACGCGTAGGCATGCGCCACGCAAGATCGCTCGTCGATCACGAGTCATTTAGTGTTCGTCTATGCATCCGTAAAGGTGGTTATCATGTCAGTCTATACAACCGCAGAGAAGTTACAAATCATTTCGTGGTATTTTGCTGGCAATTCCAGCCGTACCACGGCCGATTTATTTGCTGTTGTGTACGTGAATCGCCCTATTCCTTCACATTCGACGATTGACAGGATCGTAAATGCATTTAGGAAATATGGCTGTGTCGGGGATTTCCATAAGTGCCAACAAATCAACGAACAGCCTCATATCCCTCTCATACCCTCCGAGCGGGAGGAGAGAGACGTGAGGGTTTGTTCGTTGGTTGAAATGGGCGACCTTAGGCGTACACGGCAAATTGCAGACGAAATCGGTGTCAGTAGAAGTACAGTAAGGCGAATTCTTAAACGCAACAAATATAAAAGTTACAAAGTTCAAAAGTACCAGGAGATTTTTCCCGAGGACAATATTGCAAGAATGGAATTTTGTGAGTCCATGATGGAAGAGGCTAATAGAGACGAATATTTTATACAAAATATTCTGTTTACCGACGAGTCTTCTTTTCCACGTCATGGCAAGCATAATCCCGCAGTCGTGCGATATTGGTCTCGGAAGAATCAACATCTAGTCCGTAATGTTAAAACTCAGTATCCCGAAAAACTTAACGTTTGGGCGGGTATCTTAGGTGATAACATTATAGGGCCATTTGTTATCGATGGCAATTTGAATGGAGTAAAATATTTAGATTTGCTGCGAACATGAATTATTCCTGCTGTCCGTCAACTTACGTCGATTTTGATGCAATTTGGTTTATGCAAGACGGTTGTCCCGCGCATAACAGCAGATTAGTAAGAGAGTTTCTAGAAAACACTTTTCCTAATTGTGTTATTTCCGGGAAGGGTACGATAATATGGCCACCTCGATCACCCGACCTCAATCCCTGCGATTTTTTTCTGTGGGGTTATGTCAAGGAAAGTCTTTACAGTTTTGCAACAATACCGAACTTACAACAGTTGCAAGTAGAACTGTTAAGAATTTTCGCGACAATAACCCCTAGAAATCTCGAGGGAGTGCGGCGGGAGTTTTACAATAGGCTCGGCTATTGTTTTGTAGAAGAGGGCGGTATTTTCGAATCCTTGATAAAGTGACATTGTTAAAATTTAAAGTTATTTTGCAGATTTATTTACTTTTATCTTTTAAGAATCGTTTTTATTTTATTATTACTTAGAATTACTTTTCCGTTTGCGTAGCAGCTATGAATACAAAAATAATAATTCTTTGGAGATATAACTACTATCGTTTCTAACGAAATCTGAACATATGGGCAAATTACGCATACAGAACGGATATGCGCTACCGACCATACTCTTGCTCGATTTAAATTCAACTGAATTGTGTATGCATGAGTGTCGACGCCTGACGCAAGCTACAACGCGAAGGGGGGAATACGCTGTTGCAATTCACACTGCTATGGCCCGCTCTGAGGTGAACTAATGTGTATACACATTAGTTCACCGCAAACGGAAAAGTAATTCTAAGTAATAATAAAATAAAAACGATTCTTAAAAGATAAAAGTAAATAAATCTGCCGTGGTACGGCTGGAATTGCCAGCAAAATACCACGAAATGATTTGTACCTTCTCTGCGGTTGTATAAACCGACATGATAACCACCTTTACGGATGCATAGATGAACACTAAATGACTCGTGATGTCGTGATCGACGAGCGATCTTGCGTGGCGCATGCCTACGCGTTGCCACATCGCACTGCATTCTATGCGTCTAGTGTAACTTCTCATGGCCCGCTCTGAGGTGAACAAATGTGTATATGTAATATACAAACTACAGATTTACAAATTGCTTTTATACCATGCCACGCCACCTCTAAACAAGTAACAGTAAAAGTCACTACATCGTACATGTGTGAAACAAGTGTTTATACATGTATCGTAACTGTCCCAGTTCTTCTTTCTTTGAGTGTCCCTTGCATTTGTTAAACGTGGCCACATATAAAAAACAAATAAAGTCATACAAATATGTTATACATACATTCTTGGGTGTTGATGTTTACCAGTGTGTGATCGAAAAGTCAGAAACGTTCGTCGCTGTTCGGCTGAAATTCATCAAAGCATATTGGCATACAAGTACGTCACACATGTTTGACGTATGTATGCCTGTTTGTCGACATCCTAAGGGTTCTCGTCTGTATGAATTGTTCTGTGCGAATTCAAAGTCCCTTTCTGAGAAAAGTTCTTGCCACATACTTTGCATTCGTAAGGCTTCTCGCCGGTATGAATTCTACTGTGACGATCTAAGTGCCCTTTGTGAGAAAATCTTTTGCCACATACTTTACATTCGTAAGGCCTCTCGCCTGTATGAATTCTACTGTGATTATTTAAGTTCACTCTCTGAGAAAATAACTTGCCACATACTTTACATTCGTAAGGCTTCTCGCCCGTATGAATTCTACTGTGATTGTTTAAGATCCATCTCTGGGAAAATCTTTTGCCACATACTTTACATTCGTAAGGCTTCTCGCCTGTATGAATTCTACTGTGACTGTCTAAGTACCCTTTCTGAGAAAATCTTTTGCCACATACTTTACATTCGTAAGGCCTCTCGCCTGTATGGGTTCTACTGTGAGTGTCTAAGTGCGCTCTCTGAGAAAATCCCTTACCACATACTTTACATTCGTAAGGCTTCTCGCCCGTATGAATTCTACTGTGGTTGTTGAAGTTCCCTTTGTGAGAAAATCTTTTGCCACATACTTTACATTTGTAAGACTTGTCAGCTTTATGAGTTCTACTGTCATTGTTTAACTGGTATTTTAAAGTGAATCTTTTACCACATATTTTATGTTTGCAAAGCTTCTCATCTGTATGTTGCCGTACGTGTCTGATAAGTTCTAGTTTGTTCGGAAAATCTTTACCACAAACTTTGCAGTCTATACGTATTTTGTCGATTTCAATACGTTGCCGTTTCGTAAGTACGTCAGACTTCTCTGTTACATGAGTTTTTTCATGCTGCAACAAATTACATTCTTGAGAAAAAGTCTTAAAGCAATACTCGCATTTAAATACTGGATGCTCTATATGAATCGAGATGTGAGAAGTGAGGTCCGATATACTGTTAAAATATTTATTACAGAGTACGCAACCGAAACACTCTGTATTTGTGTGGATTGTCTCGTGTATCATGAGGTCGGAGCGCTGAGTAAATAATTTTTGGCAGTACTTGCAATTGATTGGTGTGTCGCTTATATGACTTTCTGCGTGAGCGATTAGTTGGCACTCTAAATTAAAACTTTTATCACACGATTGACAGCAATAGCGATTGCCGTTCGTTCTGTTTTCATGGATTTGCATGTGGTCGGTTAGTATCTGACGCGAACTGCAAATCTCCTTGCACAAAGGACACTGATTCTTCAACAAAGCTATATTAATTGTTAGGGAATGACTCAACTCTTGGTGCCTAAGTAAGTCTTTCGGACAAGTGTATTCTTTTTGACAAATAACGCATGACACGGAGTTCTGCTCCTTCTGTTGTGCTCCGTGTTCATTCAAACATTCGGTATTATCATTTTGTTTCTCATCACCCGTATCAGTGAACAGACTTTCATAGCAATGCACCTCCATTTTATGCGCCCGTAGTAGTTCCTTAGTATCGAAAAATTCACGACACACATTACAGAAACAAAACCAGAACGATTTTTCGTTATCTTCCACCTCTGAATCACTATCTTCGGTCCAACTCGTTTCTCTGCTAGTTTTGTGATCATCAATGCTCCACTCCGGTTCTACTCCTTGTGATATAGTTGAGTACCTGAAAATACTAAATGTTAGTTCCTGAATATGTTTTTTAATATAATTAAGTGAACTTGCTCATATAAAACTATTAACACGCGCGTCAGGGAAAACGGGTCACTCGATAAATTTGTATAAATATCCGCACTTGGCTGTGTAAACAGTAAAAGTGAAATCACTGAACGGAAAAAACCAAACTGTCATAATATTCCGAAATACTCGTTAACACTAGTTATATAACACACCTCGTAAGCAACTGCAACTGCTCTTTCCACCGTACCAAAATGTATATGTCGCAGATTCCGCACTTATCATTTCTGCGTAGGATATATCACACGATATAAAAGGGATACACAATGGTAGAGTAGAGTTAGGTTAATGCTTTAAAATAGTAGGTACAGTTAATTTTTTTGAAGGTTAGTTTTAGGAAGAGTGGTTTGCAAGGCAAAATATTCCACAAAATTCGTGTACACAATAAAGTTGAAATGAAGAACGGTCTCTCATCCCTACGTCGGAGTAGTTATTTAACCGCTTTTGACGAGTTACATGCATGATGTGTGTATATAGATATGTAATAAGTTAGAAACTTGATATAACACAGGTCTTCGAAGACTACAGTGCAGTTCATAACAATTGATAAAAATTATTGTACAGCCGTGGGGATAGTGATATATGTACGTGAGCGGTCTGGGACTTCATCCAAAGAAAATCGCGTTACGATTTTTGTGTTGAGGGATCCAAAGCAAACCGTTAGAATGCTCGAAAGCTTCGGCTACTTCACCGAACGGGAGTCACCCTTCTATGAAGGTTAAGAGAAACGTAGAGCATGTGATGCTTTATGCTGGATTAGTTGACGATGTTTATGGTTTAGTGCTAATACAGGATCATGCACGGCCACACACGTCAAGGATTGTAACAAGTAGAAGTTGGAATTCTAAAAATGGACTCGCCTGCTCAGAAAATTAAAATAAAACTAAGACTACTTTTTTTGATGATCTTTAGTATACTATGTCGCATAAGGGTTTGAGTGGTGTGTGGTGTAGGTGCACGTATATTCCCGAATGGATATGGCTTAATATTTTGGGGCTATGCAGCAAATTTTATTAATTTATTTCGTAGCCAAAAATGTATTGTTCGCGCAATTCTTAAGCAGCCCGTTCAAACTACATGTAAGCTGTTGTTCCAAAAACTGGGCGTTCTCCCACCTCCCTGCTTGTCCATACATGAGTTGCTTGTATTTGCGTATACAAATAGTCCCACGTTAAAAAAAAATAGAGATCTGTATCCAACAATGTCGACTAGAAATTCTAAAACTGTAAATTAGTTTTATACACGATGTATATTGATAAAGCTAATACCGCATATTGTGGACAATAGCGAAATACATATACAGGGTGCCCCCTAGTACGCGGAAGTCCAATATCTTGGTTGACAAGAGAGATAATTGAAACTCTAATTATTTCACGTGTCTAATTTTCTCAGGATTTACATACCTAAAACAATGCCGATTATACAGAGTGTTCAATTTCCTCTGCACAGACAGCGACTTTGTTTTTTTTTTAAAACAAACATATACTTTTTATCATTTATTTTGAGCATACGTGAAAAATAAAAGGGACTTTATGTATGGTATTCATATGAAAAAACTGACGGTCTTTGAGATATTTGGCTTACTATGTTTTTCTAGTCAATTTTTGTTAATTATAATATCGCAAATTTTACGGTTACAGTAATTAACAGAACAGCTATTTTTAGACCAAATGTTAGGCAATAATGGTTCTTTAAAACAGTATGTTAGAAACTGACCTATTCAAATGGAACAGTCTGTATATTATTGATCAGTAAAACGCAGGATTAAATATTCTACAACGTTGTATACTTAAGTTCAATATTTTAGGTAAAAAACGCAGTATTATAGTAAAATGTGAGTAAATTTATATATTACTTCAAATTTACTCCACTAAAAAAAAAAACAAAGAACTTTAAAAATTAAAAGTACAATTAAAAAATTGTTCAAAGTTTCCGCTGTGCAAAAAATAATCCAACAATTTAAAAATAAGTTTTATTATCATTAGGTTCTTATGTATAATATCTTTATCCATCTTGCAGTAGTTCTTTTATTGATATAGGCTTGTTTCTACAGAACGTAAACGTCTTTGCATTACTATTTGTTGTGAAATCACATTGAACGCGAATATTTCTGTAGGCCATTCAGGTTATTATTATAAACTTAATAAAAACCCAAACAAATTCAAGAGATCGTTTTAAATATCCAGCAATGTTTTCTGAGCATAAAATAATCCTATTTTGGAATTTTCTTGTCACATTTGTTCACATTTGCTATGTTGCGATAAACATCTACTTCGATATGTGGCATTTTAATGTTGCCTAACCTGAAATAGTAATTATTGTGAAGAGTAAATATCAAATTCATGAAAAAGATTGCCAATAATGTGCCATGTAAAAGAGCATCATCATGCTGAATCTAGTGTCGATTATTAATATCTGGGGGATTGTTTATTAGCAGTATATGTAACTAATTTTTCCGAAACATTCAAATTTTATAGTTAAATTGCGTTTGTTGAGAAAAGAACGATGTCCAACATTCGTTTCTTCAAACAATCTCTTGATTTTTTTTGGGTTTTTATTAAATTTCTAATACTTACTTGAGTGGCGTACAAAAATATTCGCGCTCAATACAATTTCACAACAAATAGTAATGCAAAGATGTTTGAGTTTCTGTAGAAACAAGCCTACATTAATAAAAGAACTACTGCAAAATGGATAAAGGGTAATTATATTATACATAAGCACCTAATGATAATGAAACTTATTATCAACTGGTTGGATTTTTTGCACAGGGAACACTTTTAACAGTTTTTTTAATTGTATTTTTAATTTATGAAGTTTTTTTTTTAATGGAGTAAATTTGAAGTAATGCATAAATTTAGTCACTTTTTACAATAATACTGCGTTTTTTACCTAAAATGTTGAACTTAGGTATAGGGAGGTTAGGTTAGGTTAGGAGTGGGGTGGCATGCGGGCCTGTTTCACCGCGACCTTTACAGGTCTATTGTGCTTCCCTTTATCTTAGAGAACGCTCTCTAGTTTCGCCTTCTTAATCAGACTTATCATTTTTGAGAGCGGCTCTTTTGTGTAGCCGTTGGCTGTGGGGTTCTCTACCCCCATTACTAGAAACCTTGTCCTAGCTAGGCCGTCACAGTGGCACAAAACATGAACTGGGGTTTCTTCTTCCTCTTGACAGAATCTGCAGAGAGCATTTTCTGCCAGGCCTATGTTAAACATATGCCTATTCAGTCTGCAATGACCGGTCATCAGACTTACTATCATTTTGACAGTCTTCCTGTCTTTACTCAGTAGGTCTTCAGTAAACTTAGGCCTCTGTTCCCTTAGGAACTCCTTAGCCTGTCTTTGTCCTGGCGATCTTTCCCACCATTCCTTGGACTTGTTTTGTGACCATTCGTAGATGGACCTCTTAATTTGTGATTTGGTAATGCCGAAGGTATAGGGAATGCTATAGCAAAGTTGTAGAATATTTAATTCTGCGTTTTACTGATCAATAATATACAGGGTGTTCTATTTGAATTAACGAAGATTTTTCATATTTCGCTTCGTCAGATTTGACATCTTCTGGGCACCCTTTATACTGTAGGTAAGTTTCTTACAAGGTCATTTGAAGAACCTCTATTGTCTAACATTTGGTCTAAAAATAACTTTTCTGTTAATAATCGTAACCGTAAAATATGCGGTATTGTGATTGACAAAAATTGACTAGAAAAACATAGTAAGCCAAATATCTCAAAGACCGTCAGTTTTTTCATATGAATACTATACATAAAATCCCTTCTATTTTTCACGTATATTCAAAATAAATGATAAAAAATATGGGTTTGTATTTAAAACAACAAAGTTGCTGTCTGTGCAGACGAAAGGGGATTATACAGAGTGTATAATCGGCATTATTTTAGGTTTGTAAATCTTGAGAAAACTAGACACGTGAAATAAGAAGAGTTTCAGTTTCAATTATCTCTCTTATCAACCAAGATATTGGACTTCCGCGTACTAGGTGGGCACACTGTATATTATTATTATTTTTATTATTACTATTATTATTTAAACATTTTATTACTTTCTTCTATTCCATCACCATTTTAATTAGTAATTAGTGCCATTGCTTTTCTAAATCAATTCGCCCAATCGATCTGTTTCGGAATGATCATTACGAACTCACATAATAAATAATACACAAGCATTTGGAATACTAATTCTTACAACAGTTTAATACAAGCAAACAAATTCTATATAATTAAATATAACCACTTAACCCAATTTAAGATTATGATATCTTTAATGTACATATGTAAGAAATGAAGCACAGTGAAAACAACTATTCTGCATACCGGGTGCGCCGTTGGGGTGTCCGCGGAGTTTGGTCTGAAAACTAACAAAGACAGGAAAATAAAAATTTTTTGTGCATATACAGTACATTACTGTGCTTTTTATAAAATTATCTCTCAATTTCTTTTAATTTAAATGGATTGCTATATTTTTTTGTAACTATTTCTATAGTCACCTCAATTACATTTGCAATGCTATATAGTTATGTGCACTTCCGATAACTTGTTTAACCGCTATTGATTTTTTTTTTCAAAAACTTTACCGATGCTGCATCTGACATTTTAAGACGTACATTGAAGATGAAGACAAGCACTTTACATGTTTCTATAGATGGTATAATATAAACTATATATAGGGTGTTAAAAATGTCGTGTAACATTTGCCAAAATTCTATAGATATTAAACTTTTGTTAGAAATATCTTTAATGCTATTCAATACGCGGGATACCCCCTAGATAGCCATGATTTTCAAACAAAATGTCATAGTTTAACGAAACGTCAAACGTCTGTTGAAAATCTCTACAAGTCGGTTCTTTGTAATTTCTGTTTCCTATGATTGCCTTTTTATATTTCTTAGAATTTTACCACTACTTGCTTGTTGCAATTCGAGTTATTTAGTTATTGATTATTTGTTATTACGTCTTGCTTTGAGCTTTGACAGTTTGTTGGTAAGGTTCCTTCGGTCCTGTTCAGTGAATTAGTTCAAACACGAAAGGACAACAACCATGGTGACAGAAGATAATGAAGTGACAGTCATTCAATCTATTATAGAAAATCTGCACGTTTGTACAAGGACAATTTCGAAACAACATGAAATTACAACTACTAGTACGAGAAGAATTATAAAAAAAACATAAGTTTCACCCTTATAAAGTTAGTATTCACCAAGGTTTATTGCAAAACGATTTTGAAAAAAGACTTATGTCTTGTGAATGAATGCTTTTACACTTAAGTCACGATCAAAATTTCCTAGACTATGTGCTTTTTACAGATGAGGCAACATTTGCTTATGCTGGAATAATAAATTCAACAGCCACAACAAAAAAATTCACACTACTATCACAGAGTAACCCTCGAGTAACCCAAATCAATTTGTGCAACCAATTTTGTATCAGCACAAATGGAGTGTTAATCTTAGGAAACACTAACGTTACACTACGTTAAATTGTAAAATTTATAAAGATTTCTTAGAAAATACTTTACCAACATTACTTGAAGATCTTCCAGGTAATTTCATAGACAGATTGTGGTATCAACACGATGATGCTCCCGCACATTACGGAGCTACTGCAAGAGCGTACCTAGATTGGGTATTTCCTAATAGGTGGATTAGAAGAGAAGGTCCAATAAACTGGCCACCACGATCACCAGATCTTACACCTTGCGACTTTTTTCTGTGGCCCACAATAAAAACTACATCGTTTACATGACACCCCCCTTAACCACAAAAGACATGAAGCAACGTATAACAAATGCGTTTCTTCACCTGAACGCAAACAATATAAGTGAAAACGTAAGACAGTCCATACAAAGAGATATGGAATTCATTTTGGTAATTTTACATGGAATTTGGTTCTATTTAAAAAAAATGATAAAAAAGCGTTTGAATTTCGCTAACTGTGACACGACTTATTTAACACCCTGTATATGTTTTTACGATACATAGTTTACAAACGTATAAAGCGTTAGTCCCCTAATTGATATCCAAAGAATAACTCGATACATGATACACATCTTCAGCCTACGTCTTAAAATGTCAAATACTCCAAATGTAACATTTATGGAAAAAATTCCAATATAAGCTAAACTAGTTGTCAGAAGTGCACACAACTGTATATCATTGCAAAGGAGGTAATTTAGGTGGCTATCAAAATAATTACTAAAAAATATAGCAATCCATTTAAATTAAAAAAAATTGATGGAGGTTGCGGAAATTTGTAACATTGTATTGCATATTTCTAAATAATTTTACAATGAGCGCCGTGGCATAGTGTATACGGCTAGAGAGTATCACTTTCTTATCTTTCTTAGTTCTTAAGTCAAACTCCGCGGACACACTAATGGCGCACCTGGTATAAATCAGAAAATTTAGTAAACATGTCAAATAAACATTGATCAGAAAGCACAACACATCTAACTTTCTGAATTTTTATGCACTCCACGGAATGGCGTTTACTTAGATGAGTCTGCTTTAACGGTATATCTTCGCTTAATATGCATGTCTAACTGGTGTGTGTCAGTAATTTTTTTATCACGCAAGGCTTCATCTTTATGAGTGTTAATGTGTCTGCACAAGCTACATCTCTTTTATCGCACTCTCTAAATTTGAAAGGCTGCTGACCTGTATGAGTAACAGTGTGACTTTTAAAGTTGTATCTCTCATAAAAGGTCTGCCACAGTTTACATTTAAAAGACTTCCTATCTGTATGATGAGCAGCATGCATTTTGAAGTTGTGTTTGTGAGATAGAGTCGTACCATATGAATGAATCTTCCGACAATGTTTCCGAGAAAATTTTCTATCACAAAGGCTTCTCACTTGTATGAGTTCCACAGTTATTGTGCCAGTTCTGTTTCTGACAATATTTCTTAGACACATACTTTCCGTTTGTTAAGATTAGAAAACAACTGTCTCATACAAGTATGTTATACAAGCTTGAGCATTGATGTTTACCAGTGTGTGATGAAAAAGTCGCAAACGTACTACATATGTACATCGCTGTTGGTTGGTTCGGCTGCACTTCATCAAAGCATGTTGGCAGACAAGTATGTCAGACATGTACCTATAAAAAACATGTTTGACACATATCTATACTAGTTTATCGACAACCTAGGGCTTCTCGTCTGTATGAATTTTACTGTGCCTGTTTAAGTGCTCTTTCAGAAAATCTCTTGCCACATACTTTACATTCGTAAGGCTTCTCGCCTGTGTGAATTCTACTGTGCCTGTTTAAGTTCTTTTTCAGAGAAAATCTCTTGCCACATAATTTACATTCGTAAGGCTTCTCGCCTGTGTGAATTCTACTGTGGCCCTTTAAGTGCAATTTATAAGAAAATCTTCTGCCGCATACTTTACATTCGTAAGGCTTCTCGCCTGTATGAATTCTACTGTGACGGATTAAGTTGGTCTTCTGACAAAACCCTTTGCCACATACTTTACATTCGTAAGGCTTCTCGCCTGTATGAATTCTACTGTGACTGTTTAAGTAGCCCTTCTGAGAAAACGTTTTGCCACATACTTTACATTCGTAAGGCTTCTCGCCTGTATGAATTTTATTGTGACTGTTTAAGTAGCCCTTCTGAGAAAACCTTTTGCCACATACTTTACATTCGTAAGGCTTCTCCCCTGTATGAATTTTACTGTGACTGTTTAAGTAGCCCTTCTGAGAAAACCTTTTGCCACATACTTTACATTCGTAAGGCTTCTCGCTTGTATGAATTGTACTGTGACTGTTTAAGTAGCCCTTCTGAGAAAACCTTTTGCCACATACTTTACATTCGAAAGGCTTCTCACCTGTATGAATTCTACCGTGACTAATTAAGTGCCCTTTCTGAGAAAATCTTTTGCCACATACTTCACATTCGTAAGACTTCTCAGTTCTATGAGTTCGACTGTGACTGTTTAAGTGGTATTTTGAAACGAATCTTTTTACCAGATATTTTATGTTTTGCGAAGCTTCTCATCTGTATGTTGCCGTACGTGTCTGATAAGTTCTAGTTTGTTCAGATAATCCTTACCACAAACGTTGCAATCCATACGTATTTTGTCGAATTGAATGTGTTGCCGCTCCGTACGTATGGCGTGTACGTCAGACTTTTCTGTTAAATGAGTTTTTTCATGCTGCGGCAGATTACATTCTTGAGAAAAAGTCTTAAAGCAATACCCGCATTTAAATATTGGTTGCTCTTTATGAAGCGAGATGTGAGAAGTGGGATCCGTTATACTGCTAAAATATTTATTACAAAGTTTGCAACCGAAAGACTTTTGTGTACTTTTGTGGATTTTCTCTTGTATCATGAGATCAGAGCGCTGAGTAAATAATTTTGGGCAGTACTTGCAATTGATTGGTATATCGCCTGTGTGACTTTCTGCGTGAGCAATTAGCTGGCACTCTAAATCAAAACTTTTACCACATGATTGACAGCAATAGCGATTGTCGTTCGTTCTGTTTTCATGGATTTGCATGTGGTCGGTTAGTGTCTGACGCGAACTGCAAATCTCTCTGCAAAAAGGACACTGATTCTTCAACGTAGCTATCTTAACTATTAGGGAGTGACTCAACGCTTGGTGCCTCAGTAAGTCATTGGGACAAGTATATTCTTTTTGACAAATAATGCATGGCACTAAGTTCTGCTCCTTCAGTTGTATTTTATGTTCATTCAATCGTTCGATATTATCATTTTGTGTCTCGTCACTATGAGGGAACAGCGTTTGATCGCAATGCACCTCCATTTTATGGGCCCGTAGTAGTTCCTTAGTATCGAAAAATTCACGACACACATTACAGAAACAAAACCAGAACGATTTTTCGTTATCTTCCACCTCTGCATCACCATCTTCAGTCGAACAGGTTTCTCTGCTGCTTTGGTGATCATCAGTGCTCCACTCCGCTTCTACTCCCGGTGATATACGAGTAGTTGAGTACCTGAAAATGCTAAATGTTAGTTCATAAATATGATTAACGTTTTTTGGTATAATAAGCAGTATTGGCTCATATAAAACTGTTAAAACAAGAATTATTGGGCACTAAACTACGCGTCACAGTAAACGGGCCATCCGATAAATTTACGTAATTATCCACATTTGGCCCTGTATAGAGTAGAAACAATATCACGGAAGGAAGAAAACCAGACTGTAACAATATTGCGAATGTTAAGTAGCCTGTATTAAGTTACCTCAACTAGGTTAGGTTAGGAATGGGGTGGCATGCGAACCGGATTCACCGCGACCTTTGCAGATCTATTGTGATCCTTTTTCCTTGGAGAACGCTCTCAGTTTCGCCTTCTTAATTAGGCCTATCATTTTTGAGAGAATCTCTTTTATGTAGCCATTAGCTATGGGGTTTTCTACACCCATTGCTAGAAACCTTGTCCTAGCTGTCGAGGACACTCACACCTCAACTAAGTACTCACCACACAAGAAGAATTAACGGTTTACACAGTTGTATACGCGCCGGACTGTGGTTTACTATATGGTTAACATTATGATTAACATTAAGAACGAAGAACTTGACAGACTGTACATATGGTTAGGTAGAAATAAGTTGGATCTTAATGTTAGTAAGAGTAAATGTATGTATTTAAGAAGTACATACAAATTGAATTCTTTGGGCATAACAGTATTAGGATAAGCATTAATAATATTGAATCGGAAAAAGTAAAGGATATAGGTAAAGTAGTTAGGAGTTATTGTAGATGAAAACTTAGATTTTAAGGAACATATAAAAATACATATCAAATAAAATATGTAAAAGTTGGGTTCCTAAGTAGAATAAGTAGAGGGTTATTAATATACAGAGCATTCCAGTGAAAACGATCCACCTTAAATAAGTCGAAAACGTCAAGAAATACGAACAAATGTCGAGACACGTCAATTTTTGTTTGAAGGGGAAAATTTTTCATCAATAAGGCAAAATCATGTTTTGCCCCCTCTACCACCCCCACTATCGAACATTAAAATTTCAAATGGCGCTACGTCATATTATTACATTTTTCGATTCTACATACTATTTGCATTAACTTTCATATAATAATAATAATAATAATAGCTTTTAATTGACGACATTTCCTTACTAGTAATACAATAACAATAACACGTATAACAATTAATTATTAATAAATGTGCCGTCAAAAGGATCCGAGATCAGCTCCATGGATGACCCGGAGCTGCTTTTATTCTCGCTGCTTATTCTGCTTCTTTTATTTATAGGACAGCCAATACCTATCCTTAACACTTTAGAAGATATCGTCTAAAGTTTCATGGCTATTTTCTATTTCAACCGCCAAAAAATCTCGGCTGTATAAAGAAAAATTGCAAAAAAACTACATTTTGATTTTTTTAACACAGGGAAAAGAGCCTTAAAACTTTAGAAGATATCTTCTAAAGTGTTAAGATAGGTGTAGGTTGTCCTATATGAAAGTTGTTGCAAATAGTATGTATGTAGAATCGAGAAAAATTTAATAATATCATGTAGTGCCATTTGAAATATTTTTGGAGGGGGGCGTAGGAGGGCAAAACATGATTTTGTCTTGTTGATTAAAAAGTTTCCCCCTTTAAACAAAAAAATTGACGTGTCTCGGTGTTTTTTTCGTTTTACTTGACGTTTTCGACTTATTTAAGATGGATCGTTTTCATTGGAATGCTCTGTATATAATTTCGAATATTGCTCAATGCCAAAATGAACATCAACAACTGCAAACACTGCAACACAAATGTATGGAAATAATACTAAAGTGCAATAGAAATACGCCTGCTAGCTTAATGTTGGATACCTTAGATTTAATGAATGTACGGCAAAGATTAAGAGTATTTATTCTCATACATGAACTCAAATTGAGGGAAGCACCAGAGTGTTTAATAAATAAAGTGATAGAAATGAATGCGATATACATAGCTCGATACAGCAGCAGTCAAACTTTCGACAAGAACCGTTTGTCATTTTCAAAGGTGTACAAACAGGTTCAAATAAATCGGGATGAAAATATACTACATACAAACGAATACGTACAACTTGTTTATTTTCTCACAAAATAGCAGTCATGCAAAATTAAAAGTTTTTACAACATCGTATTCTTTAAAATACTACGAACAATAAATGCATTTACTTGACGCTCCCAGGTGCCGCCCACATGCTAACCACAACATCAGGCAAAGACGATTATTGCCCAATATAACAAAAACACCCTGTGTCCAGTTTTAGTCGAAGATGAAGTCATATGAATCACCGGAAAGTATGAAGAATTCAAACAACTTCAATCTAGGAGAGATGGCTATGAACTGAGTAACATCTGGCGATTAGCTTTACGAGATCGTCGACGTAACCATAATACTGGAAGGAATGCTGTTCTACTGTGACTATTGAAGTGGTCTGTGAGCAGCACTGTGGTTGTATATAAGCTGCTTTTGGAAATAAATCGCAACAGGTAAAAAAGAAATCGGGATGAAATAATACGACAGATGAATATACACATTTTTTCTTATTTTATCACAAAACAACAATCCCTCAACCAATCCCAACAATAATAATAATAAAAATAATTTTTATTGCCATACATCGAGAGATATCAGCGTTGTAATATATAACCAGGAGAGAGATATACATATATGTTAAATAGAAGCTCGCATAAAAATATTGCACTCTATATATGCTCACCTGTATCCCGCGTAATAGATGCAGCATATACTGGAGCATAATAAGAAACAACAGCGTTCTGATTTTAGTGGATAAATATTGGCAGTGAGGATACAGAAATTCTATGTCAGCATATGCTTTCTGTGTGCAACTTTTTTATTTACATATTACCTACATCTAAAAATATTATCTATCACACCCGATTCTTTTGCTTCGTCGTTGATTGGAACAACGTCATTGTTCAATGTTAACGTTATTTCCTCCTATAGCTTTTCAACCTGGTTTTATTGACAAATATTAAACCAACAGATATCTGTCTTCTACCAATAGCGAATGCTGGGATGCAAAATTTACTATATTATCTAAGTCGCTAATGAAGCCTGTGATTGCTTGTTCACAATTGTTAAGATCAAAACAATGATATATTTGAATACTATCTGCGCACACTCACTCCAAGCAGAGATATTGTTTCTGATGCGTACATATTGCATGCGGCCTGTGAAATATCTTTCAACAAGAGAAAGAGCTTAGCCGATGAACTAGCCAGAAGAAGCACTTCATAGGACCAGAGCCCGGAATGTGAAATCACCAGGGATTCTACTAGAAGGGAGATTTGATGTATGTGATTTTGATGTAAGGAAACGGGGGTCGACTGGAGCTCAACTCCACACTAAAGCGCTAATAGGGGATGAGGACTCTAAGTTCTCTGAAACTCTAATTAGACGCAATACAAAACAAGATAACTGGACACTATCCCCTGAGGAAGCATCTATACAACACGAGTCGGGTAAGCGAACCCTGGTGCAGAAGATGAGCGTTACAGGAGGAAACAAGCTTGCATGTAATACGTACATACATGGGAGGAATTGAAGCAGAAAAATTTCGGAAAGGAGCCTTGAAGGGTACTCAAATTTCCAATTGGCAAAATATTGGACTTCATCGACCACACTAAACTGCTCAAGTGGAAGTGAGAGTTTTGATAGGAATGGTAGAAAGAGCACCCAGCTCAAGTGGCTGGATTACTGGTGTCGAACCCGAATTGCAAAGAATGAATCAATGAAGTGAAAGGGCTGACTTAGAGAGCCCTATATAATTGAGCACGCTAAAAGAGTTTTGTGACAAACAGTATCGAACGCTTTATGGAAGTCTATCTAGCGTTGAAAAGGCGACCATATCTCGATCTCTAGCTGTCAAATGATTTGCAGGCAGAATATCGTTCAGGTCTAAAAAACGTTCTAACGATCATTCATTACCCTTTCTAGCAACTTGCAGCATATCGGCAAAATCCTTATTGGAAGTAGATCTTTGTGTTCATTTATCTGCGCTATCTTCGATATCGCAATAAACATTGCTTTCTTCCATGAGGCTGCAAATGCTTTTAACATGAATTGAGAAGATGGGTTAGATATGGCACTATATTTGGATAACAGAGCTTTTAAATTCCAATAGTTAAACTATCAGGTCCCATATCATTTGTGTTTATTTCCTGTATAAATTTAGTTACAGTTGATACTTCGACTGTTCGAAATTCGAATTCGTCCAACCCAATTTTGTCACTGTCCAATACCGATATAATTATTAATTTGATCTACAAACCGTAAATGTTCAGGTAGCCCATAACTTTGTGTCTATTTAATAGTTAGATACTGCATTTCTTTCTAAACAGTACCAGTATCCATAGAAGCATATTCATAAAACGCGGGTTTTTCATTTTTAACAGTAATATTCAGCAAAATTTCTGAAACTTTTAATACTCATTCCTGTGAGTGAGTTGATTTTGAGGTTTTGTATATATCATATAGAACTACTGTCGCGTTTTACTATGAACGAGTAAGGAAGCTTTTGGGATGCAGACATTTAGCACATACAATGTTTACATTCCTAATGCTTCTCATCTGTATCAGTACTACTACGTCTGTCTGGTGGGTGATTTTTACTGTGTGTGCGTAAGTTCCCGTCTTACGAGCAAATCTCTTGGCACATATTTTACATTCTAAGGCTTCTCACCTGTATGAATTAGACGGCACACTTTCAAAGCAAGTATTCCATTCTGAGAAAATTGTTTGCCACATACTTTACATTTGTAAGGCTTCTCGCCTGTATGAATTAGACTATGTTTGTTTAAGCTCCCATTCTGAGAAAATCTTTTGCCACATACTTTACATTCGTAAGGCTTCTCACCTGTATGAATTCTGTTGTGATTGTTTAAGTCTCCTTTGATAGAAAATCTCTTGCCACATGCTTTACATTCGTAAGGCTTCTCGCCTGTATGAATTGTACTGTGACTGTCTAAGTGCAATTTCTGAGAAAATCTTTTGCCACATACTTTACATTTGTAAGGTCTCTCGCCTGTATGAATTTTACTGTGTTTGTTTAAGCTCCCTTTCAGATAAAACCTTTTGCCACATACTTTACATTCGTAAGGCTTCTCGCCTAAATGAATTCTATTGTGATTGTTTAAGTCTCCTGATAGAAAATCTTTGCCACATACTTTACATTCGTAAGGTTTCTCGCCTGTATGAATTGTACTGTGACTGCCTAAGTGCACTTTTTGGAGAAAATCTTTTGCCACATACTTTACATTTGTAAGGCCTCTCCCCTGTGTGAATTCTACTGTGATTGTGTAAGGCCGATTTATGAGAAAATGTTTTGCCACATACTTTGCATTCGTAAGGCTTCTCGCCTGTATGAATTCTACTGTGACTGTGTAAGTGCCCTTCTGAGAAAATCTGTTGCCACATACTTCACATTCGTAAGGCTTCTCGCCTGTATGAATTTTACTGTGTCTGTTTAAGTTCCCTTTCTGAGAAAATATTTTGCCACATAGTTTACATTCGCAAGACTTCTCATTCGTATGAGTTCGACTGTGACTGTTTAAGTGGTATTTTAAACGAATCTTTTTTACCACATATTTTATATTTGCAAATCTTCTCGTGTCTGATAAGTTCTAGTTTGTTCAGATAATCCTTACCACAAACCTTGCAACCCACAAGTATTTTGTCGGTTGCCGCTCCGTACGTATGTTGCCGTTTCGTGCAGCAGATTACATTCTTGAGAAAAAGTCTTAAAGCAATACCCGCATTTAAATATTGGATGTTCTTTATGAATCGAGATGTGAGAAGTGAGATCCGTTATACTGCTAAAATATTTATTACAAAGTTTGCAACCGAAAGACTTTGTGTATTTTGTGGATTCTCTCTTGTATCATGAGATCTCCTGAGTAAATAATTTTGGACAGTACTTGCAATTGATTGGTATATCGCCTGTGTGACTTTTCTGAGCAATTAGCTGGCACTCTAAATCAAAACTTTTACCACATGATTGACAGCAATAGCGATTGTCGTTCGTTCTGTTTTCATGGATTTGCATGTGGTCGGTTAGTGTCTGACGCGAACTGCAAGTTCTCTGCAAAAAGGACACTGATTCTTCAACGTAGCTATCTTAACTATTAGGGAGTGACTCAACGCTTGGTGCCTAAGTAAGTCATTGGGACAAATATATTCTTTTTGACAAATAATGCATTAATAAGTTCTGCTCCTTCAGTTGTATTTTATGTTCATTCAATCGTTCGATATTATCATTTTGTGTCTCGTCACTATGAGGGAACATTTACGGATCGCAATGCACCTCCATTTTATGCGCCCGTAGTAGTTCCTTAGTATCGAAAAATTCACGACACACATTACAGAAACAAAACCAGAACGATTTTTCGTTATCTTCCACCTCTGCATCACCATCTTCAGTCGAACAGGTTTCTCTGCTGCTTTGGTGATCATCAGTGCTCCACTCCGCTTCTACTCCCGGTGATATACGAGTAGTTGAGTACCTGAAAATGCTAAATGTTAGTTCATAAATATGATTAACGTGCTTTTTTGGTATAATAAGCAGTATTGGCTCATATAAAACTTTAAAACAAGAATTATTGGGCACTAAACTACGCGTATTTTAAACGGGCCATCCGATAAATTTACGTAATTATCCACATTTGGCCCTGTATAGAGTAGAAACAATATCACGGAAGGATTCAAACCAGACTGTAACAATATTGTTTCGAATGTTAAGTTAGCCTGTATTAAGTTACCTCAACTAGGTTAGGTTAGGAATGGGGTGTGCGAACCGGATTCACCGCGACATTTGCAGATCTATTGTGATCCCCTTTTCCTTGGAGAACGTTCTCAGTTTCGCCTTCTTTAATTAGGCCTATCATTTTGAGAGAATCTCTTTTAGTAGCCATTAGCTATGGGGTTTTCTTCACCCATTGCTAGAAACCTTGTCCTAGCCGTCGAGGACACTCACACCTCAACTAAGTACTCACCACACAAGAAGAATTAACGGTTTACACAGTTGTATACGCGCCGGACTGTGGTTTACTATATGGTTAACATTATGATTAACATTAAGAACGAAGAACTTGACAGACTGTACATATGGTTAGGTAGAAATAAGTTGGATCTTAATGTTAGTAAGAGTAAATGTATGTATTTAAGAAGTACATACAAATTGAATTATTTGGGCATAACAGTATTAGGATAAGCATTAATAATGTTGAATCGGAAAAAAGTAAAGGATATAGGTAAAGTAGTTAGGAGTTATTGTAGATGAAAACTTTAGGATTTTCTGAACATATAAAATACATATCAAATAAAATATGTACTTGGGTTCCTAAGTAGGAATAAGTAGAGGGTTATTAATGGTCAAGAGCATTCCAGTGAAAACGATCCTTTTAAATAAGTCGAAAACGTCAAGAAATACGAACAAATGTCGAGACACGTCAATTTTTTGTTTGAAGGGGAAATTTTTTTCATCAATAACAAAATCATGTTTTGCCCCCTCTACGCCCCCCACTATCGAACATTAAAATTTCAAATGGCGAAACGTCATAGAACTATTACATTTTTCGATTCTACATACTATTTGCAAAAACTTTCATATAATAATAATAATAATAATAGCTTTTTATTGACGACAATTTTTACTAGTAATACAATTGCTAAGAACACGTATAACAATTAATTGTTAATAAATGTGCCGTCAAAAGGATCGAGATCAGCTCCATGGATGACCCGGAGCTGCTTTTATTCTCGCTGCTTATTCTGCTTCTTTTATTTATAGGACAGCTAATACCTATCCTTAACACTTTAGAAGATATCGTCTAAAGTTTCAAGGGCTATTTTCTATTTCAACCGCCAAAAAATCTCGGCTGTATAAAGAAAAATTGCAAAAAAACTACATTTTGATTTTTTTTTAACACAGGGAAAAGAGCCTTAAAACTTTAGAAGATATCTTCTAAAGTGTTAAGGGATAGGTGTAGGTTGTCCTATATGAAAGTTGTTGCAAATAGTATGTATGTAGAATCGAAAAATTTAATAATATCATGTAGTGCCATTTGAAATTTTTTTGGAGGGGGGCGTAGGAGGGGCAAAACATGATTTTGTCTTGTTGATTAAAAAGTTTCCCCCTTTAAACAAAAATTGACGTGTCTCGGTGTTTTTTTCGTTTTACTTGACGTTTTCGACTTATTTAAGATGGATCGTTTTCATTGGAATGCTCTGTATATAATTTCGAATATTGTTCAATGCCAAAATGAACATCAACAACTGCAAACACTGCAACACAAATGTATGGAAATAATACTAAAGTGCAATAGAAATACGCCTGCTAGCTTAATGTTGGATACCTTAGATTTAATGAATGTACGGCAAAGATTAAGAGTATTTATTCTCATACATGAACTCAAATTGAGGGAAGCACCAGAGTGTTTAATAAATAAATTGATAGAAATGAATGCGATATACATAGCTCGATACAGCAGCAGTCAAACTTTTCGACAAGAACCGTTTGTCATTTTCAAAGGTGTACAAACAGGTTCAAATAAATCGGGATGAAAATATACTACATACAAACGAATACGTACAACTTGTTTATTTTCTCACAAAATAGCAGTCATGCAAAATTAAAAGTTTTTACAACATCATATTCACTAAACAATAAATGCATTTACTTGACGCTCCCGGGTGCCGCCCCACATGCTAACCACAACATCAGGCAAAGACGATTATTGCGCAATATAACAAAAACACCCTGTGTCCAGTTTTAGTCGAAGATGAAGTCATATGAATCACCGGAAAGTATGAAGAATTCAAACAACTTCAATCGAGGAGATGGCTATGAACTGAGTAACATCTGGCGATTAGCTTTACGAGATCGTCGACGTAACCATAATACTGGAAGGAATGCTGTTCTACTGTGACTATTGAAGTGGTCTGTGAGCAGCACTGTGGTTGTATATAAGCTGCTTTTGAAATAAATCGCAACAGGTAAAAGAAATCGGGATGAAATAATACGACAGATGAATATACACATTTTTTCTTATTTTATCACAAAACAACAATCCCTCAACCAATCCCAACAATAATAATAATAAAAATAATTTTTATTGCCATACATCGAGAGATATCAGCGTTGTAATATATAACCAGGAGAGAGATATACATATATGTTAAATAGAAGCTCGCATAAAAATATTGCACTCTATATATGCTCACCTGTATCCCGCGTAATAGATGCAGCATATACTGGAGCATAATAAGAAACAACAGCGTTCTGATTTTAGTGGATAAATATTGGCAGTGAGGATACAGAAATTCTATGTCAGCATATGCTTTCTGTGTGCAACTTTTTATTTACATATTACCTACATCTAAAAATATTATCTATCACACCCGATTCTTTTGCTTCGTCGTTGATTGGAACAACGTCATTGTTCAATGTTAACGTTATTTCCTCCTATAGCTTTTCAACCTGGTTTTTATTGACAAATATTAAACCAACAGATATCTGTCTTCTACCAATAGCGAATGCTGGGATGCAAAATTTACTATATTATCTAAGTCGCTAATGAAGCCTGTGATTGCTTGTTCACAATTGTTAAGATCAAAACAATGATATATTTGAATACCATCTGCGCACACTCCTCCAAGCAGAGATATTGTTTCTGATGCGTACATATTGCATGCGGCCTGTGAAATATCTTTCAACAAGAGAAAGAGCTTAGCCGATGAACTAGCCAGGAAGAAGCACTTCATAGGACCAGAGCCCGAATGTGAAATCACCAGGGATTCTACTAGAAGGGAGATTTGATGTATGTGATTTTGATGTAAGGAAACGGGGGTCGACTGGAGCTCAACTCCACACTAAAGCGCTAATAGGGGATGAGGACTCTAAGTTCTCTGAAACTCTAATTAGACGCAATACAAAACAAGATAACTGGACACTATCCCCTGAGGAAGCATCTATACAACACGAGTCGGGTAAGCGAACCCTGGTGCAGAAGATGAGCGTTACAGGAGGAAACAAGCTTGCATGTAATACGTACATACATGGGAGGAATTGAAGCAGAAAAAATTTCGGAAAGGAGCCTTGAAGGGTACTCAAATTTCCAATTGGCAAAATATTGGACTTCATCGACCACACTAAACTGCTCAAGTGGAAGTGAGAGTTTTGATAGGAATGGTAGAAAGAGCACCCAGCTCAAGTGGCTGGATTACTGGTGTCGAACCCGAATTGCAAAGAATGAATCAATGAAGTGAAAGGGCTGACTTAGAGAGCCCTATATAATTGAGCACCGCTAAAAAGAGTTTTGTGACAAACAGTATCGAACGCTTTATGGAAGTCTATCTAGCGTTGAAAAGGCGACCATATCTCGATCTCTAGCTGTCAAATGATTTGCAGGCAGAATATCGTTCAGGTCTAAAAAACGTTCTAACGATCATTCATTACCCTTTCTAGCAACTTGCAGCATATCGGCAAAATCCTTATTGGAAGTAGATCTTTGTGTTCATTTATCTGCGCTATCTTCGATATCGCAATAAACATTGCTTTCTTCCATGAGGCTGCAAATGCTTTTAACATGAATTGAGAAGATGGGTTAGATATGGCACTATATTTGGATAACAGAGCTTTTAAATTCCAATAGTTAAACTATCAGGTCCCATATCATTTGTGTTTATTTCCTGTATAAATTTAGTTACAGTTGATACTTCGACTGTTCGAAATTCGAATTCGTCCAACCCAATTTTGTCACTGTCCAATACCGATATAATTATTAATTTGATCTACAAACCGTAAATGTTCAGGTAGCCCATAACTTTGTGTCTATTTAATAGTTAGATACTGCATTTCTTTCTAAACAGTACCAGTATCCATAGAAGCATATTCATAAAACGCGGGTTTTTCATTTTTAACAGTAATATTCAGCAAAATTTCTGAAACTTTTAATACTCATTCCTGTGAGTGAGTTGATTTTGAGGTTTTGTATATATCATATAGAACTACTGTCGCGTTTTACTATGAACGAGTAAGGCGCTTTTGTGATGCAGACATTTAGCACATACTTTACATTCCTAATGCTTCTCATCTGTATCAGTACTACTACGTCTGTCTGGTGGGTGAGTTTTACTGTGTGTGCGTAAGTTCCCGCTTCGAGCAAATCTCTTGGCACATATTTTACATTCGTAAGGCTTCTCACCTGTATGAATTAGACTATGTTTATTTAAGCTCCCATTCTGAGAAAACTGTTTGCCACATACTTTACATTTGTAAGGCTTCTCGCCTGTATGAATTAGACTATGTTTGTTTAAGCTCCCATTCTGAGAAAATCTTTTGCCACATACTTTACATTCGTAAGGCTTCTCACCTGTATGAATTCTGTTGTGATTGTTTAAGTCTCCTTTGATAGAAAATCTCTTGCCACATACTTTACATTCGTAAGGCTTCTCGCCCGTATGAATTGTAGTGTGACTGTCTAAGTGCACTTTCTGAGAAAATCTTTTGCCACATACTTTACATTTGTAAGGTCTCTCGCCTGTATGAATATTACTGTGTTTGGATAAGTTCCCTTTCTGAGAAAATCTTTTGCCACATATTTTACATTCGTAGGGCTTCTCACCTGTATGAATTTTACTGTGTTTGTCTAAGTTCCCTTTCTGAGAAAATCTTTTGCCACATACTTCACATTCGTAAGGCTTCTCGCCTGTATGAATTTTACTGTGTTTGCTTAAGCTCCCTTTCAGATAAAACCTTTTGCCACATACTTTACATTCGTAAGGCTTCTCGCCTAAATGAATTCTATTGTGATTGTTTAAGTCTCCTTTGATAGAAAATCTCTTGCCACATACTTTACATTCGTAAGGTTTCTCGCCTGTATGAATTGTACTGTGACTGCCTAAGTGCACTTTTTGAGAAAATCTTTTGCCACATACTTTACATTTGTAAGGCCTCTCGCCTGTGTGAATTCTACTGTGATTGTGTAAGGCCCATTTATGAGAAAATGTTTTGCTACATACTTTGCATTCGTAAGTCCTCTCGCCTGTATGAATTCTACTGTGACTGTGTAAGTGCCATTTCTGAGAAAATCTGTTGCCACATACTTGACATTCGTAAGGCTTCTCGCCTGTATGAATTTTACTGTGTCTGTTTAAGTTCCCTTTCTGAGAAAATATTTTGCCACATAGTTTACATTTGCAAGACTTCCCATTCGTATGAGTTCGACTGTGACTGTTTAATTGGTATTTTAAAGCGAGTCTTTTACCACATATTTTATATTTGCAAATCTTCTCGTGTCTGATAAGTTCTAGTTTGTTCAGATAATCCTTACCACAAACCTTGCAACCCACAAGTATTTTGTCAGTTTGAGTATGTTGCCGTTTCGTGGGTACTTCGTGTACGTCAGAGGTTTCTGTTAAATGAGTTCTTTCATGCTGCAGCAGATTACATTCTTGAGAAAAAGTCTTAAAGCAATACCCGCATTTAAATACTGGATGTTCTTTATGAATCGAGATGTGAGAAATGAGATCCGTTATACTGCTAAAATATGTATTACAAAGTTCGCAACTGAAAGACTCTGTATTTTTATGGATTATCTCGTGTTTCTCGTCTCGTGTATCAATGAACAGCTTTTGGTCGCAATGCATCTTCATTTTATGCGCCCGGAGTAGCTCCTTAGTATCGAAAAATTCACAACACACATTACAGAAACAAAACCAGAACGATTTTTCGTTATCTCCCACCTCTGAATCACCATCTTCAGTCGAACACGTTTCTCTGCTAGTTTGGTAATCGTCAATGATCCGCTTCGCTTCTACTCTTGGTGGTAATGTTGAGTACCTGAAAATACTAAATGTTAGTTCCTAAATATGATTAATGTTTTTTAGTACAATTAGCAGAACTTGCTAATACAAAACTATTATCTTTGGCCGCGTAAACAGTAGAAACAAAATTACGGGCCAGAAAAAAACCAAGCTGTTATAATATTGCGATGTAGGTACTCTAAACATTAGTTATACATATAACACCTCTCGTATAATTATTAACAACTGTAACTGCTGTTCCCACAATACCAAAATGTATATGTCGCAGATTCCTCAGTTATCACTTCTGCGTAGAATACATAATGCGATATAAAAGGAATGCACAATGTATTTTTTTATTTTTATTTTTTTGCTACGTATGGAGACTAGAATACTTAGTCAACAATTCTTGTGTTATAATGATCGCCATCTTCTTATATTTAAATGTAGAGGATTAATGCATTTAATAGAGTCCATAGTAGCCTCTTGGTGAAACATTTTGCTAATTAATAAATATACATAAATTCAAACCTCCACTGACACACATTTTTTTTACTAGATAATATCTCAGAATTGTTTCGACAAGAAATGTTCGTCATTCTCAAAGGTGTAAAAACAGGTTAAAATAAATCGGGATGAAAATATACGACCAACGAATACATACAACTTGTTTATTTTCTCACAAAATAGCAATCATGCTGCTCCTGGGTGTATTTCTTCCAGATCTGTGCGTTTTATTGTTATGCTGTAAATACGATGCGTTTACCTAACAATTGTCGGGACGGTAGCAATTTTTGGGGCCTACAAAACAGCGAGGTCTATTGAGGACGACAACTTCTGTCCTCCCAGTACATCGCCTATCACGGAATATAAATTAGATAACTCTAGGTTTGTTCCTACAACGTTGGAAACAGGTCGGTAATCGAATAGCACATGTGTAATATAAGAAGTGCGTTCCAACAACTTCGAACTAAAGATCACGTACGGCAGGTCAGACGTTCCAAGAAATTTTCTGTGATTTGCCGACAGTTTGCCGGCTATCAGAACGATTTGAAGATTTTTCTCAAATCGACGTAGTACAATTGCAATGCATGCGCCTTGTCATCACAGAGTAGGTAGTTGGTAGTCTGTGTTGTCAATCGTTCCAACAAGTACTTTTGAAACGCCTAATCCGAAACTTGTCTGCAACCAAGCATGCGCAGTAGAGCGATACATACACTTATCGCCGACTAGTTGCCAATATTTTGTTGGAACAAACCTTGTATGTCTCGCGCCACTGGTGGATCATTTTAAATAAAGGTAAATGTGTATGTATTCAGCATACATAACGGACCAAAGGTATTTAGGCAGTATTTCACCATGTTTACTATAAAGTTCCTGTGTTGTTCGTTGAACACTAACGGTCACAAATCAAAGCAGCGAAGAAGACATTGTTAAGTCTTTAGAAACTTTCTGGACAAGATGAAAATCTATCCCCAACCATTACTTTATAATCATAAAGTTTCTACTGCGATTATTGAAGTGGTCTGTGAGTAGCACTGCGGTTGTACAGGCTGCTTTTGGAAATAAATCGTAACAGGTGAAAGGAAATCGGGATGAAAATAATACGACGAGTAGATGAATATATACATTTTTTTATTTTATCACAAAACAACAATCCCTCAACCAATCCCAATCCCAACAATAATAAAATAGTGAAAAGTTAAAGAACTATTTACAAAAAAGAGTCGTATAAAATTAGCGGACAACGTCAAAATTAAAAGGATCATCACAATATTAAAACACACAATAAAGTTTTAAATAATATCGTTGCTAAGATAACGTTAGACAGAATGGGTACATATGTGCAAATCAGACAAAAAGAAAAAATTCAGTAAGTAAAAATATGAGAAATATACAGGTTGGTAGGTATCAGAGGCTTTTTCATAAAGTTGTAATATGTTGCAGTAAATATTGCTTAGGTGGTCTGTGTCATTTTTAAAGTTAATGGTGTTGGATGTTTTATTGATATGAAAGATCTCCAGAAACAATCTATTTTTTACCTGCTTTCAATATCCAGAATCACATCGTCGAAATCAACTGGATGACCTGTTTCCTTACTGTGATTGGCCAAGGCACACACTCTTTTTCTCTTATTGCAATCGTTTTTATCTGACGAATGCGGTGTTTTAACCATTGAAGTTTGTCCAATGTACACCCCTGGACAATGTGAACATGGAACTTTGTAAATGGAATTATACTGAAGTAACAACGGGGTTTTGTTTTTGATAGGAGGTAACGCATTTTTAATTTTAAGAGAGTTGTATTGAACTACTTTTATATCTGTGTATAGTTTGAAGAACTGTATAATTCTAGGTGTGAGTTAGTCAATAAAAGGTAACCGTTTGTATTTGAATTCGATATTAGGTTTTTCCATCTGTCCATCATAAAAATTGGATCTGCAAATTAATTTTTGAAGTTTAGGCTTGGGATACCCATTATTTGTGAAAATATCAACAAGCAATTTAAGATTGTTCTGAAGGAACTGATCATTAGAAATATGTGAAATTCTATTTTTCATAGCAATAACCGTGTTAAGTTTTTGGTTCTTAGAATGGTTGGAATAAAAGTTTATATACCTGTCGGAGAAAGTTGGTTTTTGGTACCAATGAAGAATAATTGTATTTTCAGGAGTTCAAGTTCAACAATGAACTGTAAGTAAGTGTTAAACGAATTAAATGCTTGTAGGACTGATTCAATCTTGCCTCCAGGCAAGGAACAAATAATGTCATCCACATACTTATAAATGAATTGCAAACGAACATCTAATTTGGATAAGACAGTGTCTAACGGATCATCCCTAACAATCTGTGCAAGGCTAGGAGTGATTGGTAATCCCATAGGTGTACCAAACGTTTGTAAGTAGAAACTACCTTCAAAACTGAAGTAGGAGTTGTCAATGACAAATTTAAGTAGGCGTGTAAACGATTCTTCGGACAACTCTATATGATCAGCTATCAAATCCCAATTGTCATGAATGCGTGACTAAATAAGCTCCAAACGGATGTTTGTAAATAATGACACCAAGATCTGACAGATTAACTCATTGGATTGTTTTTGAGTCATTTCTGTGGGGTCCCGTTAGTAATATAATCAGTTCTATGCATAACTACAGTACACCAACCTTGAGGAAGGTTTGATATCCACCGAATCTGAAAGGAAATTAGTTACAACATTGGAAACTCAAGTCCTTAAGACATTTCTTGAATCAGTCGGTATATCACTAATAATATTTTCCGACAGTAATACCAAACTTAGGTCCTAATGAAAGAAAATCTGAGATTACAGATGGAATTTGTGTACTAGAAATATTTTTAAACCATCCACTATTGTCTTTGAATAAACTGGTAGATGGTAAAGAGTCTTTTAATGTAATAAATTTAGTAATATTTGTGTTTTTTATTTTTCGAAGCGTGGTTTTAAAGTGATACTGCAGTCTAAATTCAAATTGCTTGACTAATTCAAGAAATGTCTTAAGGGCTCGAGTTTCCAATGTTGTATCTAATTTCCTTTCATATTCTTTAAGTCTCTATTGAAGCCTGCGATAGCTTGTTTACAATTGTTTAGATCATAATAATAATATATTTCAATATCATCTGCGTACACTCCTCCAAGCAGAGGTATTGTTTTTGTACGTGCGCTCTTTTAAATAGCTCTCGATATGTGAAAGAGCTTAGCCGATGAACTAGCCAAGGAGGGTTTTAAGAAACACTTCATAGGGCCAAAGCCCACATGTGAAATCACCAGGGATTCTACTAGAAGAAAGATTTGGTCTTGATTAGACAATGAAATTCTAAGGAAATGGGGGTCGACTGAAGCTCAACTCCACACTAAAGCACTAATAGGGGATGAGGACTCTAAGGTCTCTGAAACCCTAATTAGACGCAATACAAAACAACTTAAGACCATTATTGGGTTAATAACTGGACACTATCGCCTGAGGAAGCATCTATATAACACGAGTTACAGGAGGAAACAAGTTTACATGTAATCTGTATATGTGAGGAATTGAAGTAGAAAAATTTCGGAAGGGAGCCTTGGAGGGTCCTCAAATTTCCAATTGGCAAAATATTGGACTGCTCAAGTGGAAGTGAGAGTTTTGATAGGGATGGTACAAAGAGCACCCAGCTCAAGTGCCTGGATTACAGGTGTCGAACCCTAATTGCAAAGAATGAATCAATAAAATGAAAGAGCTGACTTAGAGAGCCCTATATAATTGAGCACCGCTAAAAGAGTTTTGTGGCAAACAGTATCGAACCCTTTATTGAAGTCTATCTAGTGTTGAAAAGGCGAGCACATCTCGATCTCTAGCTGTCAAATGATTTGCAGGAAGAATATCGTTCGGGTCTAAAAAACGTTCTAACGATCATTCATTACATTTTTTAGCAACTTGGAGCATATCGGCAAAATACTTATTGGAAGTAGATCTTTGTGTTCATTTATCTGCGCTATCTTCGATATCGGAATAAGCATTGCGTTCTTCCGTGAGGCTGGAAATGTTTTCGAAATGATACATGAATTGATAAGATTGGTTAGATATGGTAATATATTTGGATAACAGAACTTTTAAATTCCAATAGTTAAACTATCAGGTCCCATATCATTTGTTTTTATTTCCTGTATAAATTTAGTTACAGTTGATACTTCGACTGTTCGAAATTCGAATTCGTTCAAGCCACGGGACAGTTTTGCTGTATTATAGCAATGTAGTAACCCAATTTTCTCACTGTCGAATTCCGGTATTTCATTTATAAAAGATCACTAATTTGATCTACAACATCTACAATGTTCAGGTAGCCCATAGTTTTTATTCGATTTAATACTTAGATACTGCATTTCTTTCCAAACAGTAATTCCTGTGAGTGAGTTGATTTTGAGGTTTTGTATATATCATATAGAACTACTGTCGAGTTTTACTATAAACGAGTAAGGCACTTTTGTGATACAGCCATTTAACACATGCTTTACATTCCTAATGCTTCTGATCTGTATGAGTACTACTAAACTTGTCTGGTGTGTGAGTTTTACTGTGTTTGCGCAAGTTAGCGCTTCGAGCAAATCTCTTGGCACATATTTTACATTCGTAAGGCTTCTCACCCGAATGACTTCTACGGTGACGATGTAGAGTCGCATTGTCAGAAAACTTTTTGTCACATACTTTACATTCGTAGGGCTTCTCACCTGTATGAATTCTAACGTGACAACGTAATACCGATCTGTTAGCAAATCTCTTATGACATACTTTACATTCGTAAGGCTTCTCGCCTGTATGAGTTCTACGGTGACGATGTAAACTCGAATTGTCAGTAAATCTTCTGTCGCATACTTTACATTCGAAGGGCTTCTCACCTGTATGAGTTCTAATGTGACAACTTAAAACCGAACAGAAAGCAAATGTTTTATCACATATATTACACTTGTAAGGCTTCTCAATTGTATGTTCTCTTACGTGTCTGCTAAATTCCAGCTTATTTAGAAAACGTTTACCACAGACCTTGCAATTCATAAATATTTTACCAGTTTTGGGATGTAGATTTGCCATAGGAGTATCCTTAACAGCTAAGTTTTTACCAATTTCCTCGGGTACATTATCTTCCGTCATATTACCTTTTTTACCTTGTAAAATGTTGAATTTTTGAGAAAAGGGCTTAACACAATAACCGCATTTAAACACTGGATGTTCTGAATGAATCGACATGTGAGAAGTGAGCTCTGGTATACTTGTAAACAATTCATCACAAAGTTGACAACGGCAACGCCTCCCATTCCTACGGATTCGCTTACGTGTTATGAGAACACATCTCCGAATAAATATTTTTTGGCAGTATTTGCATTTGTTTTGCACAGCACCTACACAGCCCTCTGTATGAGCAGTCAGCTGGAACTTTGAATCAAAACCTTTACCACATGACCGACAGCAATAGCGATTATCGTCTATATTGTTTGCATGGCTTCTTATGTGGTTACTTAATGTCTTACGCAAGCCGCAAAGCTTCCTGCAAATAGGGCACTGATTCTCCAACAGGACTATCTTAATTAATGGTGAATGGCTATACTCTTGATGTTTAAGTAAGTCACTGGTGCAGCTGTAATTTTTTTGACATATAATGCATGAGACGGAATTCCGCTCCTTCTCTTGTGCAACATGTTCGGCCAAAGATTCGGTATTTTCAATTTGATTCTCCTGGAATGTGGAGTTCGATAGTTTGTGGTTACGATGAACCTGAATTTTATGAGCTTGAAGTAATTCCTTTGTATCGAAGAATTCACGACACACATTACAGAAATAAAACCAGAACGATGTATCGTCATCTTGCCCCTCTGAATCACTATCCTCCGTTGAATATACTTCTCCTCCTTCTGGTGATAGAGCAAAGCACCTGAAAATGATAAATATTAGTTCCGATATTAATTTGAAGCTGTATAATATATAGACTTTCGTTTCTCACAAATAACTGGTAGAACGTTTTTCTCACATTTTTCAAATTGCTAACTTGTCAATTCTTCGGCCACAGCAGCATTATAATTAAAAATAATTGAAAAAAAAAACCATATCTGGAAAAAATATCGCGTCACGCCTCACTACATGCGAAACTTTAGCGAACACATTAAGATCCGGCTGTGGTATGGCAGAGCTCGTAACAAGTGAAGTTAAGTGCAAAGTGTATTCTACGGGGCTAAATCAAATATAAACGGTAATTTTCTTTGTACAGGGTACGCCACCAAGAGAGGTAAGCGCCTGTATCTCGGAAAGTAATTGTCTTAGGTTCTGCGGGAAAAAATGTTGATGGTTAAAGTAGCCAAGAGAAATTTCTGGAAATTATTTGCAAGTTCCAGATTTTACCGCTAGGTGGCGTAATCGCTATGTTCAAATCTAAAATTCCTATTATGTCATAAAATCGCAGAATAAGCTAGAACTTTGATATCATCAATTGAAAGCCCATTCAATACCAGATAATTTTCTTTAGTGACATTTTTTCGCATCTGTCATAATAACGGTACTATTCAACCTATCCGAACAATCTTGGACTCGTTCGAAAGACAATTGTGTTGACTTTAAAAAGCGTTTATATGCTATATCCATTAGTTTCAAACTAATAAACTAGAGGTCGCTTTCTGCAGCGGTAACATATGTTTACAATTTTCTTAAAAAAATTAAATGGAACGATACTATTGCGTTAATAGGTTCGTAAGAGGATTTAAATTACACATATTTTACTGAAAACAGCATCTCGAAACAAAACCAAGTATAAAGACACAAACGAGTCAGGCAATAATAACTTAAAAACTAGGTTGGATTTGGAAAACATTGCACATCTCTATAATGGCAGTATTATGTGAAATTATTTATTTTGTATTTCGTTGACCATTCAAAATGCTTATTACAAATGCTGAGGCCGTCGATATGATAGCAATTCACTTTGAGCCGGATTTCCCCGAGTACTATTAGGAGCAATTGACTGCACATTAATTAAAATTCAATCGCCTGGAGGGGAAGATGCAGAAATTTATCGATGCAGAAAAGGATATTTTGCTATTAATGTGCAGACAGTATCGGATGCAAATTTTAAAATTAGAAATATTGTTGCTAGATGGCCAGAGTCAAGCCACGACCAAACTATTTTCAATAATAGCACCTTAAAAAATGAAAACCATTTACAACGCGGAAGAGATGTAAGAACCTTGTTAATAACGCAACACTTTGCAAGATTGTAAAATAATGCCAAACATAGTAAATATTGTATGTATACTCCCTTTTTATATTTTATTATTATTATGTAGCATTGTATAATGTCTAATAGTCTACCAGCATATGTTTGTATATTATTGAAGATCAATAGTTTTATATAATTGCTTGGGTAGTGGATTTTCTATATTTCTGTTTGTAAATTGTTGTTGGTTTGCATGACAATCAGACAATATATTCATTTATACTATAAGAGCAACCGTTCGACACCACCATTCATAATCGTTCTTTATATGTATATTAAGATGTGTTTACATTGTGTGTATACTATATTCAAATATAGTTAGAGTATTCAAATTAAAACAACAGCAAAACATTTATTTTTTATTAATCTCTGCAATATGCAAATCTAGCAATCTCATTTTTTTGTAATGCTCTTCCTGACGTCTCTCTTCTTCCTTTTTCTCCCTCTCCTCTTTCCTTTTTTGTTCTTCCATAAGCTGCTTGAAATGCTGGATTTTCAATTTATAATACTCCGCTTTTGCTATAGCAATAGGATTGCTAATGATGATAATGACCGTAATTTGTTAGAAAGAAGCTCCCTCAATTTTTTTGGAACATCTTTTTTTTATTTATAATATCCAGTAAGTCTCCATGGATCCCTCCCATCCAGTGGTTTTTAGATTTTTCAAAAAAAAATGTAATGCCAATTTTGGCATGTATTACATGAAATAGATTATTTTATAATTTAACATGTTTTTTAATTTACATATGTTAAAGATTCAAATAAATAAATCAATCAATTAAATTAGAAATCTTTTTTAAATATTCCAAACATTAATACAACATCTTAACAATATATCTTACTTTACCTTATCTATTGAGGAAGGTTTATTTGGGACTTTACATTCAATCACTTGCTGTTCTTTCTCTACCATTTCTACTAATAGTAACTCTTCCTCCTTAGTAAAATTTGTACTCCTCTCTTGTCTTGTTTTTCAGTCATTTTTTATGTATTGGTAAAATAGGTACGCTTTTTTATAAACACAATAACTCCAACTGGATTACAATAAGAACCGGATTAATATAAACTATGAGCACTTGGCGCGAAAAACTTGACATGCCATCAACCCAACAGAACGAAAAAACCTGAATTTACGCGTACCAACCATTAAAATAATATCTAAAGTGACTAGCTAAAGTACAAACATGCCTTCTTTATGGAACGTGTGCATATTTAAAGCCAACTGTAAGTTAACGTCGACTTTACTAAATGTGACTTTAGCCATAATTATGAAACCGGCCGTAAGGAAACTTGTTGTATGTTCAAAAGGGCAGCATTGGGCTGGGCTAAGTGCAGCACCAATATGGTTGCCTCACCAAGTCATGATTACTGAAAATTATAAGTATCATTTTAAGCCTCCACTTAACAGATGGCTTTATTTAAAATTAATTACGTCATCCCACTCCTGTTAGACCCAAGACTCACAAATGTTATAATTTGACAATATAAACACTCAATCTGTAACAGTTTATTTATGTACCTGTATCTAAAGTTGAATCGCCGAAGAGTTGCAGTAGCAACAGCGCATTGACGTCATGTTTCAAAAAGACCAACTCACATCGCCTAACGATAAAGTTATTTGACATCAGACAGTTGTAAATAAATAGTTCTAACCTCACATTTGATACAGCAAGTTTGCGATCTAGTATTATAAATGGACTTATCATAACTCGATTAATTAAAGATAAATTAATGCAAGAAACTGTATAATGATCACAACATAATCGAGCATATTTGTTTACTTACATACATTGAATACAAGCTTATACTTAATCTTCCATATAATTATGGTTCATATGCGTATACATAATCGAAAGAAAAACGAGATGAAAATAAAATACGAGGTTTGACGAATGCTAATGCAATATACATCAATGGTTAATCTTGAAATTTTTATTATACTTCACACTATTACTTTTTGGTTAATTTGTGTGTAAATCGGAAGAAATAAAGAATGCCAACGGTTTAAAACTTTAATGCAATGTGTACATAGGTACATGAGAAAAAATATATTTTGTTTTGATACAAAGATGTAAATGTGTTTATTCACTCTCCAACAATGTATTTACATATGAAAAATAAAGTATAACAAAAGAATGATTTACAAGGGCATTAAGACAAACAGCTGCGATTTGTTTGAAATTTGTGCTCAGAAGTATATTCTTGAAAAATGTTATACACACTACATTCTGATATTCCTGAAAGGAAACAAACTAAGATGTTTTTATAATTATTAAAAAAAATTAATATTAACCTACTGCAGTTGCTGTAGTTGCAACGTTAACTGTTTTTGCAGTACCTGGTTGTCCTTGTAAAGTTTTGAATATATTCAAAACCCTCTCCTTGCCTTCAACTGTATAATGTTTGAGCGGCTTCTTTTTGGGAGGTGAATTCTCCATAGTGCTACACAAACGTGCGGATTGATGCCACAGAAGATTACACGTAGCACTGACAATGAGTTTATAACCTAGAAAATAAATATTCCTCAATCAATCATTTTCTGATTTTGTATTTCGCGTGCTTACTTACGTTTGTCACAAAAAAAAAATATATTCCAGCCTTTAAAAAGACTTTTTGGTGGATATTAAGCAAGGAAACAGAAAGAATAAAACAATAGGAATACAAAAGAAAAACTGTCAAAACACAATTCGATTTATCCTATTGTAAGCGTACCCGCAAACGAACAAATAGCGAGGGTTATTTTATGTATGACGTGAAAGTGACGTATTTTTCGTGCGGTGTTCCTACTGCATCTCTTCGGCGATTCAACTATACCTACATCCATGGGCACCAATTGAAATTTTCCAATTACGGCCCTGCACATTGTTTTTGTTTCATACACTGACCTATGAAACGTTATTCTAGACGAATTCTTCTTGTCAACGTTGTTTCTACTGTTACAACTATGTAGAGCAAAAGAAACGATAATGTCTTCTAATATTTTACTTATCATATAACTGTAATAACCAATTACATAACGCAAACCTACACTATAATCAATGTGTTTCACGTAAGTATACGAGTAGTACCAATATGGCCGACCTGTACCAGTTTTAACCACGTGATGTCGTTTCCCTACCTATTCTTCCTCAATGCTGTCAAGCTATAGAGTGACGAAATAGAATCGAAACAATAAAATAACAAATAACGCTAGTCCAACTTGTTATAACTTCAATCAGTGCATACATATTAAATAATTACTCACCGCATAAATATAGCTCACAAGAAAAAATAAAACAAAAACAACTGCATCAACCTTCACCATGTATTAACCGTTACCGATCACACGCACTTTCACAAAGAACTCTAACGACCAACCACGTGTAGCAGAATGTACTATCCCATAGACATGTGGACACAACTTTCTACGGCGTGTTTTGAACTGATATGCAGCGCCATCTATCCCAATATTTTTGTACAATGGAATAATTAATTCTTATGTAAAACGTCAGAAGGCATTTTATTCAGAGAATTGTATATCCTTTACAATCCATCTTTTAAAAGTAAAGTTTGTTAGTTTTACAAAATTAATGTATAGGATGGGCTAGAATAAGGAGATGAATAAAATGTGATAAGATAATTCCAAAATAGGATTATGTTATGCTGAGAACATCGCTGGATATTTCAAACAATCTTTTTATTTTTTTTTGGGCTATTATAAAGTTTATAATAATTACTTGAACGGCCGACAAAAATATTCGCGTTCAATACGATTTCACAAAAAATAGTAATGAAAAGATGTTTCAGTTTCTGTAGAAACAAGCCTACATCAATAAAAGAACTACAGCCAAATGGATAAAGATATTATACATAAGAACCTAATAATAATAAAACTTATTACAAACTTGTTGGATTATTTTTTGCACACGGAACACTTGAACAATTTTAATATTTGAAGTTTTTTGATTTTTTTTAAATTTGAAGTAATGCATAAATTTACTCACTTTTTACTATAATATTGCCTTTTTCCCTAAAATGTTGAACTTAGGTATAGGAAATGCTATATACCGGCTGTTCCATTTGAATTAACGGGGAAAAATATGGTGTTTTTGGAGAACCATTATTGCCTAACATTTTGCCTAAAAATAGCATTTCTGTTAATTAGCGTAACCGCAAAATTTGCGATATTGTAATTGACAAAAATTTACTAGAAAACCATAGTAAGCCAAATATCTCAAAGACCGTCAGGTTTTTCATATAAATACCATACAAAAAGTCCCTTTTATTTTTATGTATATTCAAAATGAATTATAAAAAAATATAGTTTTGTTTTTAAAAGAAAGACAAAGTTGCTGTCTGTGCAGAGGAAATGGAACAGTCTGTATAATCGGCATTATTTTAGGTTTGTAGTTCTTGAGGAAACTAGACACGTGAAATAAAAAGAGCTTCAACTATATATCTCTTATCAAGACCCTGTGTATGTATAACTTATCTCTAAACATGCAAAAATACCTTAAAGTATAATAACCCTACAATATAAAGTTAGAATTAACGCGTCCACGACTATAAAGATCTATATCATTCATCAAACCATTCAAAGAACATAATATATCGGTTATGACATCAAGAAATAAATGGAATAGATGACCTAAGTGAGGTATTCCTGCAGGCTCGCGTAAGAGGAAAAGTGTGCATATTGCAAAAGCAGTGTGTAGCAAGAAAAGCATTAACTTAATTCAGGACTATAGAATACAGACAATAGTCCCATTTTACTGATACAGTTAGGATGTTTTAAGCTTTCTCAGCTGTATGAATTTTACTGTGAATGATTAAACGTGCGTTCCTAGTATATCGTTTATCACACACTTTACATTTAAACGGTTTCTCACCTGCATGAGTTTTATTGTGAACGGTTAAATCTGTGTTTCTAGCAAATCGTTTATCACACACTGTACATGTAAACGGCTTCTCATCTGAATGAGTTCTAATGTGCCTGAGTAAGCCATATGAACCAGCAAACATTTTACCACATATTTCACATTCGTAAGGCTTCTCGCCTGTATGACTTCTGCTGTGGACATATAAGTAGGCGAGTTGAGAATACCTTTTGTCACACACTTTACATTTATACGGCTTCTCGCCTGTATGAGTCCTAGCGTGTAAGGTTAATTGTGCAGTTGTTGCATATCGCTGATCGCACACGTTACATTTATACGGCTTCTCACCTGTATGAGTTCTATTGTGAACGTTTAATTGTGAGGTAGTATTAAATCGTTTATCACATACTTCACATTTATACGGTTTCTCGCCTGTATGCTTTCTGCTGTGAATGGTTAAGTGTGACTTCTTTTTAAATCGCTGATCGCATACTGTGCATTGATACGGCTTCTCACCCGTATGAATTCTAGTGTGATTTATTAGTTGTGCCATCACCCTAAATCGCTTATCACACACTTTACATATGTACGGCTTCTCGCCTGTATGAATTCGATTGTGAATTGTTAAATGTGCTTTCCTTTTAAATCCCTTCTCGCACACTTGACATTTGTGTGGTTTTTCACTTGTATCTGTATGAGCATGAGTAGTTAGCTGCAACTCAGACTCAAAACTTTCATTACATAATTTACAATAATATCGATTGTCTTTCATGTTCGCATTATTATGGCTTCTTATGTGGTTGGTTAATGTAAGATGCGACTTACAAACTTTCATGCAAATACGACACTGATTCTCTAACAAAACTTCCTTAATTGTTACTGAATGGTTATCCCTTTGGTGCGCAAGCAAATCACTAGAGGAAAGGTATTTCTTTTGACAAACAATACACGACACGGAATTGATTTCCTCTACTTCGCCCCCATCAATGCTATTATCTGTAGTCGTACAATGGTGTTCCAGAACGTCGACAATTTTCGGAAATTTTTTCGTGCATACGTTGCAATTGTAAGTGTTTTCTTCCTCGTTATACGTGTAATTTTCCGATTCTCGGTCACCATGAACCTCCAGTTTATGCGCTTCAAGCAGTTCCTTTGTATCATAGAATTCACGACACCAACTACAAAAACATAACCAGAACGATACATCTTTGTCGTCCACATCCGAATCATTATCTTGGGTCAACCATTTTTCTTCTTTGCATAATAGGACGGGTGCTCCTTCTGATGATGTAGTTGGGTTCCTGAAAGTAATAAATGTTACTTGCTTCGATTTAACTTCTTGTGAAGTAATTAGCAGAAAGTTTCGATGTAAAACTATTAAAACGAGATTTATTGCATAGTAGTAATTTTATTGAATATAATTTTACAAAATACCTAGTATAGTTACATGCCTCGTTAGGTCTTACACAACCAAGTTCTATGTCATTTGTCATCAAAATTTGACCAAAAAATATTGCGCTGCGTATGTCTATACAGTTTGACCAATTTAAATTTGAAAAATATTGTTAGGTCTGCGAGTCTAGTCTGACATGTTCTCATTTAGCATTGAAATTAGAATCAAATCTACATATATACAGCTTCATTACTATCTACATATTACAAATATTCTCAAACAAAGTTTGTCCCAACTTGTCGGCATACAAAATAAAATGTAAAAGGGGTTTTATGGTAGGTAAAGAATTTAGGAAAATATATATTGACGAATCCCACTTTGGTGCAGATCTACAGTCAAAAAAAGAACTCAGAATAAACGAACGCCCATAATGTAGGTATATCTAAACACAAAAAACATTCTTAAACAGTTCTTTACTACTGGAGATAGAAAAACGCTTAAATGGGGCAAGATGCGCAGTTTTATGAGTTTGATTTAAAACTGCTTTGGTTTCTCCGATAACTTCATGGCTTACTAGATATTCAAAGAAAACGAAATTTTACGATTTTCTTTAAACATGCGTAGCATCGTTAATAGTAATTTTGGAGAAAAAGTGTTCAGACAAAAGTTTTAGCTAATTTGACGCCAAATATGAGCATCACAATGTAATGATATGTGCTATCGTGGAAAATCATTATACTCAAACAACATTACAAATACGACAAGAACTGGATGTATCTTGCAAAACTGCGAGAAGAGTCTTAAAGAAAAACAAATATCACTCTTATCATGTTCAGAAGATGAATGACATTTTTCCACAGGACAATTATGATCGCATTCACTTTTGTTTAGACATAATTGAAAAATGTGCAGTGAATGAAGGTTTTCTTCTTTACGGACGAATGTACATTTTTCTTTGAATAATATCTATAATAAATTCTTCGCAAAATACAATAGTCGTCAATTTGACACACAGACTTAGAAACTAGAAATCTGCAACTAGCGACCCCACCTACTTCTCCTACTCTCGGCGACCAATCACACAAATGGTGTATATTCGTAGTTTAAGTTGGAAGTCTGTATATTGTACTATGTTACAGAGGTTGCTTCAAAGGATCAGTTTATTAAAATTCTGAAAGTTTGGAATTGCGTACAAAGCTACCAGAAACTTGGAGAACTAACGCCACTAACGCGACGCCAAATCAGAAATTTTTTGCTATTTTTGGAATCTCCAAAATATTCAGCAACCATGATATCACATTGTTAGTCATATAAAACGAGCACTTGTTAGACGAATTAGACTAGTTCGCTTGGGAATATTCTTCGCATTACAATAATATCATCATGTTTGCAAATTCTTTTTCTTAAAATCACTTGTCGTATTGGAAAAATAATGCATACGGCACTGGAAAAATCTGTAAGAAATACTGCTGGTTTACATTCTCCGGATAAGTGAGGTGTGCATCTTCCAGGTACAACACTGACGAAAAAATAGTCAGTTTTGCAGGGCGACAAAGTGACCATTGCGTTGGTGTCACAATGATTCAAAACAAGTACTTAGGCATAACACCTATAAAAGTTTCGGAGCAAACACTAAATACTGCTCTTGTGTCCGAAGTGGAATATTACAATATCTTACTTTATCTGGATTAAAGTTAACCTTACATCCAAACATTCAATAATAGCAGTATTGAGCTATCAACATAAGAACCTCTAAGGTACAACATGTGGATGTTGGAGTCCGAGATATGTGTGTATACTATATATATATGTAAGTAAGTAAGTAAGTGCATAGTACGTAATAGAAAATTGTCATAAATACAAAAGGAATAGAAAAAATGAACTCAACTAAAGGACTAACAGAAATAGGAGTTACATGCTTAGGTTACTAAAGTTAAATTATGATTTTATTATAAAATTCAAATAGGTTATAATAAGGCTTATTTAACAGATCAAGTTTCAATTTGGTTTTGAATGTATGAACAGGCAAGGCCTTTAATTCAGAGGGGAGATTATTATATACTTTGATGCCCATACATAGTAAACTCCTAGAGGTCAGCGTCAATCTATGGTTTGGCAGGTGTATCTCTGTATTTCTTATGTTATAATTGTGAGATGGATTATTGGACTGAAAGATATTATCTTTGTTTCTATGAATGTATATGGACACTTCCAATATATATAGCGACACAACTGTTAGCAACGGGAGTTCTCTAAATAGCGGTCGACATGAAGCTGTCTGCGTGGTACCGGTCATTACGCGAAGCGCTCTTTTTTGGTCTAATAAGATTCTAATAACATCCGCACTTGAACCCCACACAATTATGCTATGAGCTTTAATTGATGGAGTGTTTCCGATTGCGGTATTTCCGATGTTGAGATTAAATTGAGGTGAGGCATTCGCCGGGTTCGCGCTGAAGGTGATATATTTTGTCTTGGATGTATTTAGAACTAGTTTGTTAGAGCTAAACCATTCGTTTAACAGAGACAGCATAGAGTTGGTTTTATTCTGGATAGAATTAATCTTATCATTTACTAGGACCGTGATGTCGTCGGCATACATTATTAGTTTATAGTCTTGCAGGAAAGAAACAATATCATTAATGAACAATGAAAACAAGGCCGGAGACAGTACAGCACCTTGAGGTAAGCCCACCGTTACTGGTAAAGGATTTGAATGATGCGTTTGTTTTTTGCTATCTTTAACGGTTGTTATTTCTACCAATTGAAATCTGTTTGACAAATATGAACAAATCCAATCGAGCGTAATGCCCCTGATCCCCATCAATTGTAGCCGTAATTGTAGACTTTCCAGACTTGAAACCGTGTTGGCATTCAGAGATAAGTTTGTGCTTCTCTAGGAACGGCAGGAACCGCGCTAGCAACATTCTAAAATTTTTCCAATTGAAGAGGTCAAAGAAATCGGACTATAATTAGACATGTTACTACGATTGCCTTTTTTATGGAGTGGAATGATTTTCGAAGTTTTGTAGCACGATTGAAAAACGCCAGTCGCAAACGAACAATTAATTAAATGTGTTATTGGGGTAACAAGTAGATGTCTAAATTCTTTTAAAACGTCACCGTGTATGTTATCTAGCCCTGGAGAGCTTTTGCTCTTCAACTTATTGAACAATGACAGTGTTTCTGCCTGCGTAAATGGAAACAGAAACATAGAATGCTCATTCGATAGCAAGTGTTTTTCTTCACAGGGAGTATCTTTGATATTTGTACTTAGTGATTGCGGGAAATCTTGAAAGAAATGATTAAAAGCATTGGAAATTTCGTTTGGAGAGTTAATCACGTTATCGTTATCTACAATTTCACTTATATCCCGATTATTTTCAGTTTCATTTGTTGTATAATATAACAACTAATAAGTGCACCTATAATACAATGCTCGATCAAGTGTATCAACTGATTTGAATTTAGTCGACTTTTACTTATGCCTCTATCACACACTACATTGAAACCGCATTTTACTTGTATGAACCCTAGTGTGACCGACTAATTGCGAGTTCGTTTTAAATCGCTTATCGCACTCTTCGCATTTATATGGCTTCTTATCCGTATGAGTTCTACTGTGAACGGTTAAATACGAGTTTATGCTAAATCGTTTATCACATAGTTTACATTTATACGGCTTCTCACGTGTATGAATGGTAGTGTGAGCGGCTAATTGTGTGTTCCATTTAAATCGCTTATCGCACATTTCGCACCTATACGGTTTCTCATCTGTATGAATTCTAGTGTGAGCGGTTAAACATGATCCATCTGCAAATCGCTTATCACACACTTTACATTTATAAGGCTTCTCACCCGTATGAATTCTGTTGTGTGTGTATAAGCTGGCGTATTGAGAATACCTTTTATCACACACATTACACTTATACGGTTTCTCACCTGTATGAGTTCTATTGTGAAGGTTTAATTGTGAAGTCGTATTAAATCGTTTATCACACATTTTACATTTATAAGGCTTCTCATCCGTATGAATTCTGTTGTGTGTGTATAAGTTGGCGTATTGAGAATACCTTTTATCACACACTTTACATTTATACGGCTTCTCGCCTGTATGAGTTCTGCTGTGAATGGTTAACTGTGACTTCTTTTTGAATCGCCTATCGCATACTGTGCATTGATACGGCTTCTCACTCGTATGAATTCTAGTGTGAGCGGTTAAATATGATCTAACTGCAAATAATTTATCACACACTTTACATTTGTAACGCTTTTCACTTGTATCTGTATGAGCATGAGTAGTTAGCTGCAATTGATTGTCTTTTATGTTGGCATTATTATGGCTTCTTATGTGCTTGGCTAACGTAAGACGTGACTTACAAACTTTCTTGCAAATATAACACTGATTCTCTAACAAAACTTCCTTAATTGTTACCGAGTGGTTATCCCTTTGGTGCGCAAGCAAATTGCTAGGGGAGAGGTATTTCTTTTGACAAACAACAAACGCCACGGAATAGCTTTCCTTCATTTCTACTTCGGGCCCACTCAAACATTTAATGTTATCATCTGTAGTCGTACAATGGTGTTCCAGAACGTCGACGATTTTCTTACATTTTTTCGTGCATACGTTGCAACTGTAAGTGTTTTCTTCCTCGTTATACGTGTAATTCTCCGATTTTCGGTCACCATGAGCCTCCATTTTATGCGCTTCGAGTAGTTCCTTTGTATCATAGAATTCACGACACAAATTACAAAAACAGAACCAGAACGATACATCCTTGTCGTCCACATCACAATCATCATCTCGAGTCGACCGTTTTTCTTCTTTGCGTAATAGGACGGGTGCTGTTTTTGGTGATGTAGTTGGGTTCCTGAAAGTAATAAATGTTAGTTTCTTCGGTTTAACTTCTTGTGCTGTAATTACCAGAACGTTTCGATAAAAAATTATTAATAGTCACGTAGAACAAATTGACTGATATTTTTTTGTCAACATATGTAGGTGCATCATATGTAAAATTATTGGCCCAATATTTGTGTTATTGGTAAAATATTGGCATGTCTACTATTTATAATATTGGCCCATTCTGAATAAAATTGTTAACCCAATATTGTTTCTAATATTGGTAAAATATGTATTCAACTGCATTTGCAAGATTGGACCATTATGTACCAAATTATTAATCCAATATTATCAGTATACTAATAATATCACCTTAATAATACAATACTGGCTCGTTGTTTTGTATCAGGATTTTATTTCCTTCTTTTTCTTCAAGGTGAAGGTATTATAACCTAAAACAATATTGGTATTATCTGCAGGTAATGAATCACATCCAATACTTGTGGAAATATATACTATATTCATTCTCTTATATGTATCCACATAAAATATCTTCCAGGTCGTGCAGAAGTGCCCTAGGAATAGATATTTCTGTTAAAATATGTACATGTTACCTCATTAAATTATAAGTTCAACAAAAATGATTAGCTATTTAAGGTTCATATTTAGTAGTATAAGAGAGTTGTTTATCAACATAACTTCATGATTGTTAGTCACAAGGATGGGATACTTACCGATTTAGGTAATAAATACATAATTCGTGATGCGAAGTAAAAAAAACTGTTGTTTTCACTTCACTAGAGGACTAGAGGACGCACGAAGAATACCATACCGATTCTCTTAATATGGCTTAATTTCGTTCTATTTTATTAACAAAAAACAGAATATTTCTGTAAAATACGATTTAATAAATTAAAAAACAAAGGTACTTTTTGCAGAATATGTAACTGAAGCGATTTCGTTTTTGTATAGAACAGCTATTTTGTGCATGGAAGTATAGCAAAATAACTATAACGATGAAATATGTGTTTACTGTAAGTTAAATAATAGTAACGCTAGTTATATTTATAAAATGTGTCTACAATATTAGATTTTAAAATCTGACAAGTATTGGCAAATTTATATTGATGAAATACTGCACGCTTTATTGTTTTTTGGAAAATACTGGTACCTAAAGGCTATTTGTATACATTTGCCCAATTTCAAACACTTATAGAGTGAAGGCATTAGGGTATTTTTGTTTTAACAGCATTGTTATATGCTACACCAGAAAATATAAAAAGAACACTGTATTTTAAAATCCAGACATACAGTTATGTTGAAGAACGTAATATTCGACCTTTACGAATATGACTATATTGGTTGGATTAATAATAGCCCAATATTTTGGGCATTCATTATTTCTTGAGTAGTGGCGAAAATGTTGCATTATTATATTTAACGATTAACATCGCGATTAACCAATATGTGGAAAGTTCTTATGATAACATATTGGTGTGTTGTTATTTTGTCAATATTGGTATAGGCAACGTAAGAAAATATTGATCCAATATTACATTATCAAGTCCAGCCAATATGGTGAAGCTAACAATGATGGAGCATTGGGTCAATATTGTTTTGACAATATTGGCATTTGGTAACCTACAAAATATTGGTGTATTATTTGTTTTAACAATTTGACCAATATTTAATACTAATAAAATTTATCGTGGCATAATATTGCGGCAATGTTGATATAATAATATCGGCGTCAGTTACATTAAAAAATATTGACCCAATAGGTAGGTACTGTTATAATAAATTTAATATTGGCTCAATGTATTTATATGCGCCCAATATTGGACGATTATATTTGTTCTTGTTAGGTACGAGGTATATTGGATAGTGGTAACTTTATTGGGTACTATTTACTAAATAGCACAGCTGAGAGAGGACAGGCATGAAGTCAAAAAGAGTTTAATATGAATTTTAATTATTAACAATAATATTACATAATAATATTTATTTCACAAGAATATTAGGGTACCAATACATCAGGACAATCTAAAATATTCAACATAGAAAATCTTAAATTAAAATACTTTTATGTAGGTATAACTATCTGTAAACATGAAAACAATACCTTAAAATATAATGAGTCTATAATATAAAGTTACAATGAACACGTCCAAGACTATTCCTTGCGTACATGTCAGCGAATCTTGTTTGAATGACTTTTATTATTCTTAAATGTAATAGATTAAATTATATTTTTGTCAAATAACAAGTTTTTGCAATCCTGCAAGAATTGATAGAATTAACTGCGTTTGTTCTAACTTGTTCAATGTCTTCGGGGCATTTGGGAATCAGCGGGTGACATATGTATATGTACACTCGGTACGACTTAGTCTTCGAACGATTTTAATAAGGTAACTCACTAAAATTTTTCGAAGACTAAGTCGTACCGAGTGTACATACATCGACAGGTCTGTTCCGCTGTCTTCTTTGCCTCCGCGTGGTGCTTACGCTTCACTACCGCCACGGGTGTTACAAACGAGTCTCTGCATGTTTGTCTTATTCCCGTCGTTATGTACCATAGCAGACATAAGAATTGAATCACCTATTTTGAGGGGTACCGATAGCGATTTAATCTCTGATTTACTATTTGTTTGGTAAACTGTATGTCTCAGGTATACGGCTTTGCATATTTATGTATAAAATACGCTACAGTTTATATCTGCATACATATATTTAAATATATATACTTTTAAGTCTTAACGTATCACTTACAACCCTCTTGCATTTGCACAATTAGTATACATATTTAAAATTAATTATTATTATTAATAATTAAATTAATTTTTATTTAATAAGTCAATCCATATTTCCTGATATACATACAATACGTAGGTATATAGTATCATTATATCATATAAAGTAATTCGCTATAGTGCGTGAAAAGGGACGAAGTCAAATAAAATACTATGAAAAAACAATAGAAACAATTTTATCTGAAAAATTATTATTTATCTACGACAACAAAATACATGATGAAGTAGTTTGTAATACTTAAGAGGGTCGTTTATCAGCTGATTATTTTACAGCGGTGCCATATCTACATAATTCTATAAATTGTTTGCTTGATTTTATTTCAATATAATTTGAAAATTGGGTTTCATACACATATTTCTACAAATATTTTATATTATTTTATATATACATATTTTATATTATTATATACAATTTAATCCATTAATATTTGATATTAACTTCACAAGCTCTATTCCCGTTTACCTGGATAGGGAAATAGAGATTATTCAATTAATTTTTAGATTTAATTATTGAAATTTGCTATGAGCATGCAAAATACATACGTCTACACATGTGTGTATGAAGCTCAATTTTAAAATACGGTTTAAATAAATTATAAAAGCATTATATACTGAAAAAATTTAATTGTGGCAACTGTCAAACGGTAGTCGACCCTCTTAACAATTCAAAAAGACATTTTCTATCTATTGTTTTTTTAATGTTGTAGTTAAACTTAGAACAGTAATAAACGGTAAAGATTTACTGCAAATCAGTATACAGGGTGACTGGTAATGAAACCGTCATACTTTACAGCGTGTTAGTAAAGATCATTTGCAATACATACAGCCCAATTTCCCTTATCCAAAAAGGCGCCAGTTTTCGACATACTGTTTTTTTTTGTTTTTTTCGAAGTTCACTAATTACGCTCAGTCAAACTTAAAATTTACGAAAATAATGGAGCTTTTTCTCAATTTTTCAGTTTATCTGCCTAGAGGACATCTCAACACACATTATTTATCGGTGACAATTACGTTAAATACTTGGAAAATTAAAACTTCCGCTTTTGATGAAACTGTAGACTCAGCCGCTACCTTTGTGACTATTTATTTAGCGATTGTGTCTACAGTTTCATCAAAAGCGGAAGTTTTAATTTTCCAACAATTGACAATAAAGGTTAACTAAAAAAATCTACTTAACATAATATTTCACGAAAATGTTGAAGATGATAATGCGATAAGACATTAATACTTCGAAAGGATCATCATTTTCTATAGCCACATCTATAATCATTTGTAATCACCCTATTAATCTATAAATCGATCAGATAATCGAATATATGCATACAATATAATAACACAATCATTGTAAAATAAAAGTATTTAATTATTTGTATTAGCAAATCCGTAACTACATTAGAAACTATTTCTAAGAAGTAAATATCCAGCTATTAGTATAATTAAGGATCGAGTATTATTTTATATCTCGCAAATTATGTGTATACGACGACACATATATTGATAAATATTACAGCGGACACTATAATAATGCTATTTGTATGTAGGTGTATTCACAGTGCATGCTATTGCGGAGGATATTACTACCTAATGTCTCTATACTCATGTCTATAATATTTTACAGCATACAGCCGCTGACACTTTACAGTTGACCAAGTTGTTTGTCTGTTTATATTTCGCTACCTGATTTAGTCCCGAAAAAATTTTATGGCTTTTCGATTCAATACATCTGTCTTTTATAGTACGTACTATAAATATGTCTCCAACCTATATAAAGGAAGTTCCAAAAGCTATTTACATCTTACAGTTACAAGCACAGCTCTGTCTGCTAGCAATATTGTTCAGTTAACGACGCAGAAGACTTATCACTCTGCTAATCTTTTATTGCCATATTCGTTCTTGCGAAGATAATCTGACGAGCTTTATAAAACAGAAACGCGTCATTGCATGGTGATGAATGGCAGTGATTTTAATTATTTTCAATTATCCTTAATTCGTTTTTTTTTATATATTTTCCATATTAAGCCGGTAAAAACAAGATTTCTCATCATTTATGATGTGAATTGTTGTCAAAAGATAAGCATTAACTTAATTCAAGACTATAGAATACAGACAATAGTCCAACTTTACTGATACAGATAGCATGTTTTAAGATTTCTCAGCAGTATGAGTTTTACTGTGAACGGTTAAATGTGCGTATCTAGCAAATCGTTTATCACACAGTTTACATTTATACGGCTCCTCACCTGTATGAATGGTAGTGTGAGCGGCTAATTGTGCATTCCATTTAAATTGCTTATCGCACACTTCGCACCTATACGGCTTCTCATCTGTATGAATTCTAGTGTGAGCGGTTAAATATGATCCACTTGCAAATCGTTTATCACACACTTTACATTTATAAGGCTTCTCACCTGTATGAATTCTATTGTGAAGATTTAATATTGAAGTCGTATTAAATCGTTTGTCACACACTTTACATCTATAAGGCTTCTCACCTGTATGAGTTCTATTGTGAAGATTTAATTTTGATGTCGTATTAAATCGTTTATCACACACTTTACATTTATACGGCTTGTCACCTGTATGAGTTCTGTTGTGTATGTATAAGCTGGCGTATTGGGAATACCTTTTATCACACACTTTACATTTATACGGCTTCTCACGTGTATGAATGGTAGAGTGAGCGGCTAATTGTGAGTTCCATCTAAATCGCTTATCGCACACTTTGCATCTACACGGCTTCTCATCTGTATGAATTCTAGTGTGAGCGGTTAAACATGATCTATTTGGAAATCGTTTGTCACACACTTTACATTTATAAGGATTCTCACCCGTATGAATTCTGTTGTGTGCGTTCAAGCTGGCGGATTGAGAATACCTTTTATCACACACTTTACATTTATACGGCTTCTCACCTGTATGAGTTCTATTGTGAAGATTTAATTGTGAAGTCGCATTAAATCGTTTATCACACACTTCACATTTATAAGGCTTCTCACCAGTATGAATTCTGTTGTGTGCGTTTAAGCTGGCGTATTGGGAATACCTTTTATCACACACTTTACATTTATACGGCTTCTCACGTGTATGAATGGCAGTGTGAGCGGCTAATTGTGAGTTCCATCTAAATCGCTTATCGCACACTTTGCATCTATATGGCTTCTCATCTGTATGAATTCTAGTGTGAGCGTTTAAACATGATATATTTGCAAATCGTTTGTCACACACTTTACATTTATAAGGATTCTCGCCCGTATGAATTCTGTTGTGTGCGTTCAAGCTGCCGTATTGAGAATACGTTTTATCACACACTTTACATTTATACGGCTTCTCACCTGTATGAGTTCTATTGTGAAGATTTAATTGTGAAGACGCATTAAATCGTTTATCACACACTTCACATTTATAAGGCTTCTCACCAGTATGAATTCTGTTGTGTGCGTTTAAGTTGGCGGATTGAGAATACCTTTTATCACACACTTTACATTTATACGGCTTCTCACCTGTATGAGTTCTATTGTGAATGGTTAAATGCGACTTGTTTTTAAATCGCTTATCGCATACTGTGCATGGATACGGCTTCTCACCTGTATGAACTCTAGTGTGATATATTAATTGTGACATCACCCTAAACGTCTTACCACAGACTTGACATTTATACGGCTTCCCAGCTATATCTGTATGAGTATGCGTCGTTAGCTGCAACTCAGACTCAAAGCTTTCATCACATAATTCACAATAATATCGATTGTCTTTCATGTTGGCATTAGGATGGCTTCTTATGTGCTTGGCTAACGTCAGACGTGACTTACAAACTTTCTTGCAAATACGACACTGATTCTCTAACAAAACATCCTTAATTGTTACCGAGTGGTTATCCCTTTGATGCGCAAGTAAATCACTAGAGGAAAGGTATTTCTTTTGACAAACAACACACGACACGGAATTGATCTTCTTAATTTCTACTTCGCCCCCGTCCAAACATTCAATGTTATTATCTGTAGTCGTACAATGGTGTTCCAGAACGTCGACAATTTTCTGAAATTTTTTCGTGCATACGTTGCAACTGTAAGTGTTTTCTTCGTCGTTATACGTGTAATTCTCCGATTCTCGGTGTCCATGAACCTCCATCTTATGCGCTTCAAGCAGTTCCTTGGTATCGTAGAATTCACGACACAAATTACAAAAACAGAACCAGAACGATACATCCTTGTCGTCCACATCCGAATCAGTATCTTGAGTCGACGACTTTTCTTCTTTGCATAATAGGACAGGTGCTTCTTCTGGTGATGTAGTTGGGTTCCTGAAAATAATAAATGTTACTTTTATCGATTTAACTTCTTGTGGTGTAATTAGCAGAACCTTTCGATGGAAGGCTATTAAAACGAGAATTAATGCATAGTAGTAACTTTATTGAATATGATTTACAAAATAGTTTAATTACAAGCCTTGTTAGCTCTTCTTTTTCAAAAGTCTACAAACTTTCGTTTACACAACCAAGATCTATCATATTTTTCATCATAGTTTGATAAAAAATATTGCACTGTGCATGTCTATACGTTTCACCAATTTAAAATTTCTGATAAATTTGAAAAATATGTTAGATATGCGAGTCTAGTCTGACATATTCTTGGTATCATTTAGCATTGAAATTAGAATCAAATCTATCTATAGCTTTATTACTGTGGCGTAATTGGCAGAACGTTTCGATGGAAGACTATTAAGACGAGAGTTATTGCATACTAGTAACTTTATTGAATATGATATACAAAATAGTTTAGTTACACGGCTTGTTAGCTGCTTTTTTTTAATCTACAAACATTCGTTTACACAACCAAGTTCTATTCCAATTTTTCATCAAATTTTGGCCAAAACATATTGTGATATGCATATCTATACAGTTTGACCCATTTAAAATTTCTAATAAATTTTAAAAATATTGTTAGGTATGCAAGTCTAGTCTGGCATGTTCTTGATATCATTTAGAACTGAAACTAGAATCAAATCTATCTAAAGCTTCATTACTGTCTACATGTTACAAATATTCTCAAGCAAAGTTTGTCCAACTTATCGGCAAACAAAATAAAATGTAAAACCGGTTTTGTAGTAGGTAAAGAATTTAGGAAAATATATTATATACAGTAGACGCTCGCTTATGTGAATACCCGATAATGGAAACATCGCGGTCATGTGAACAGAAAATTCTTACAATAGGATGAAATGGACCACCCGGTAATGCGAACAAGCATGTACAACGTATAATTCGGTAATGTAAACAGTTTAGGGTATCGGTTATTTCCCAATTTGTTTGTACCATAACCGATGTTAATTTATGGAATGACGATAAAGAGATGGATGAGATACATGAAGAGGAAGATGCCAAGCGTAAATTTACTCAAACCAAAATAGGACATTATTTCTCATAATAATGTAAAATGTACTTTTTATTTCATATTATGTATTGTGTTATTTATTATTTATCTTTTAATAAAAAAACATGCATATCTGTACATACATTGCAATTTCTTTATAAATAAATCAAGTTCGCTAATGTAAACTTTCAATAATGTGAACTGGTGCTTGGGTGATATCGTTCACATGAGCGAGTGTCTACTGTATTCAGGAATCCCACTTCGGTGCAGATCTACAGTCAAAAAAAGAAGAATAAACGAACGCCCAGAATATATGTATATCTAAAAACAAAAAAAAGCTACTTCTTAGAACTGTAACTTCCCTCTCCCCTCTCCTCCCTCTCTCCCACTCATCCCCCGCCCCCCACCCCTGGTTTAAAAAATACATACTTAATGATAAAATAAATAGCGTCTTACTAACAGTAATGACATTTTAATATATACGTAGTAATGGCTTCGAATGACGTCATAGTGACGTAAGAGCGATATTATAATGACATTTTAACGACTTCCGGTGGACGCACTTGTGCGTTACATTTAACAGCGGACGTTGATCGTGGAAGAGATAAGATCGGACTGTTACGTTGTCGCCTGTTACGCTGGTTGAATTGAATTCGTCCGCTGAAATTTTGACAGTTTTAAATTGACGGAATTTTTGTTCTACTCTACTCACCGTAGACTGCGAAATGTGACGCTCAGGATACTTCTCATTAAATATTCTGCATACCTCAGCATACGTTCGTGTTTTATCACCCACTCCAATTAACATTAATATCTCAATTCTTTGGCTCTCGGAAAGGCTCATTAAAAAAAAAAAGTAAATTAACGTTTAGCTATTTCTAAATAAACGATTAATAATTAAACAATTCACAATACTAACGACATGTAGCGAACTAAAGCAAATTTTAAATACTTCTTAAATGGCACAAAAAGATCTTAATCTACTTTTTGACATAAACATAACTAATAGATTAATCAATCGCGACAGGTATTTGACTCTACGCCTACTCGTTTGTATCCAATAAAATTGTTTTTTCTTGATTATCAAGGTCCAAAAATCAAAAAGTCCAATATTGCAGAATAGAGAATTGAAAACCCCTTTAAACGAGGTATCACACGCTAGCCCTTTTCATTTGACATTTTTAAAGGGGTAGTTATTACCCCTAGGGGTTTGAAGGAGCAGGTGAATAGTTTTATTCAAAAAGTGTAGTTGTACATATAAAAAATGACCTATTTCAGGATTTGTCTTTTGTATTCATAATTACGTAGAAAATGAATTTATCCGTTACTTTAGTACCACACTGTATATTCATTCTCTTATATGTATCCACACATAAAATACCTATCTTCCAGGTCGTGCAGAAGTGCCCTACGAATAGATATTTCTGTTAAAATACATGTTACCTCATCAAATTATAAGATCAACAAAAATCACTAGGTATTTAAGACCCATATTTAAGAATATAAGAGTTTAACAACATGACTTCATGATTGTTAATAATAATACTTACCGATTTAGGTAATAAATACATAATTCGTGATTCAAAGTAAAAAAAACTGTTGTTTTCACTTCACTAGGGGACTAAAGGAGGCACGAAGAATACTACACCGGTTCTCTTAATATGGTTTAATTTGATTCTACTTTATTAACAAAAAACATAATATTGCTGTAAAATACGATTTAATAAAGCCAAATGCATTTCTTGCAGAATATGTAACTGAAGCGCTTTCGTTTTTGTAGAGAACAGCTATTTTGTGCATTTGAAGTGTAGTAAAACAAGTATAATGATGAAATATTTGGTTGCTGTAAGTTAAATAATAGTAACGCTAGTTATATTTATAAAATGTGTCTACAATATTACATTTTAAAATCTGATAAGTAATGGCAAATTTATATTGATGGAATACTGCATGCTTTATTGTTTTTTGGAAAATTTTGCTACCTAAAGGCTATTTGTATACATTTGCCCAATTTCAAAAACTTATAGAGTGAAGGCATTAGGGTACTTTTGTTTTAACAGCATTGTTATATGCTACACCAGAAAATATAAAAGGAACACTGTATATTTTAAAATCCAGACATACAGTTATGTTGAAGAACGTAATATTAGACCTTTACGAATATGACTATATTGGATGGAATAATAATAGCCCAATATTTTGGGCCTTCATTATTTCTAGAGTAGTGGCGAAAATGTTGCATTATTATATTAAACGATTAACCTTGGCGATTAACCAATATGTGGAAAGTTCTTATGATGACATATTGGTGTGTTGTTATTTTATCAATATTAATATAAGCAACGTAAGAAAATATTGATCCAATATTACATTTTCAAGTCCAGCCAATATAGTAAAACTGACAATGGTGGAACATTGGGTCAATATTGTTTTGACAATATTGGCATTTGGTAACCTACAAAATATTGGTGTATTATTTGTTTTAACAACTTGATCAATATTTAATAATAATAAAATTTATCGTGGCATAATATTGGGGCAATGTTGATATAATAATACTGGCGTCAGTTACATTAAAAAAATTGACCCAATACTGGTGTAATAAATTTAATATTGGCCCAATGTATTTATATGCGCCCAATATTGGACGATTGTATTTGTTTGTTATTGGATAGTGGTAACTTTATTGGGTAGGTACTATTTACTAAATAGCACACCTGAGAGAGGACAGGCATGAAGTTAAAAAGAGTTTAATATGAATTTTAATTATTAACAATAATAATATTTATTATTAATATTATATATATTAATACTTCTATATTTATAGCTATCTGCAAACATGAACTCTACAATATAGAGTTACAATTAACACGTCCAAGACTATAGAGACCTACATCATTTATCAAATCATTCAATGAACATATATCTGTTGTGACATCAGGCTCGCGTAAGAAGAAAATTGTGCACATTGCATGAAACTGTTCCAGGCACATAGAACTTGAATTTGCCAAGGACGTAGGCACGATCGATTTTATTGTAAATTTATGCAACAAGCCTGTGCCGAAGAAAACACCCAGTACCCCAATTCGGTATCTCTCTTCGTAGTGTGAACGGAATTCGTTACGTACATGTCAACGAATCTTGTTTGAGTGACTTTTACTATTCTTAAATGAAATAGATTAAATTATATTGTTGTCACATAACAAGTTTTTGCAAACCTGCAAGAATTGGTGGAATTAACTGTGATTGTTCTAACTTGTTCAATGTCTTCGGGGCATTTGGGAATCAGTCCGTTTTTTCTGGATACAGTCAGCATGTTTTAAGATTTCTCAGCTGTATGAGTTTTACTGTGAATCATTAAACGTGCGTTCCTAGTATATTGTTTATCACACACTTTACATTGAAACGGTTTCTCACCTGTATGAGTTTTATTGTGAACGGTTAAATCTGTTTTTCTAACAAATTGTTTATCACACATTGTACACTTAAACGGCTTCTCATCTGAATGAGTTCTAACGTGCCTGAGTAAGCCGTATGAACCAGCAAACATTTTACCACATATTTCACATTCGTAAGGCTTCTCGCCTGTATGACTTCTGCTGTGGGTATATAAGTAGGCGAGTTGAGAATACGCTTTGTCACACACTTTACATTTATACGGCTTCTCGCCTGTATGAGTCCTAGTGTGTAAGGTTAATTGTGCGGTTGTTCTATATCGCTTACCGCACACGTTACATTTATACGGCTTCTCACCTGTATGAGTTCTATTGTGAACGTTTAATTGTGTGGTCGTATTAAATAGTTTACCACACACTTTACATGTATACGGTTTCTCGCCTGTATGAGTTCTATTGTGAACGTTTAATTGTGAGGTCGTATTAAATCTTTTATTACATACTTTACATTTATACGGTTTCTCGCCTGTATGCTTTCTGCTGTGAATGGTTAAGTGCGACTTCTTTTTTAATCGCTTATCGCATACTGTGCATTGATACGGCTTCTCACCCGTATGAATCCTAGTGTGATTTATTACTTGTGCCATCACCCTAAATCGCTTATCACAAACTTTACATTTGTACGGCTTCTCGCCTGTATGAATTCGATTGTGAATTGTTAAATCTGCTTTCCTTTTAAATCCCTTCTCACACACTTGGCATTTGTGTGGCTTTTCACTTGTATCTGTATGAGCATGAGTAGTTAGCTGCAACTCAGACTCAAAGCTTTCATTACATAATTTACAATAATATCGATTGTCTTTCATGTTCGCATTATTATGGCTTCTTACGTGGTTGGTTAATGTAAGATGTGACTTACAAATTTTCTTGCAAATATGACACTGATATTCTAACAAAACTTCCTTAAGCGCTACCGAATGGTTATCCCTTTGGTGCGCAAGTAAATCACTAGAGAAAAGGTATTTCTTCTGACAAACAACACACGACAGGGAATTCCTTTCCTTCATTTCTACTTCGCGCCCATCCAAACATTCAATGTTATTATCCGTAGTCGTACAATGGTGTTCCAGAACGTCGACAATTTTCTGAAATTCTTTCGTGCATACGTTGCAATTGTAAGTGTTTTCTTCCTCGTTATACGTGTAATTCTCCGATTCTCGGTCACCATGAACCTCCAGTTTATGCGCTTCAAGCAATTCCTTTGTATCATAGAATTCACGACACCAACTACAAAAACATAACCAGAACGATACATCTTTGTCGTCCACATCCGAATCATTATCTTGAGTCAACCATTTTTCTTCTTTGCATAATAGGACGGGTGCTCCTTCTGATGATGTAGTTTTGTTCCTGAAAGTAATAAATGTTAGTTTCTTCGGTTTAACTTCTTGTGATTGTAATTAGAAGAAAGTTTCGATGGAAAACTATTAAAACGAGTAATTCTCCGATTCTCGGTTTCCATGAACCTCCATTTTATGCGTTTCAAGCAGTTCCTTTGTATCGTAGAATTCACGACACAAATTACAAAAACAGAACCAGAACGATACATCCTTGTCGTCCACATCCGAATCAGTATCTTGAGTCGACGACTTTTCTTCTTTGCATAATAGGACAGGTGCTTCTTCTGGTGATGTAGTTGGGTTCCTGAAAATAATAAATGTTACTTTTATCGATTTAACTTCTTGTGGCGTAATTAGCAGAACCTTTCGATGGAAGACTATTAAAACGAGAATTAATGCATAGTAGTAACTTTATTGAATATGATTTACAAAATAGTTTAATTACAAGCCTTGTTAGCTCTTCTTTTTCAAAAGTCTACAAACTTTCGTTTACACAACCAAGATCTATCATATTTTTCATCATAGTTTGATAAAAAATATTGCACTGTGCATGTCTATACGTTTCACCAATTTAAAATTTCTGATAAATTTGAAAAATATGTTAGATATGCGAGTCTAGTCTGACATGTTCTTGGTATCATTTAGCATTGAAATTAGAATCAAATCTATCTATAGCTTCATTACTGTGGCGTAATTGGCAGAACGTTTCGATGGAAGACTATTAAGACGAGAATTATTGCATACTAGTAACTTTATTGAATATGATACACAAAATAGTTTAGTTACACGGCTTGTTAGCTGCTTTTTTTTAATCTACAAACATTCGTTTACACAACCAAGTTCTATTCCTCGTTAGGTCTTACACAACCAAGTTCTATGTCATTTGTCATCAAATTTTGGCCAAAACATATTGTGATATGCATATCTATACAGTTTGACCCATTTAAAATTTCTAATAAATTTTAAAAATATTATGTTAGGTATGCAAGTCTAGTCTGGCATGTTCTTGATATCATTTAGAACTGAAACTCGAATCAAATCTATCTATAGCTTCCTTACTGTCTACATGTTACAAATATTCTCAAGCAAAGTTTGTCCAACTTATCGGCAAACAAAATAAAATGTAAAACCGGTTTTGTAGTAGGTAAAGAATTTAGGAAAATATATTATATACAGTAGACGCTCGCTTATGTGAATACCCGATAATGGAAACATCGCGGTCATGTGAACAGAAAATTCTTACAATAGGATGAAATGGACCACCCGGTAATGCGAACAAGCATGTACAACGTATAATTCGGTAATGTAAACAGTTTAGGGTATCGGTTATTTCCCAATTTGTTTGTACCATAACCGATGTTAATTTATGGAATGACGATAAAGAGATGGATGAGATACATGAAGAGGAAGATGCCAAGCGTAAATTTACTCAAACCAAAATAGGACATTATTTCTCATAATAATGTAAAATGTACTTTTTATTTCATATTATGTATTGTGTTATTTATTATTTATCTTTTAATAAAAAAACATGCATATCTGTACATACATTGCAATTTCTTTATAAATAAATCAAGTTCGCTAATGTAAACTTTCAATAATGTGAACTGGTGCTTGGGTGATATCGTTCACATGAGCGAGTGTCTACTGTATTCAGGAATCCCACTTCGGTGCAGATCTACAGTCAAAAAAAGAAGAATAAACGAACGCCCAGAATATATGTATATCTAAAAACAAAAAAAAGCTACTTCTTAGAACTGTAACTTCCCTCTCCCCTCTCCTCCCTCTCTCCCACTCATCCCCCCGCCCCCACCCCTGGTTTAAAAAATACATACTTAATGATAAAATAAATAGCGTCTTACTAACAGTAATGACATTTTAATATATACGTAGTAATGGCTTCGAATGACGTCATAGTGACGTAAGAGCGATATTATAATGACATTTTAACGACTTCCGGTGGACGCACTTGTGCGTTACATTTAACAGCGGACGTTGATCGTGGAAGAGATAAGATCGGACTGTTACGTTGTCGCCTGTTACGCTGGTTGAATTGAATTCGTCCGCTGAAATTTTGACAGTTCTAAATTGACGGAATTTTTGTTCTACTCTACTCACCGTAGACTGCGAAATGTGACGCTCAGGATACTTCTCATTAAATATTCTGCATACCTCAGCATACGTTCGTGTTTTATCACCCACTCCAATTAACATTAATATCTCAATTCTTTGGCTCTCGGAAAGGCTCATTAAAAAAAAAAGTAAATTAACGTTTAGCTATTTCTAAATAAACGATTAATAATTAAACAATTCACAATACTAACGACATGTAGCGAACTAAAACAAATTTTAAATACTTCTTAAATGGCACAAAAAGATCTTAATCTACTTTTTGACATAAACATAACTAATAGATTAATCAATCGCGACAGGTATTTGACTCTACGCCTACTCGTTTGTATCCAATAAAATTGTTTTTTCTTGATTATCAAGGTCCAAAAATCAAAAAGTCCAATATTGCAGAATAGAGAATTGAAAACCCCTTTAAACGAGGTATCACACGCTAGCCCTTTTCATTTGACATTTTTAAAGGGGTAGTTATTACCCCTAGCGGTTTGAAGGAGCAGGTGAATAGTTTTATTCAAAAAGTGTAGTTGTACATATAAAAAATGACCTATTTCAGGATTTGTCTTTTGTATTCATAATTACGTAGAAAATGAATTTATCCGTTACTTTAGTACCACACTGTATATTCATTCTCTTATATGTATCCACACATAAAATACCTATCTTCCAGGTCGTGCAGAAGTGCCCTACGAATAGATATTTCTGTTAAAATACATGTTACCTCATCAAATTATAAGATCAACAAAAATCACTAGGTATTTAAGACCCATATTTAAGAATATAAGAGTTTAACAACATGACTTCATGATTGTTAATAATAATACTTACCGATTTAGGTAATAAATACATAATTCGTGATTCAAAGTAAAAAAAACTGTTGTTTTCACTTCACTAGGGGACTAAAGGAGGCACGAAGAATACTACACCGGTTCTCTTAATATGGTTTAATTTGGTTCTACTTTATTAACAAAAAACATAATATTGCTGTAAAATACGATTTAATAAAGCCAAATGCATTTCTTTGAGAATATGTAACTGAAGCGCTTTCGTTTTTGTAGAGAACAGCTATTTTGTGCATTTGAAGTGTAGTAAAACAAGTATAATGATGAAATATTTGGTTGCTGTAAGTTAAATAATAGTAACGCTAGTTATATTTATAAAATGTGTCTACAATATTACATTTTAAAATCTGATAAGTAATGGCAAATTTATATTGATGGAATACTGCATGCTTTATTGTTTTTTGGAAAATTTTGCTACCTAAAGGCTATTTGTATATGTCGTAGTCAATGGGCGTAATACGTCATTACACGTATTGCCGGCAAAGACTGCAATCAAATAAGGATTCCTTCGTTTGACTGAAAATTTACGTTGTTTCAGGGATGGCCGCTTTATTTTCTGTCAAACAAAGTAAACTGTGAAACGAGTACACATTACAGCCTTTGACGGACACTTTTTTAGTATTTTCTTAAAAAGTTTTGTATTTCATACATTTGACAGGTAAATTGATGGTTTGATACCAGTACCTACCTAGAGCGATGTAAATTTTTGGTAGAAAAATTAAAGTAAGCAAAATATTTTTAATTCGGCAACACAAATACAGGTTACATAAAAATCATACATAACACCATGTATGTCAAAAACATATCAGAAATACAAAAAGTCAAAAATATACTAAGTATAATAATATACGTAGATCGGTAGAATTTATTTTAATTTTATTTATTTAAGCAAGTAGCACTAGTATGGCACCTAGAATTGCACTTTATTTTTTTCTTAAAACACACACAACGATTTGTTTGACATTGTTTCTTTGATGGCTTGCAGGAGCACTTAAAATATCCTTGTCCATCACGCAGGGAAACTCCAGATATAGCTTCTCGGACAGAAATATATTTATCAGGCACGTTTTCTACATTTAAAAACTGACAATCTGCCGCAACAATATCCGCACGATTATACCATCCCTTAATTTTCCCCACGGAAGATCCTAATTGAAATACTCCATTTTTGTGAGCTACAATAACGCATATTAAATTTTGCATGTCGCTTGGACCACGATCAATTTTTTCAACTGGCAAAAGCACACAGTCCCCAATTTTTAAGGAGGTAGTTTTTTAGCGGCACTTAACACCATTTTTTCGCCTGCTTTTTTTTGTCCAGAATGACATTCGTCTCTGTTACTTAGAATAGAAGCTTGAAGAGAGCATAATACACATGAGGCATTCTTTTGACTCGTACAATCTAAGCAAATTACCGTTTCTTGAGATTCGCTTACACTTTCTAGGGAACTAGCAAGAGGCAGAGTTACGTTCATTCCAATAGGATTAGTAATAAGTATTTCATTTGATATATTTGATTCTTCTAATCCGTCAATATCTTCATTCATATTTTCATTTAAAACCTTAACATTTTCATCGGTTTTTCTATGCAATTCGGACAAAACGCCGTTAAGATCTTCTTCTGTTTCTAAGGTTGTAATAATCTCGCTTGGTAAATTAGTAGAGGATAGCCCGACCTTTGGATTTGTACCAAACAACGCTCTATAAGGGCTGCGACCAATAATTCTATGATGAGAAGAGTTTTTCTGGTACTGTACGAAATAGCAGTCCACCGACCAGTTGGTTGAATTTTTATCCATCATCCAAGCCCGTAACATATTTTCGACGTCTTGGTTAGATCTTTCTATGCTTCCTTGCGACTGTGGGTGTCGTGGGCGGCCATGAAGAACTTTCAAGTCGGGCCATAGTTTAACCAACTCGGTAATTACACTATTTACAAACTCGCGGCCATTGTCGCTCTGCAATATAGCTGGTGCTCCAAATTCGAGAAAAATTTTCAGGAGTTCCACTGCCACCTCAACAGCTTGCTTTGATTTCAAAGGACGAAGACAGATAAATTTTGTTAAATGGTCTTGATAATTCAATAACCATTTGTACTGTCCATCTTGACATGATTGATAGTCAATCAAATCAACTTGGGCCCGAGAACAAAATTCTTTTGAAATAATAGGTTTGATTACAAGATTTGCATGTCTGTTAGCTTTTTTCTTCTGACAAACTTGGCAGCACTCCAAAAAGATCTGAATAACAGGTCGTGGAATTTGACATTTGGCATTTCAATTTTTCAAACAAATCTTCATATGGCGTAACATAAATAACATTATCTTCTCCTTCTAGCTTTTTTTTAATGATATGTTTATTTCCTATCTCGATCGTATCATACAGCGACAATAAATGATATTGCCTACGAGTTCTCTTCTTACCAATAGCTTGCTTGGCTAGTAAAATATCGTTTGTAACCTAAAATATAATCAATAAGAACAACTGACCGATTTGCTTTGAGGTTAGAATTTCCTTACCTCTTGCATTTCTTCATAATTCCACGGTTTTTTAGCTCCTTTGTTTTCCAAATAAAATTTATCTAATTTGTCGTAAAATAAAATCTTGTGGTTTTCCATATTTGTTAAAATACTACATAAATATCTCACAAAATAAGTATGTACTATCAGCCCATTCAGTCAGATCGCAAATGACTAAACAAGTGTCCGTTAAAAGCTGTAACACGTGTTCGTTTCACAGTTTACTTTGTTTGACCGAAAGTAAAGCGGCAATCCCTGAAACGACTTAAATTTTCAGTCAAACGAAGGAATCCTTATTTGATTACAGTCTTTACCGGCAATACGTGTAATGACTGGGCTTTCCGTGTAATGACCTATTACGCCCATTGACTACGACATATACATTTGCCCAATTTCAAAAACTTATAGAGTGAAGGCATTAGGGTACTTTTGTTTTAACAGCATTGTTATATGCTACACCAGAAAATATAAAAAGAACACTGTATATTTTAAAATCCAGATATACAGTTATGTTGAAGAACGTAATATTAGACCTTTACGAATATGACTATATTGGATGGAATAATAATAGCCCAATATTTTGGGCCTTCATTATTTCTAGAGTAGTGGCGAAAATGTTGCATTATTATATTAAACGATTAACCTTGGCGATTAACCAATATGTGAAAAGTTCTTATGATGACATATTGGTGTGTTGTTATTTTATCAATATTAATATAAGCAACGTAAGAAAATATTGATCCAATATTACATTTTCAAGTCCAGCCAATATAGTAAAACTGACGATGGTGGAACATTGGGTCAATATTGTTTTGACAATATTGGCATTTGGTAACGTACAAAATATTGGTGTATTATTTGTTTTAACAACTTGATCAATATTTAATAATAATAAAATTTATCGTGGCATAATATTGGGGCAATGTTGATATAATAATACTGGCGTCAGTTACATTAAAAAAATTGACCCAATACTGGTGTAATAAATTTAATATTGGCCCAATGTATTTATATGCGCCCAATATTGGACGATTATATTTGTTTGTTATTGGATAGTGGTAACTTTATTGGGTAGGTACTATTTACTAAATAGCACACCTGAGAGAGGACAGGCATGAAGTTAAAAAGAGTTTAATATGAATTTTAATTATTAACAATAATAATATTTATTATTAATATTATATATATTAATACTTATATATGTATCTGTAAACATGAACTCTACAATATAGAGTTACAATTAACACGTCCAAGACTGTAGAGACCTACATCATTTATCAAATCATTCAATGAACGTGTGTTTCACTTTTCATGGGGACACCTAAATAACTTTTTTATTTTGAAAGCAATAAATATAAAATTTTTATCAGTTATGTAGGCCACGACAATGTATCTTTTCATATGAATAGAGTTTTTATAAAGTCAAAATCTAGCCAACTACGATTAAAATAAAAAGTAGCGTTTCAAGTCGGGTCATAGTAGCGATTAAGATAGAGCAAAAAAGTATTAAGAAAAGTTATTAAAAATCACTCAAGAACTCCAAATACCAAATTTCTCTGAAAAATTTGTAATTTTACATTTTTCTCCATTTTTATGCCATCAGCAGATGATAATTTGTTATTGTAATAATAAGAGTGCCATGAAACAAGAAAACGATTCGCAAATTTTATTCAGTATTAAAGAACAAAATATAGCAACAATTTAACGAACAATATTTTAAATAGGATCTTTTTCAACTAGATCACCTTGAAGACGGATACATTTTTCCAATCGTCTTTTGTGATTCAGTACAACTCGTCGTAGTATTTCTGGGGAAATTTCTCGGCAGGCTTGTCGGATTCTCTGACACAGTTCCTGTATGTTTTGAGGTCTTGATGCATACACAACATTTTTAATAGTTCCCCAAAGGAAAAAGTCAAGTGGTGTAATGTCAGGCGATCTAGGAGCCCACTCTATTAACGGGCTATTACGACCTATCCATCTTAACGGAAAGTTCTCGTCTAACCATGCTCCCACTATTCTTGTGTTATGAACCGGGGATCCATCTAGCTGGAAGTACAAATCTCGCCTCTCATCCAGTGGTAAATCATCAAGCACATCCATTAATTCAGTATTTAAAAAATGTAAAAACCTTTATGCATTTAGCGTGTCAAAAAAGAAAAACGGGCCAATGATTCGTGCATTTAAAATTCCGCACCACACATTAATTTTCTGTGAATATTGTCTTTTACAGTTGATGACCCAGTTTGGGTTTTCTGTTGCCCCGTATCTACAGTTCTGGGACGAAACTACACCGTTAGTAGTAAATGTAGCTTCATCACTAAACATAATTTTTTCAAAAATTCTCTGTCATTTAGATAATTACCTTGAGCCCATAGACAATACTCCATTCTTCTATGGAGATCTCCATCTTCAAGAGTGTGTAAATATTTTGGCTTATACGGTTTCAATTTGTGACGACGGAGACATCTCCAAATTTTAGAGTAAGAGATATTTAAATTTCTAGCCATATCTCGTAAACTCGTGTGAGGATTATTACGATACGCTGCTAATATTACTGCATCTAAATGGTGTTCTCGATTGTTCAATCCTCGTGGACGTGGTTTAGTAACATTTCCAGTAGTGTTGAAAATATTATTCAAGTATGCAACAGTTCGATGGCGGATGGGTGGACGTTCAGGGTGCCTCGCGTTAAACTCTCTAGCCGCCTCTCGGGTAGAACGTACATTGTCACCAACAATTCGAATAATTTCTACTTTTTCAGCAATACTTTAAATGTCTATCGGCCATTGCTTAGCAAAGTTCGATAGTTGCAACTGAAGTAAACTGTTTAGTGAATTGACGTTTGATGTTTGACGTTTGAACTGATGAATCGTTTTCTTGTTTCATGGCACTCTTATTATTGCAATAACAAATTATCATCTGCTGATGGCATAAAAATGGAGAAAAATGTAAAATTACAAATTTTTCAGAGAAATTTGGTATTTGGAGTTCTTGAGTGATTTGTAATAACTTTTCTTAATACTTTTTTGCTCTATCTTAATCGCTACTATGACCCGACTTGAAACGCTACTTTTTATTTTAATCGTAGTTGGCTAGATTTTGACTTTATAAAAACTCTATTCATATGAAAAGATGCATTGTCGTGGCCCACATAACTGATAAAAATTTTATATTGATTGCTTTCAAAATAAAAAAGTTATTTGGGTGTCCCCATGAAAAGTGTACACACTGTATATCTGTTGTGACATCAGGCTCGCGTAAGAAGAAAATTGTGTACATTGCATGAAACTGTTCGAGGCACATAGAACTTGAATTTGCCAAGGAGGTAGCCACGATCGATTTTATTGTAAATTTATGCAACAAGCCTGTGCCGAAGAAAACACCCAGTACCCCTATTCGGTATCTCTCTTCGTAGTGTGAACGGAATTCGTTAGAAACACTTTCGTTGCGTACATGTCAACGAATCTTGTTTGAATGACTTTTATTATTCTTAAATGAAATAGATTAAATTATATTTTTGTCAAATAACAAGTTTTTGCAATCCTGCAAGAATTGGTGGAATTAACTGTGTTTGTTCTAACTTGTTCAATGTCTTCGGGGAATTTGGGAATCAGTCCGATTGTGTTTTGATACAGTTAGCATGTTTTAAGATTTCTCAGCTGTATGAGTTTTACTGTGAATCATTAAACGTGCGTTCCTAGTATATTGTTTATCACACACTTTACATTGAAACGGTTTCTCACCTCTATGAGTTTTATTGTGAACGGTTAAATCTGTTTTTCTAACAAATTGTTTATCACACATTGTACACTTAAACGGCTTCTCATCTGAATGAGTTCTAATGTGCCTGAGTAAGCCATATGAACCAGCAAACATTTTACCACATATTTCACATTCGTAAGGCTTCTCGCCTGTATGACTTCTGCTGTGGGTATATAAGTAGGCGAGTTGAGAATATCCTTTGCCACACACTTTACATTTATACGGCTTCTCACCTGTATGAGTCCTAGTGTGTAAGGTTAATTGTGCGGTTGTTCTATATCGCTTACCGCACACGTTACATTTATACGGCTTCTCACCTGTATGAGTTCTATTGTGAACGTTTAATTGTGTGGTCGTATTAAATAGTTTACCACACACTTTACATGAGTACGGTTTCTCGCCTGTATGAGTTCTATTGTGGACGTTTAATTGTGAGGTCGTATTAAATCTTTTATTACATACTTTACATTTATACGGTTTCTCGCCTGTATGCTTTCTGCTGTGAATGGTTAAGTGTGACTTCTTTTTAAATCGCTTATCGCATACTGTGCATTGATACGGCTTCTCACCCGTATGAATCCTAGTGTGATTTATTACTTGTGCCATCACCCTAAATCGCTTATCACAAACTTTACATTTGTACGGCTTCTCGCCTGTATGAATTCGATTGTGAATTGTTAAATCTGCTTTCCTTTTAAATCCCTTCTCACACACTTGGCATTTGTGTGGCTTTTCACTTGTATCTGTATGAGCATGAGTAGTTAGCTGCAACTCAGACTCAAAGCTTTCATTACATAATTTACAATAATATCGATTGTCTTTCATGTTCGCATTATTATGGCTTCTTATGTGGTTGGTTAATGTAAGATGTGACTTACAAACTTTCTTGCAAATATGACACTGATTCTCTAACAAAACTTCCTTAATTGTTACCGAATGGTTATCCCTTTGGTGCGCAAGTAAATCACTAGAGAAAAGGTATTTCTTCTGACAAACAACACACGACAGGGAATTCCTTTCCTTCATTTCTACTTCGCGCCCATCCAAACATTCAATGTTATTATCCGTAGTCGTACAATGGTGTTCCAGAACGTCGACAATTTTCTGAAATTCTTTCGTGCATACGTTGCAATTGTAAGTGTTTTCTTCCTCGTTATACGTGTAATTCTCCGATTCTCGGTCACCATGAACCTCCAGTTTATGCGCTTCAAGCAATTCCTTTGTATCATAGAATTCACGACACCAACTACAAAAACATAACCAGAACGATACATCTTTGTCGTCCACATCCGAATCATTATCTTGAGTCAACCATTTTTCTTCTTTGCATAATAGGACGGGTGCTCCTTCTGATGATGTAGTTTTGTTCCTGAAAGTAATAAATGTTAGTTTCTTCGGTTTAACTTCTTGTGATTGTAATTAGGAGAAAGTTTCGATTGAAAACTATTAAAACGAGATTTATTGCATAATAGTAACTTTATTGAATATGATTTACAAAATAGTTTGTCTACATTTGTGTTTATCACAACTAACACGTACACTGCTGGCTGAAAACAGGTATGTAAATTTAATGCCTTAAAAGGCACTTTATTCATTGTGGACTTGATATACTACACTATTGAGAAATTAAAGCACAATAGTATACTTACACAATGGCCTATACAGAGGGATTAAAAAAAATTAGACTGACAAACTTTGAATGACCAGTACCACAGTACAAAAGGAAAAACCTAAATCTAATTAATTGTACATACAATAATAGTAGTTGGCTAAGTAATCATTAAGAACTAACAACATAATATTATTATTATTAATTACAGTACAAACTAACAAATGCTCATCACGGAACAGCATGGAAAATACTGGTCCTAAAGAACTTAAAATATTGGCTAAAAATGTCAGAATGAGAAGGAACAGAATTATATAATGCACACATGCGCCTCAGGGGGTTATTAAAACCCGGATTGGTACGGACACTGGCTATATAGAACAAGTTTTAATTTTAGGAATTTGAAAAACTAAATTCACTAATCATATCACCACAATCATATGTTCCATTAAATATAAACTATATATATTGAACAGTTGCAACCTTTCATGGCTTTCATAGCTGAGCCATGTATGGCAATGTCCTAACCACCATGAGCCAGTACTCCAAATGAGATCTTTGAGTAGTACAAAGATAGAAAAGATCTAGGCGACGAAAAGTTCTTAGTAATTCTGAATATAAATCCCATCAATTTATTACATTTCGCAACAATATTATTAATACGATATCTAAAGCTTAATCCTCTATCCAATAATCGAGATCTCTGATACATTCAGCCGAACTCAACATCGCTCCATCCAAGGAATACTCGGTCACAAGTTTATTCACATTTCTGGAATACAACACAGCAAAGCACTTCTTGACATTCAGGTGCAGATAATTTTTCCTGTACCAGAGTCCCAAGTTATTAAGATTGTATGATATATAATTTCAGATCATTGTCGTATAACAACAAAATACAATTTAATGTCATTCATTAAAATTATAAATAGAGTAGGTTCCAAGTTGGACCCTTGAGGAACACCTGAACTACTTGATATCAGACCAAATACGTAGCCATTAATTGCAACATATTGCATTCTATCCAATAAATCACTCTGCAGCAGCAGCAACAGATTTCCCGGAATACCATAATGTTTACGTTTTTTAATTAGCAATGATAAATTCACCTTATCAAAAGCTTTCGAGAAGTCTGTGGATATTATATCAACTTCCGACTGATTGTCTATAGCTGAGTTAACAAAATTGGTAAATACAAGTAGATTTGTAGTAGTAGATCTTTTGGGCAAAAGGCCATGTTGACAAGACAATATTACCGGCAACATATGATTTAGCGAAGAAGCATTTATAATAGATTCAAACACTTTCCCAAAAACTAAGATTTTACTAATTGGTCCGTAATTTGTTACACTCCGCCTTACCCCATGACGTAAATATAGGTGTCACATATGAAACTTTCCAACGCACAGGAAAGACACGTTCAGCTAGAGATTTATTATACAGTACGTCCATAAAGTAACGCATAAATTCATTATTAGCTAAATAAACAGGAATATTAGAAATTTCCGAAACAGGTCGATTTTTGATTTTAATTTACTGTTTTTTCAAATGATAATCTAATATACAGGGTGATTCACCTTCGTGTGATGACGTCATCACAATTTTTTGTTTAATAAAATATCCTATTTTTTTTAATATCCGGATTTCCCTTGATGAGCTGATTCGAAAAATGTATAACACGTTGCTTCGAATTGATACAGGGTGGGCAAAAATACAAAAATTTCAAGTTACTTTCAAAATAATAAGGAATTAACGTAAACGAAATTACGTATTGTTCTACAACTACTTTGCTAAACTATTAAAAAACACCACGTATAAGTTTTAACACTGTGTGTAACGGATTTTATTAGTGATCCAAGCCGTATATTTTTATTGTTTGTAAGTTTTTTTCAATTTTTTTCATTTGACGTTAAAAACGCTTTAATTAACGCTTTAAAAAGAAGGTACGTTTACGTGAAAATTATCCAAGCAATTTACCCTATCATATTTTGTAACTTTTTTTTACAAACTACCTTTAACCGAAAATGAGAGGATTGAAATATGAACGATGATTGGTATTGGAGACAGGATGCGGACTCAACAAGAGGTATGCAGATTATTTCATGAAATGCACCCAGATCGTGAACCTATTTCACAATCAGCGGTAAGCAGAATAGAGCGAAAATACAGAGAATTAGGACATGTGAGGGATGCAGCAAAGTAAGGTAGACCAAAAATTAATGAAAATATTCAACAAGACATAATTTTGTCGGCAGTAGAAAATCCACACTGTACCGTGCGAGGATTATCTAGGGATTTTGGTATTGGGAAGTCTGCAGTATCAAACATTTTTAAGAAGGTGAAATACCATCCTTATAAACTACGACTTATCTATGAATTAGCTGAAGACGACTTTGACCGAAGAACTAAATTCTGCGAGTATATGATAAACCAAAACAACAATTTCATTGATAACGTTTTATTTTCCGACGAGGTAACGTTTTATTTGAGCGGGCACGTTAACCGACAAAACAACCGTTATTGGTCTTATGAAAATCCGCACTGGATGCAAGAATGCCATATGCAAAGGCCACAGAAATCAACGTATGGGCTGGTATCGTGAGAAATACAATTATTGGTCCATATTTTTTGACGAAAATTTAAAAGCAGCATTATATCTGGATTTCTACCAAATAAATTAATTCCCGATCTGATCCAACTTTTTCCTGATATTCAAATAACCATTAACCTCGATCGCAGAATCTGGTTTCAACGGGATGGTGCACCGCCACATTTCGCCATAACTGTGCGCGATTTTTTAAACAGAACCTTAGGAAGAAGGGGAACAGTGGAATGGCCCGCTCGATCACCTGATCTGACCCCATCAGACTTCTTTTTATCGGCTTATTTAAAATCTAAAGTCTACACTAACAGACCTGCAAATATCCGTCAGCTAAAAGACCGAATAAGGGAAGAAATGCAAAACATAACACCTGCTATGCTACAGAATGTTAGAGAAGAATGTAATCCTCGGTTCTATCATTGTCTAGCGGTCAATGGAGAACAATTTGAACATTTAATTTAAATTTTTTTTTGTTTGTTTTTGGTAGTGTATCATAGTAATTGCATGAGTACATAATTTCGTTTAATTTGTTTATTACATTCAGTAACGTAATACCTTTCCATAAACAATTATCATAAACAATTTTTGTACTTTTGCCCACCCTATATCAATCTGAAGCAACGTGTTCTACATTTCTGGAATCAGCTCATTAAGGGTAATCCGGAAATAGAAAAAAATTAAAAAATTAAAAAAATGGTGATGACGTCATCACACGAAGGTAAATCATCCTGTATATTAGATTATAATTTGAAAAAAACAGTAAATTAAAATCGAAAATCGACCTGTTTCGGGGATTTCTAATATTAGTGTTTATTTAATTAATAATGAATTTATGCGTTACTTTATGGACGCACTGTATAATAATAATAAAGGATATGCAAGGGAAGCAGCACAGTTTTTTTACGAAAAAGTTGCTATACCATCCGAACCCGGTCCTTTATTGCAATCCGTTCTCCGAATGTGTAAGCTGTATCGTATTCAACTGACAAAGAATGCCATTGGCACTCCTTAAATTAGGTTCATTAGTATTAGTATATAATTCATAAACTGATCTAAAATATTCAGCAAACAAATTAGAGATACCCTGCGAATTAGCGGCAATTTTACCATTGTACTGCATTCTTCGAGGGATATCACCAGTCACCAGTAGTGGACTTTGTCTTTACAAATTACCAGAATCGTTTAGAATTTTCAGCTATATTTGTCTCAATATCGTTTAAATACCTACTGTAACATCTTTGTATTTCAGTTTTCACTTTCCTTCTATATATAAGCTAAAATAATTGTAATCACTAACGTTTTTAAGTTGTTTATACTTTCTTTGAAAGTTAATTTTCTTTTAATGAAATATATTAAATCTTTAGAATACAATATTGGAAATTTCAAACATGGTTTCCTTGAAGAAGGAATTCTCCTGAAGATGTATTAAGTAGCAAAATGACTACAGATTAAAAAATTAGGCCTAATTTGCAACAAATCAGCAAAAACTGGGTATCATACTTACAACCTGTGTATTCTGGAGTATGAGACATGTGTGTACTATTCATATAGACATATAACAACTAATAAGTGCACACAGATTACAATACTCGATAAAGTGCATAAGTTCACTTCAATTTAGACGACTTTAACTTATGTTTTAAGGTGTCTCAGCTGTATGACTTCTACTGTGAATAGTTAAACGTGACATCCTGTCAAATCGTCTATCACATACTTCACATTTATACAGCTCCTCACGTGCATGAATTCTACTGTGAACAGTTAAACGTGATCTCTCTGCGAATCGTTTATCACAAACTTTACATTTATACGGCTTCTCATTCGTATGAGTTCTAGTGTGAGCGGTTAGTACTGCCTTTGTCTTATATGGCTTATCACATATTTTACATTTATAAGGCTTCTCACCTGTATGAATTCTGTTGTGTGCGTATAAGTGGGCGTGTTGAGAATATCTTTTATCACATACTTTACATTTATAAGGCTTCTCACCGGTATGAGTTCGAATGTGCATGTTTAAACGTGAGTTTGTCTGAAATGCCTTGTTACATACTTTACATTTATACGGCTTCTCACCTGTGTGACTTCTACTGTGAATGGCTAAATGTGTGGTCCTATTAAATGCCTTATCACACACTTCACATTTAAACGGCTTCTCGCCTGTATGAATCCTGTTGTGAACGGTTAAGTATGAGTTTAAACTAAATCGTTTATTGCACACTTTACATTTGTACGGCTTCTCACCTGTATGGATTCTATTGTGAGTTGTTAAATCTGAGTTCTTTGTAAATCGCTTATCACACACTTGACATTTATACGGCTTCTCACCTGTATGAGTTCTCCTGTGAACGACTAAATGTGTGCTCCTATTAAATGCCTTATCACACACTTCACATTTAAACGGCTTCTCGCCTGTATGAATCCTGTTGTGAACGGTTAAGTATGAGTTAAAACGAAATCGTTTATTGCACACTTTACATTTGTACGGCTTCTCACCTGTATGGATTCTATAATTGTGAGTTGTTAAATCTGAGTTCTTTCTAAATCGCTTATCACACACCTGACATTTATACGGCTTTCCATCTGTATGTGTATGAGCATGAGTAGTTAGCTGCAACTCAGACTCAAAGCTTTCATTACATGATTGACAGTAGTAGCGATTGTTCTTCATTTTGCTATTATTATGGCTTTTTATATGGTTGGTTAATGTAAGAGACGATCTATAAACTTTCTTGCAAATATAACACTGATTCCCTAACAAAACTTCCTTAATTGTTACCGAATGGTTATCCCTTTGGTGGGCAAGTAAATCGCTCGAGGAACGGTATTTCTTTTGACAAACAACACACGACAGGGAATTGCTTTCCTTCATTTCTACTTCGCGCCCACCCAAACATTCAATGTTATTATCCGTAGTCGTACAATGGTGTTCCACAACGTCGACAATTTTCTGAAATTTTTTCGTGCATACGTTGCAATTGTAAACGTTTTCTTCCTCGTTATACGTGTAATTCTCCGATTCTCGGTCACCATGAACCTCCATTTTATGCGCTTCAAGCAGTTCTTTTGTATCGTAGAATTCACGACACCAACTACAAAAACAGAACCAGAACGATACATCCTTGTCGTCCATATTCGAATCATTATTTTGAGTCGACCAATTTTCTTCTTTGGGTAATAGGACGAGTGCTCCTTCTGGTGATGTGGTTGGGTTTCTGAAAATAATAAATGTTAGTTTTGTAGATTAAACTATGGTGTCATTAGCAAATCTTTTCGATGGAAGACTATTCAAAAGAGAATTAATGCATAGTAGTAACTTTATTGAATATGATATATGTACAAAATAGTTTAGTTACAAGCCTTGTTAGCTCTTCTTTTTCAAAAGTCTACAAACATTCGTTTACTCAACCAAGATCTATTTTATTCATTACTATCTACATATTACAAATATTCTCAAACAAAGTTTGTCCCAACTTGTCGGCAAACAAAATAAAATGTAAAAGGGATTTTATGGTAGGTAAAGAATTTAGGAAAATATACAGGGCAATCCAAATTAAGTGTTCACTATTACTCACTTTGTTATTATTACAGATACAGTTTGAATTAGCAAACTTGTAGTACCTTTAACACTCTTTAAGATGGAAAAATAAAAAAGACAAATGGGTAGCACGTTTTCGAGTTTTGCCGAAAAATATGTTTTTTTTTTTCAAATGGAAACCCTTGTATATAATATCATTTTCTGCTAGAACTTTAATATTTAAACAAAAAATCTTATAAGAATTTTTTTACTGGGATTAAAAATACTTGAGTTATAATGAATAAACGAAAACAGCTAAATACGTTTTATAAACTTTATTTTATACCTAAACTAAGAAAGAAAATAAAAATTTTCATAGAAGATGTTGAAAAATACCACCTTGTTGTTCAGTACGTTTTTGTACACGCTTCCGAACTTCTCGAACTGCCTTCAGTATAGTCCTACCATCTATTTGGTTTATCTTTTCACTAACTGCAATCTTCAGGGCGTTTACGTTTTCGTACCTTTGCTTATAAATCTGGGTCTTTAAATAACCCCATAAAAAAATCAAGCGGCGTTAAATCTGGCGATCGGGGAGGCCACTGAATAGGATCATTTGTTCCTATCCATGAAGTGTTAAAAATAGTATTTAAAAGTTGATGAGTACCTCTGCAGTTGTGCGCAGGTGCGCCATCCTGCTGAAAATGCAGATTCTGTCTACTTATGAGATCCAGATCGTCTAGAAATTATTCAAAATTTCAGTCAAAAATTCTATGTATTATACCTTTCACCAGTTACAGTGCCCTCATAAAAGAAAGGACCAACAATCCTTGAACCAATTAAATCGCACCAAACATTAAAAATGAAACGGACTTGTGGGCGTCTTGGATGTACTAAACTGCTTTCTGCTTCTAACTCAACCCAATAATAAATATAAAATATAAAATATTTTTCGCGAATTGACGAGAGCAACTGACTTTAATCGAATAAGGTACAATGTGAAAAGTAAAAAAACTAAAAAGTAACACTAAAACAGCAAGTAAAACAGCAAGTAACAACGAAGTGTAATTTTGGCGTTAGACTTTGACAATAAATCTTTGAGAACGTTTATTTTCCATGGTACATTGGATAAGTATCTATGGATTATGTGTGTATTCTTCAAAAAATCTAATTATCTCCTAAACTATTAAATTTAAGAATAGTACATACCGGACATAAAAGATGTAGAATTAGACTCCGAAGACGACTAAGTAATAACATATGGGGGATTCCATTTGAAAAAATGAAGTTATGGTTCTTCAAAATTTCGAAGAGTTAACGTGCTATAGTAAAATAACTACGCAATGAAGACAGCCGCTCTTGGCGTTAAAATATACTACATGTTGTTTAAGTATATTACGAATTCTAAATTCATATCCGAAAAATCTAGTGTCCTCTGATTTTTTGAATAAATATCTGCTAGAGTAAATTTTTTCAGAAAATGGAATAACTAGAAAACGCCCGAATCAAATCGCAAAAAGTAAGGATATTCATAAAGCCTAAAAATAGGTGAATACAAATGTGTAAAAATATACGGGTGTTCCATTAAAAATAATGAAGTAGATTGCGACTTCCGGTATAACCGGAAGCGCTAGAAATCTAAAAATACTTTCATTGAAGAGAACATAATTGACTATATATAAATCTAAATTTTCAAATTTATAATTTGACCAGAACGTCATAAACTTCTAATGAAAGGTCTCGCTGAGACAGCCTGGATAGACATAGAACAAAACTAATAAGTGGGCACATAATGCAATGCACGATGTAATGAATCAGCTGATTTGAATGACAGATTATTTAGTCAGCTTTGCATTGCCAATGATGGAAATTTCAAGCGATTGCTGTTTCACACAGAGGTGCGGTGGCTGTCGAAATATATTTGTTTAACTTGATTTAACAATCTGTTTAGATCTGTGATAGAATTCCTACAAAAAAAGACACAATTGCACGACAACCTCACCTCACCAAAGAATGACAGACTTGGCAGACCCGTATGACTTGCTCGATGATGTCAATCTCCAACTTCCAGGCGACGCCGACGACTTGAACTTGATTAAGACAAAAAATACCGTTGCTGCTTTCGTATCCAAACTGCTGTTACACCAATGAAATATCGGCAGACAAGAATTCAATACCTTTCCAAATTTTTCAGGGGTATCATTCAAGAAGGACGATTTGCTTGGTTAGTCTCAACACTTGGAAAACCTCCACAGAGATTCCAAGGAGCGAATCCAGGATATTTTAAACATGGATATAGCAGACTGGGTTTTGGATGCCTTTTCAAATGTTAAAACAGGAGGATTATCCCAGCTAACTAAGAAAAGAGTCTTTGTCTTTCGAATGTTAATAAAAATGCTTCTCAGTATAATTGAGTTCCAAAAGCTAATTACATCTTACAGCTACAAGCACAGGTCTGCCTGGAAGCAATATTGCTCAGTTATCAATGCAGAAGATTTATCACTCTGCTAGTATTTAATTGCCACATTCATTCTTCCAAAGGCAATGTGATGAGCTTTATAAAACAGAAACGCGTCATTAAATGGTGATGAATGGCAGTGATTTTAATTATTTTTAATTATCCTTAAATCATTTTTTTATATATCTTTTATATTAAGCCGCTAAAAGCAAGATTTCTCATCATGTATGATGTAAATTGTTGTCAAAAGAAAAGCATTAACTTAATTCAGGACTATAGAATGCAGACAATGGTCCAATTTTACTGATACAGTCAGCATGTTTTAAGATTTCTCAGCTGTATGAGTTTTACCGTGAACGATTAAATGTGCGTTTCTAGAAAATCGTTTATCACACACTGTACATTTAAACGGCTTCTCATCTGAATGAGTTCTAATGTGTCTGAGTAAGTTGCATGAACCAGCAAACATTTTACCACATATTTCACATTCGTAAGGCTTCTCGCCTGTATGACTTCTGCTGTGGACATATAAGTAGGTGTATTGAGAATACCGTTTATCACACAATTTACATTTATACGGCTTCTCACCTGTATGAGCCCTAGTGTGTATGGTTAATTGTGCGGTTGTTCTATATCGCTTATCGCACACGTTACATTTATACGGCTTCTCACCTGTATGTGTTCTATTGTGATTGTTTAATTGTGAGGTCGTATTAAATCGTTTTTCACAGACTGTACATTTATACGGTTTCTCGCCTGTATGATTTCTGCTGTGAATGGTTAAATGCGACTTCTTTTTAAATCGCTTATCGCATACTATGCACTGATACGGCTTCTCACCCGTATGAATTCTAGTGTGATTTATTAATTGCGACTTCACCCTAAATGGTTTATCACATACTTTACATTTGTACGGCTTCTCACCTGTATGAATTCTATTGTGAGTTGTTAAATCTGTTTTCCTTTTAAACCCCTTCTCACACACTTGACACTTATACGGCTCCTCACCTGTATGAGTCCTAGTGTGTAAAGTTAATTGTGCGGTTGTTCTATACCGTTTTTCGCACAAGTTACATTTATACGGCTTCTCACCTGTATGAGTTCTATTGTGAAGATTTAATTGTGGGGTCGTATTAAATCGTTTATCACACCCTGTACATTTATACGGTTTCTCGCCTGTATGAGTTCTGATGTGAATGGTTAACTGCGACTTCTTTTTAAATCGCTTATCGCATACTGTGCACGGATACGGCTTCTCACCCGTATGATTTCTAGTGTGATATATTAATTGTGACATCACCCTAAATGGCTTGTCACACACTTGACATTTATACGGCTTCCCAGCTATATCTGTATGAGTATGCGTCGTTAGCTGCAACTCAGACTCAAAGCTTTCATTACATAATTCACAATAATAGCGATTGTCTTTCATGTTGGCATTATTATGGCTTCTTATGTGCTTGACTAATATAAGACGTGACTTACAAACTTTCTTGCAAATATGGCACTGATTCTCTACCAAAACTTTCTTAATTGATACCGCATGGTTATCACTTTGGTGCGCAAGCAAATCACTAGAGGAACGGTATTTTTTCTGACAAACAACACACGACAAGGAATTGCTTTTCTTCATTTTTATTTCGCCCCCATCCAAACATTCAATGTTATTATCTGTAGTCGTACAATGGTGTTCGAGAACGTCGACAATTTTCCCAAATATTTTCGTGCATACGTTGCAACTGTAAGTGTTTTCTTCCTCGTTATACGTATAATTCTCCGATTCTCGGTCACCATGAACCTCCATTTTATGCGCTTCAAGAAGGTCCTTTGTATCATAGAATTCACGACACCAACTACAAAACACAACCAGAACGACACATCCTTGTCGTCCACATCCGAATCATTATCTTGAGTCGACCATTTCTCTTCTTTGCATAATAGGACGGGTGCTGCTTCTGATGATGTAGTTGGGTTTCTGAAAGTAATAATTGTTAGTTTCTTCGGTTTAACTTCTTGTGATTGTAATTAGGAGAAAGTTTCGATGGAAAACTATTAAAACGAGATTTATTGCATAATAGTGACTTTATTGAATATGATAGTTTGTCTACATTTGTGTTTATCACAACTAACACATAGGTACACTGCTGGCTGAAAACAGGTATGTAAATTTAATGCCTTACTTGGTATACTACATTATTCAGAATTTAAATCAGAGTAGTATACTTACACAATGGCCTATATAGAGGATGTAAAAAAATTAGACTAACAAACTTTGAAGGACAATAGATGACGTTAAAACAAACAGTTACATTATTTTTCTCTACTTCGTTTTGTTTTAATACTACATGGTAAAAGAGGAGTTGGTGACTTTAAAACGAAAAACAAACAATATAAGCCGAAAAATGTAATTATTAGTGTAATTCTAAACACAAAACAAGAACTAGTTACATGACAATAATGCACTCTTGATTACAATAAATGTTCAAGTCGTCAAAAGTGTAAATCATGCACGCGTTGACAATGAAATGAATGTAATAATAGTTCATGAAGAATAACATTCTATACATTTATTTGATTTGTTCCAATGTTAATTGCAATTGCACGTGTACTAGTGGAAGCATTGTCTTCTACTTGTGCCAACACTTCCTCATCAAATCGCCAAGTTCGTAGTGAACGCCGTCGTCTTTGTCCATCTGCTCGTTTAAAACTGCCGTTTTCTCCCAAATGTCGCCGCTTTGCACCACTTTGCATTCTTATCTGGCCATCCTGTATGTACTTACATACCAATAAACATCGATAGAACACACGATAATGTGCACAGTTATGAAACAAGGAACAAGAATCACCTACGAATACCATACCATAGACTGAATTCCACTCACGATAATTTGGATTATTGGAGAATTCATAACATTACATTACTAGAAGAAATAAAATCGCTTTCACATAGCAGATCTGCGGTCGTAGTGAAGAAGATACTTGTGCACGAGGTTCTCTATTCTATCGAGGACTACCTTGTGGTTGAGAGACTTTAATGTGAACAATTATTGTATGTAGTGTATTTATGTATTTTATATTTACATCTATTTGTGGAATATGTAACATGTTTGTTTATAGTTTATATCTGTATTGACGTCGTATGTAATGGTTATTACATCGAAATATATTATATCATATCATATCATATATCATATCATACATTTATATCGCTTTTCACCCTTATGAACGCTAGTGTGACCGGTTAATTGTGAGTTCGATTTAAATCGCTTATCACACACTTCACATTTATACGGCTTCTCACTCGTATGAGTTCTAATGTGAGCGGTTAATCCTGACTTTGTTTTATACCGCTTATCACACATGTTACATTTATAAGGCTCCTCACCCGTATGAATTCTTTTGTGTGCGTATAAGTTGGCGTGTTGAGAATACCTTTTATTACACACTTTACATTTATAAGGCTTCTCACCGGTATGACTTCGAATGTGAATGGTTAAACGTGCGTTAGCCTTAAATGCCTTATCACACACTTTACATTTATACGGCTTTTCATCCGTATGAGTTCTACTGTGAATGGTTAAATTTGAGTTTATGCTAAATCGTTTATCGCACACTTTACATTTGTACGGCTTCTCACCTGTATGAATGATAGTATGAGCGGCTAATTGTGGCTTCCACTTAAAACGCTTATTGCACACTTCGCACTCATACGGCTTCTCATCTGTATGAATTCTAATGTGACGGATTAAGTGTGATCTATCTGCAAATCGTTTATCGCACACTTTACATTTATACGGCTTCTCACCTGTATGACTTCTACTGTGAATGGCTAAATGTGTGCTCCTGTTAAATTCCTTATCACACACTTTACATTTAAACGGCTTCTCGCCTGTATGAGTTCTGTTGTGAACGGTTAGGTATGAGTTTAAACTAAATCGTTTATCGCACACTTTGCATTTGTACGGCTTCTCACCTGTATGAATTCTATTGTGAATTGTTAAGTCTGAGTTCCTTTTAAATCGCTTATCACACACTTGACATTTATACGGCTTCCCATCTGTATGCGTATCAGCATGAGTAGTTAGCTGCAACTCAGACTCAAAACTTTCATTACATAAATGACAGTAGTAGCGATTGTTCTTCATTTTGCTATTTTTATGGCTTTTTATATGATTGGTTAATGTAAGAGGCGACCTACAAACTTTCTTGCAAATATGACACTGATTCTCCAACAAAACCTCCTTAATCGTTACCGAATGGTTATCCCTTTGGTGCGCAAGTAAATCACTAGAGGAACGGTATTTCTTCTGACAAACAACACACGACAAGGAATTGCTTTCCTTCATCCCACCCGACCATTCAATGTTATTATCCGTAGTCGCACAATGGTGTTCCACAAAATCGACGATTTTCTGAAATTTTTTCGTGCATACGTTGCAACTGTAAGTGTTTTCTTCCTCGTTATACGTGTAATTATCCGATTCTCGATCACCATGAACCTCCAGTTTATGCGCTTCAAGCAGTTCTTTTGTATCATAGAATTCACGACACCAACTACAAAAACAGAACCAGAACGATACATCCTTGTCGTCCACATCCGAATCATTATCTTGAGTCAACCATTTTTCTTCTTTGCATAATAGGACGGTTGCTCCTTCTGATGATGTAGTTTTGTTCCTGAAAGTAATAAATGTTAGTTTCTTCGGTTTAACTTCTTGTGATTGTAATTGGCAGAACCTTTCGATGGAAAACTATTAAAACGAGATTTATTGCATAGTAGTAACTTTATTGAATATGATTTACAAAATAGTTTGTTTACATTTACGTTTAGTACAACTAACACGTGCACTACTGGCTGAAAACAGGTATGTAAATTTAATGCCTTTTTTTTAATTAATGTGGTGGGTGGTTAGTTGCAGTGACTCCGTAAGCTGTATCGCTTGTCTGGCTATCACTGCAACTCTCGCGGTGTAGTTTGTGTGTAAGTTGTGTTCAGTGGCTTTGTGACAGCACCATATCGCCTCTTATGATGCCGCGCTGTTAATCACTTTGCTCCCAACAGCGAATGGCAAGTCGATCCGGGATTAAACTCTCTGAAAAAATGTCACCGTCCCTCCAGAGAATTGAACCGCAGCACCTATCATCCTCCCACAACGATAGTCAGCCGCCTAACCACTGCGGCCATCGACCCGTTAAAAGGCAGTTTATTCAGTGTGGAGTTTATATACTACATTATTCAGAAATTAAAGCATAATAGTATAATTACACAATGGCCTATATAGAGGGTGTAAAAAAATTAGACTGACAAACTATGAAGGACAATAGATGTCGTTAAAACAAACAGTTTTTATTAACATTATTTTTCGCTACGATGCGACGTTCTGTTTTAATACTACCTACATGGTAAAACAGGAAATTGCTGACTTAAAAAGGCAAAAAAAAACAATATAAGTGGAAAAAAGGAAATTGTTAGTGTAATTCTAAACACAAAACAAGAACTAGTTGACAATAACAATAATACACTATTGATTACAATAAATGTTCAAATCGTCCTCCATTAACTTCGACACAAAGACGACATCATCGAAGCATTGATTGTCTCTCTCATTCAAGTACCTCGCAGGAATATTTTGAGTATGATCAACCGCAGCAATGGGGCCGTCCCGGATTTTTTTTTCTTAAAGTGTACATTAAATTATAGTGTCTACGTATTTTCTTTTTTTTATATTATTAATAAATATGCCAAGAAAAAAATATCAAAGTTTGAATTTAGAATTTACCGCGTTTATGACGTGATAATGATTAATTGACAGAGAAGCTTGCCAAAAGTATGAGAGAGATAGAAATAACACATCAATGTTTTCTTAATCAGAAATGTAATCTTTCTTTTTTTTGTTAGCAAACGAAATCCACCTCCTGTCTATCGTGTCTATCTGTATTCATAGTATTTATTTCAATATTTGTTTGAAAAACTATTGTGTTATTATTTTGCGGTGTGCTTAGAGTTTTCAGTTTTAATTTGTGTATTTTTTAACATTATCACCTTTAGAATCCTGGTTTATTTTTATTTGAATCTTATTTGATATCAATTAATTATGAAATGTTTTGTATCTCGTTGCAAGAATAATTTTAAAATCAATCCGAAAAAGCGTCTTTATTTCCAACATACCTATGTATGTTACAAAAATATCAAACGTATTTCTATATTAATATTAATAATGAAGTGAAAAGTGGCGGAGTTCAGATGTGTCACTAAAAGTTGACATCTGCTCTTCCACTCAACCATTCTATCTAAACCTAAAGCCTAAACCCAAAAAGAAAGTAGTTACATCTGCTAAAAATGAGTGTACTCACTTATATAATTTTTGTGCATATTTTCGTTTCTTTAGGGTATTTTGGTTTATAATTAGTTATAAATTCTCTAATTCTCTTCTCATGCCCTGGTTTAGCTACGTCTAGATGGTTTTCTGTATTACGATGTCGGCTTTAAGAATGTGTTCACTGACTTTTACTTCAGATGTGAATGTTTTTATTGGCGCATATCCTAATTCTTTTACCAAAACAGAAGTATTATCAAATTTTGGCGCTCACATCTGCACCTAACTGCTGGCTTTTAACAAGTTCAGATTACTTCCGCTGTCAATGAATCCTTGTATAGAATGACCATTTATAGTCAAGAATATATTATCACGAAGAGAACTGTCATATACTTGAACGAAGCATGTTTGCCAATCTTCTTCATTTCGTGTAGATGCTGTACTTGTTTGCTTGCAATGTGACCAAAATCATTTCATTATCTTTCATGGTTAACAAATATTTAGTAAAAGTTACATCGTTTTTCTTTTTACGTGTTGACAGGATTATATGGACGTGTTACATGGACGTGTAAAAACTGTTTGTTACTGGGAAATGACTTAAACAGCCTTAAATTGGCTATAGTCTCCCTTCAGGATGATATAAGAATATTAAAGGATACTGTCATGACTTCGCCTGCGGCATCGTCGACATCATTGCTTGTAAGTGAGAAAATTATCCAAGAGATAACGGATCGTGAGCACCGGAAGACAAATTTGATGATTTTCGGTTGCAAGGAGACACAGTGTGACAGCAGTGGAGAACGGATTGATTTGGATACGAACCTGGTTACTGATATTTGTGCAACACTTCAAATTCCTTATACTGCTACGAAGGTCTCCAGATTAGGTAAATTCGATTCAAGTAAAGCATCTAATTCTCGTCCTATCAAAGTTGTTTTTTCAAATGAGTCTTCTGTCATGGATATTGTGCGCAATCTAAACTTAAGTCCAATCCAAAATTTTCCTCTCTGTCTATATCTCGGGACAAGACCCCAATGCAGATGGAGATACACAGGCAAGTCAGGTTGGAGTTGCAGAGTCGTCTTAAAGCAGGAGAATCTAACTTGAAAATAAAATATAACAAAGGCATACCCCCCATTGTCTCTTCTTTAAACTGAATCGGTCCAACAGCGTTCAAGCAAAGATCTCTGCCTATAATCAGAATGTTAGTGGACTTCGTACTAAGACCCATTCTCTTTTTCTTGCTGCTTGTGAGTCCTCTTATGATGTGTTGGTTTTCGTGGAGACTTGGCTTGATGATTCTATAAACAGCTCTGAGTTATTACCTTCTAACTATAATATTATTAGATCTGACAGAAGATGTTCTCTGATCAACCGCTCTACTGGTGGTGGAGTCTTGATTGCTCTCACTGATGCTTTTAATTACGAAGTTATAGACTCTAGTTCTGTCACCAGACTTGTACCTGCAATTGACCTAATTGTATGTAAATGTTCATTTCTTTCTATCTTCTTTTATATTGCAGCAATATACATACCCCTTTTATTAATCAACATGATCTTGAATCTTTCTGTGAATATCTTGAAATATTGTTGATTGATAAACCTACTATTATCATTGGTGACTTTAACTTACCTTTATATGCAAGCAATTCACACACGTGTCCGAGATGTTGCGCACTTTCCTGCTTTTGTAGCTCCCTGCATTTTAAGCAATACAATTCTGTGCGAAACTGTGACAACAGATTTCTTGATTTAATCATTTCCAATGCGGCCTGTGATATTAATGTCAAAATTGATGATGTTACTGAAGAAGACTTGCTCCAACTAATGTCTAAATTTGCGAACGCTCATACCTCAGGCGACGATTTAATCCCCTCGTTTGTAGTGCGTAATGCCAGATACGCCTTAGCTAAACCTCTTGCGTTGATAATTAATCTTTCTATCAAAACAGCTGTATTCCCTTCACTATGGCAGCGGGCTAGAGTCATTCCGATATTTAAGAAAGGGGCCAATAATTGCGTTGATAATTATCGACCTATATCAATACTTTCTAACTTCGCAAAGTTATATGAGAATGTAATATACAGTTTCAACCGTCGGGGATGTGGCGACCCTCATCGGCAGGATCCTGGATTCTGAAGTAGCCATCGGTAGGGGCAGTGTATCTACGCTGAAATGGGGAACACAGAGAGGCGTCCCCTTCCGACCCTAGCCTTAGGGGAGGGCAAAATGCCCAGATCACCAGGGGGCTTGCCTTAACCGGCCGGCCCGTGGACACCATTATACCACAACCCAAATCTAAGGTGGCACCGCATACGGCCGATGATTGCGTGGCTGGGGGGGAGTCCAGTCGCTACTTTGCGGAACTCCGGATACCTGGCGACCTCCGGTTTAAAGTAGCCCACTCGTAGTGATGGCGGGGCTCTGCTGCGAGCGACGTTTAGATCCCTAGCTACTCGTGGGAATAATATGGAGAATAGTGAATCAAAAAAAAAACATGATGGACAAGCTGGAATGGTAACAGACGAACAGGTAATATATAAGGACGATTTCGAAAGGAAACTGGAAGAGGCGTTAGTTTTTGGCAGGAGGAGCTCCATAGCCAGGACCCCTCCGTCTACCCCCACTCAGACGACAACAGGACACAAAGATGCAACCAATACGAATGCCCCAAGTGATAGGAGAGACAGTGAAAGTAGTATGTGGCAAGATGACGATCAGCTAACTAGCCCGACGTTTAAACTCGTCGGAGAAGCATCACTCGATATGTCACCTAGAACCAGGGCAAATTCGTTTCCAGGTGAAAATGCAAGTCGACTACCTCTAAATATTTTTGACGGTATGCAAGGGAGGAAAAGAACGGCGAAGAGACAACGAGATGAAGATGTCGAAGAGGAAACCCAGAATTTGAGGAAGGAAGTAGACAAATTAGTAAAAACAGTACGCGAATTGGCGGTACTGACGGAGGCCAGCTCTAAAACGAAAACAGAAATAAAAAATCTAGTTAGGAAGCTGAGCCGCCAGGCAAGCGATGTCGACAAGGAATGGAAAGTGTTCGATGAACGAACACCGGTAGTCCGTCCAAGGATGGAAAATAAAGAAACGAGGTCGATAGCAATACAAACAAACGCAGAAGATATAAGGAAGGAATTGGATGATAAAAGGTCGAGGACGGTAAATAAGATTAAATCAGCATTGGAAGAGAATGACTCATACAACAGGTTAACGGATGTCTTAGACGAAAAATGGCCCCAGGAGATTTATAGAATTACAGAAGCGGATGGTACAAAGGCAGCGGTAAAAATTGGCTATCATGGCGACTACGCTATCCTAATGGATCCAGGGAAAGTGGAAAGCAATAAGCTTGCGGAACACTTAATGCTCAAATATGCTGGCCTGGCGAAGCTGATTGAAACAAATGAGGGGCAATCAGATTTCCTTATACAAACGGCCAATATAAGAACAAAATCAAACGCCTACGAGGAAAAAAGCAGCGCCGTACACTTGCTACCTCTGCGGATTGATGCAGCTGGTATAAATGACATGGAGATGGTGTACGACAGGATAGTACAGCTCAAAGGGAATATTTCAATGCACCCCACAGACTGCATCAACTTAGTAATAAGTGAGGGATTGAAATTTTCGTATGTCCGTAAAATATGCGAATTCGTCTTTGCCAAAGAACAGCTGAAAATAAAGTTAATAGCCCAAGGGCAAAGGTCAGATCCGCAGAAATATAAGAAGAAGGAAGAATGTGTAGTAACTGTTAAAACAGAGGGTCAATCATTCGTGGACGTTGTAAAAAAATTAAAGGAGGAAGTAAATATAGACCAGATAGGTGTAAAAGTTAAGAGACTTCAGAAGACAGGAAAAGGAGACCTGCGACTGACACTAGAAGGAGGGCAGGACATGGCAACTTCGTTAAAGGAGGAAATAAAGCGTAAAGTGGACAACGTTAACGTGACTACTAGGAAAACAGGAACGATCACAATATTCATACTGGGAGTGGATCCAACTACCAAGGAGGAAGAGGTGAAACAAGCAATTGCAAGTGAGATAAGGGTGAACGAGGCCGAGGTAACAATAAGAGCAACCCGGAAAGGAAAATTCGATGAGCAGACAGTACTAGCTGAGGTTCCGAGAACACAGGTAGCGCCATTGATCCAACGAAGAAAGATAAGAATAGGATGGACAGAGTGTGGTGTTAGGGAAAGAGTGGACATTGTACGATGTTTCAGGTGCCTGGAGTACGGGCACAAGACAAGGGAATGCACAGCGGAAACCGATCGCAGTAAAGATTGCAGCAAGTGTGGAGAATCTGGGCATAAAGCTAAAGACTGTGTAAATAAGGATAGATGCATAAAATGTTGTACTCAAGGTCATAGGGCAGATCAAATCAAATGTCCGTACTTTAAAAAGCTCGTAGAGGGAATGAGGAAGAAAAACGTGCAACCCGCAGGAACGGTACCAAACCGTGTATGAGTCTAAAAATACTTCAGACGAACTTAGGAAGGGGAAGAGCAGCGCATGATCTAGCATATGCAACTGCCAAAAACAAGGGTGCAGACATTATTTTAGTAAGTGAACCGAACAAAGCGATTACTAAAGGAGGTGAATGGATAAAAGATGAAAGGGTGGATGTGGCGGTTCTATTCCTAAACAAGAAACTCCCAGTATCAAAGATAAGCGTGGAAAAAGGATACGTGGGAATCACTTTTGGGGATTGGGTGCTCTACGGATGTTACTTATCGCCCAATATAGATATTGTAGAATATAAAGAGAAAGTAGATGAGATAGCAAATAAGGTTAGATCGGGTAAACAAGAAGCTGTCATTGCAGGTGATGTAAATGCCAAGTCGCATTTGTGGGAATCCCCTACGAATGATATAAAAGGAGATTACTGGGCGGAATGGATCGCCGCATTGGAGCTGGTAGTCCACAACACAGGGGGTACTCCAACTTTTGTGAGGGGATGCAGTGAGTCCTTTATCGATGTCACACTGTCAACCCAAAAAATTTCGACACGAATTGGAAAATGGGAAGTGTTGCAAGACGAAACTTTAACCGAGCATCGCTTCATCTACTACGAACTCAAACTACGTAAAGCACCAAAGAAAGACATCGGCAAACAGAAGTTTGTAACAGACTGGGATGCATTCAGGGCCAACTTGGAAATTAGGCTCGGTAATATGGCAAAGGAGGACAAGTGTTCCCACCGTACATGCACAGAGATCATCAAGGAGGCATATTCAAATAGTACGGTTGCAAGCCCAAGCGGCATGAAGAAAGTGCCATACTGGTGGAATGAGGGAATAAGTGAAAAAGAAAACAATGTATCACGACTAGGAGATCACTAACCAAAATGGCAAAACGGAATGCTGGAAAAGAGGAAATACTGCGAATCAGTGGCGAATATAAGGAACGCAAAAAAGAGCTACGAAAACTGATCAGATCATCGAAAAAAGAACAGTGGGACAAGATATGTGAAGACCTGAACAGAGACGTCTGGGGTGACGGCTATAAGATAGCAATCAAAGGTATCAAAAATATGGTTCCGTACGATATACCGGACAGAGAGAAAATGGAAGCTGTTAAAAAACTGTTTTCATTCTCAGAAAGAGAGACACGTAATTACAGGAAAAGGGCGGATACAGTTCCAACATTCACGGCTACAGAGTTAAAAAAGACCGTTGCTACCATGAAAACAGGGAAAGCTCCAGGTTTAGATGGAATTCCGGTGGAAGCAGTAAAGGAAGTCGAGAGATCAAATGGTGGCTGGCTCCTGGAAGTGATGAATCATTTGTTAAAGTCGCAAATATTTCCAAGTGAATGGAAGGCTGCTAAAGTGGTACTGATCCCGAAGGAAAGTAAACCGGGGCAGCCGAAAGCATATAGACCGATCTGCCTACTAAGTACCTTGAGTAAATTATACGAGGCGATGATACGTCAGAGATTGGACGAAGAGATTGACAGAAAGGGGGGTCTCGCAAAAAACCAATTTGGCTTCAGGAAAGGACGATCGACCTTGCAAGCTCTGAATTTAATCAAGAACATAACAGAGAAAAATGGTATGAAATGGAATGCACTGATTACACTGGATGTACAAAATGCTTTTAATACAGCCAGTTGGAATATAATATTAGATAAACTCGACGAGAGGAAAATATCGACCTATCTGATAAATATAATAGATGACTACCTGAAGGATAGAACCATCCAGGTAAACAAGGAGCACGTACTCAACATCCAAGCAGGGGTCCCGCAGGGATCTGTCCTGGGACCCACGTTATGGAATATCCTGTATAATGACGTACTAGAAATTTCACTCCAGGGGCGCGCCAAAAGTGTAGCATTTGCTGATGACCTGGCGCTATTAGTAACGGCGGACGGCAAGGAAGATCTCATGAGAATCACCAACGAAAATCTGAAGCGGATAAGTGCATGGATGGAAGAAAACCACCTAAAGCTGGCACCGGAAAAAACGGAAGCACTTATAATAACGAAGAGACGGAAAAGAGAAGGCTTACACTTCAGGATCAATAATGTTGATGTATGGCCGAAGAGCAACATTAAATATCTGGGAATCTTCTTTGACACCGCAAGTAGTTTCAGAGAACACCTCAGAAAGGTTACAGAGAAGGCGGAGGATAGAATGGCGAAAATTATGAAACTGATGCCAAACATTGGAGGACCGATGAGTAGTAAAAGAGCAATGCTCGCGGCAGTAGTCCATTCAATACTGCTGTATGGAGCGCCAGTATGGGAGCAAGCGTTAAGTGTTCGTAGAAACTGTATGTTACTACAAAAAGTCCAGCGCAAAATTTTAATTAGAGTTGCAGCGGCCTATAAAACCGCACCTACTACAGCTCTCCAAGTTATTACCGGTATTCCGCCGATAGACCTGATGGCTCAGGAAAGAAGATTTATCTATGAGTGGAAGGGCGAAGAAACCACTAGCAGCGCGAAAGCTAGGACTCTGCATCTTTGGCAGGAAAGATGGAAGGAGAACACAATTACAGGGCAATGGACAAAGTACTTAATACCAGAACTGAAGCCTTGGATTGAGTGTAAGCACAAAAATATTGATTACTACCTCACGCAAATCTTGACCGGACATGGGGTATTCAGAACATACGCTAAGCGAATAGGCAAAGCAGTAAGTGAGGGGTGCATGTACTGTGGGGACACAGACACTGTGGAGCACACTATCTTTCACTGTAAACGTTGGGAGGAGATAATAAAGGCAACTAGTAAGAAAATAGGGAAGAACATATCACCAGGCAACCTTATTCCTACTATGATGGAATCCAAAGACCACTGGAGGACGATTCAGCTCATGATCAAGACAATAATGAGAACTAAAGAAGAGGATGAACGCAAAGAGCAGTCAAACGACAGAGATGTTTAAGGTATGAGGAAGAACTACTCGGCGACTTTGTGAAGTAGATGTCTATTAAAGATGGTTCCATAAAGTATGCCAGGTGTTTTAGAGGGTGGTTTTTTAGTGGGTATACCAAGAGCTATACTATTGGGACTCCCACACTTTCATGTTGCGAGATAGCATGCACATGGAGTCCATAAAGGATTTTTCCACCGGCAAAAAAAAAAAAAATATATACAGTTTCATATATAACAATGTCAAACATTCTATCTCACCGTATCAACATGGATTTGTTCGGGGTAGATCAACGGCTACAAATCTTGTAAGCATCACACAATACATTTGCCAGGAATTGGATCAGCAAGGTCAAGTGGATGTTATCTATACTGATTTCAGTAGCGCTTTTGACAGTATTGATCATGGGATATTGGAGTATAAACTATCTGCATTCGGATTCTGTCCTTCTTTGCTGCAATTACTTTGGTCCTACTTGACTAGCAGAAGCAACTATGTATTTTACAACGGTTTCTCATCTTCCACTTTTATTCCAACTTCCGGTGTTCCCCAGGGTTCCAACCTGGGGCCACTGCTTTTTTTATTATATATAAATGACCTTCTTACCTCACTATCTTGCCCTGTTCTATATTGTATATTGTATATTGTATATTGTATATTGTATATTGTATATTGTATATTGTATATTGTATATTGTATATTGTATATTGTATATTGTATATTGTATATTGTATACTGTATATTGTATATTGTATATTGTATATTGTATATTGTATATTGTATATTGTATATTGTATATTGTATATTGTATATTGTATATTGTATATTGTATATTGTATATTGTATACTGTATATTGTATATTGTATATTGTATATTGTATATTGTATATTGTATATTGTATATTGTATATTGTATATTGTATATTGTATATTGTATATTGTATATTGTATATTATATATTGTATATTGTATATTGTATATTGTATATTGTATATTGTATATTGTATATTGTATACTGTATATTGTATATTGTATATTGTATATATTGTATATTGTATACTGTATATTGTATATTGTATATTGTATATTGTATATTGTATATTGTATATTGTATACTGTATATTGTATATTGTATATTGTATATTGTATATTGTATATTGTATATTGTATATTGTATATTGTATATTGTATATTGTATATTGTATATTGTATATTGTATATTGTATATTGTATATTGTATATTGTATATTGTATATTGTATATTGTATATTGTATATTGTATATTGTATATTGTATATTGTATATTGTATATTGTATATTGTATATTGTATATTGTATATTGTATATTGTATATTGTATATTGTATATTGTATATTGTATATTGTATATTGTATATTGTATATTGTATATTGTATATTGTATATTGTATATTGTATATTGTATATTGTATATTGTATATTGTATATTGTATATTGTATATTGTATATTGTATATTGTATATTGTATATTGTATATTGTATATTGTATATTGTATATTGTATATTGTATATTGTATATTGTATATTGTATATTGTATATTGTATATTGTATATTGTATATTGTATATTGTATATTGTATATTGTATATTGTATATTGTATATTGTATATTGTATATTGTATATTGTATATTGTATATTGTATATTGTATATTGTATATTGTATATTGTATATTGTATATTGTATATTGTATATTGTATATTGTATATTGTATATTGTATATTGTATATTGTATATTGTATACTGTATACTGTATACTGTATATTGTATATTGTATATTGTATATTGTATATTGTATATTGTATACTGTATACTGTATACTGTATATTGTATATTGTATACTGTATACTGTATACTGTATATTGTATATTGTATACTGTATACTGTATACTGTATATTGTATACTGTATACTGTATATTGTATACTGTATACTGTATACTGTATATTGTATATTGTATATTGTATATTGTATATTGTATATTGTATATTGTATATTGTATATTGTATATTGTATACTGTATATTGTATATTGTATATTGTATATTGTATACTGTATACTGTATACTGTATATTGTATATTGTATATTGTATATTGTATATTGTATATTGTATACTGTATACTGTATACTGTATATTGTATATTGTATACTGTATACTGTATACTGTATATTGTATATTGTATACTGTATACTGTATACTGTATATTGTATATTGTATATTGTATATTGTATATTGTATATTGTATATTGTATATTGTATATTGTATATTGTATATTGTATATTGTATATTGTATATTGTATATTGTATATTGTATATTGTATATTGTATATTGTATATTGTATATTGTATATTGTATACTGTATATTGTATATTGTATATTGTATATTGTATATTGTATATTGTATACTGTATATTGTATATTGTATATTGTATATTGTATATTGTATATTGTATATTGTATACTGTATACTGTATATTGTATATTGTATATTGTATATTGTATATTGTATATTGTATATTGTATATTGTATATTGTATATTGTATATTGTATATTGTATATTGTATATTGTATATTGTATATTGTATATTGTATATTGTATATTGTATATTGTATATTGTATATTGTATATTGTATATTGTATATTGTATATTGTATATTGTATATTGTATATTGTATATTGTATATTGTATATTGTATATTGTATATTGTATATTGTATATTGTATATTGTATATTGTATATTGTATATTGTATATTGTATATTGTATATTGTATATTGTATATTGTATATTGTATATTGTATATTGTATATTGTATATTGTATATTGTATATTGTATATTGTATATTGTATATTGTATATTGTATATTGTATATATGCAATATAACTATTAACGGCTTTTCCAAATTCTTGCTTTACTTGTACGTTTTTACATTTCGTATTTTAGTACACAAAAACCACACGTTAAAGACTAAAAGTTCTATTACATTTGATTCCACAACATACTGAATGTATTTCATATACCTGCACGTCAAATCGTCTTTTTTTAATAATTGTCACTGTCAACACACCTGTCATGCCCTATAATAGCTAATGCTAGAGGCTAATACTTGTACATTACTACGTTTGTCGTTGATGTTTCACAGATTCTTACAAGTTTAAGCCAATAAAATGAAGTACCATTATCACGTCACTAAACGCGCGATTTACAAATAATCGGTTTTATTTTCTTTTTTCTGCAATTCCAGTAACACTAAAATGATAATTTTTGCTATTACCTACATCAGATTATAGTAATCTTTCATAATAAAATATTTATTAACACATTTAAATAACGGGACGGCCCCATTATTTAGGAGCCTTATAAATAAGAGTTTTGATATTATGTCCCCACAAGAAAAAATCTAACAACGATAAATCTGAACCATATTTGTCTTCTTGTCATCAGCGGTACATTTTGCAGATGTCGTGGCAAAACTTCGTCAGGAAAAATACGATAAACATTGCCATTCAATCGTAAACATAAAATATATGGCCCTATGAGAAAATTATTGATGATACCTGCACATACATTAACAGTGGATTTTTTCTGATACGATCGAGTACATGTAGCATGGGGATTGTTCTCACTCCAAACATGAGAGTTGTAAGAATTAAAAATACCTTCGCTTGTAAAGCATGCTTCGTCAGTACACAATATCGAGGAACAAATTTCAGGATGTGTGTTCAGATTGATGTACACTGCCAACAGCTTGAAAGTTAACGACTCTTAACATACTTATTTCTCTAAATTTTCTAGTGTAAAACTGCATTTCAAGGAAATTTAATACCTGTATTTCTAAACTTCAAATTTTGACAGTAAGTAGACAGTGCTTCAAATAATTAATACTCCTATTAAATTTTAATGTGTGTAACTAATGCATATAAGTACAAATAATGAACTTATCATTTACATACATGTATCTTTATTGAATAAAATTGTTTTTAAATTAAGAAATTGCTTAGATAACTGAAATATAAAATAACATAACAAGAATTTAGAACGAATGCTGATTGAATTATTTTAATATTTTATCCATGCTCCATTGGCGTCGATTACTTGTTGTAAACGATTCCCGATTGACATAATAAGTGTTCTTGTATAATCTGGAGTTAGTTCTTCCCATGCTTCCACAATACTTTCCCAAAGTTCATTTCGATTGGCCGCTCTAAAATTGTTTCTGTACAAACGTTTTGTCATTCGTCCCCAAACGTTCTCAATAGGATTAAGATCAGGATTCTTTGATGGCCATGGAAGAATATTGATATTGTTGGTAGCAAGCCATTGACGCACAACGTTGGAGGTGTAAATTGGAGAGTTGTCGTGCTAAAAAATGAAATTGTTCCCAAAAAGCTGCGTTACCGAAGGTAACATAATATTTTCCAGGAGATCTCTGTAATGGTTTCCAGTCAACCTTCCTTCAACATTCCAGTAAACACCAGGTACCAAACAACTGATCCAAGTCCACACCTGCACCGAAAATCTACCACTACGGTGCGTTGACTTTATGTACCGTTTTTCATAACGCGTATTTGCAGGCCTCTACACACATACCGGGCCATCGTGGGATGACTGGAAGATCTTTTCATCTGAAAAATAACGCGTTCCCAGAAATCGGCGTTTTAATTTACATATAAATTAGCAAAATTTAATCTGTCTTGCTTATGCTGTGGCTCTAACGCAAACTTTTTGGAAGCAGAATAATTTTTTAGCCCTTGCCTTGCTCTTGAAATGGAACCCGGAAAATGGGTTTCGTATGCCGCTTGCACTGCCGTTCCAAAGGGGTTTCTTTGAATCCAATTCACCAATGAAGCATCATCCTCCAACGTTTAAATTTTTCTCACTTCACCACCATGCACATACGCTAGATCAACCCCTTGATCAATATTCTGCTTTAATTTAAAAATGCTGGTTTTACTAACATGCAGGTCATCTGCCACCGTTTGCATGCTCCAGCCATTTTCTAACAAAGTTCTTGCTCTTATTTTTTGAGCTTCACCGAGACGCGGCATCATACAATATTTACAGAAGTCTCAAATATTGTAATAAGAAAAATACAGTTTGACTGATTATATGACACTTATGACAGTCTACTAATAGCGTTTTTGACTTATCGCAGTTTTATGCGCTGAGTGTATTTTTCTCCTTTATTAACAGTATGTATTAAAATAAAATAGAAATACATTCTTGTGCATAACAGTACAAAATAAGTCAAAAGGGCTATTACATTATATAGGTAATAACGGTACATAAAGCCAGCTTTACACCAGGCTACGAAAATTTTCAGCAGTCGTTAACTTTCAAGCTGTTGGCAGTGTACATACATATGTACCGTCAAGCAAAGTCTGAACGTCGTGTATAGTCTTCAAAATGTAAATCATGCACACGTTGACAATGAAGTGGATGTAATAATTGTTCATGAACAACATTTATTACATTGATGTGATTTGTTCCAATATTAACTGCCATTGCACCTGTACTAGTGGAAGCATTGTCTTCTACTTGTGCCAACACTTCCTCTTCAAATCTACACAACCGTATCGCTCCAAAATGATGAATCAATCTACATACGCAGTGTAAATAAATTACACTTTTCAAAACATTAAAGATCTCTGATGTGTTAAGAAGTTGAATAGGATGTAAAATCAAACGAACCGTCGCAGAGAGAAATATCACGCAAAAACATTAGTCTATTTTTTCGCAAGTCCTCTCTTTTTATTCAAAGGTTATGGGAGTAAGTTTTTGTTTCCCAATACTGTTTATTGATCAAGCATATTTCATAAGGTAAACTATCTGTAATATAATTTAATGTCCCTACTTGCATTGTTTGTTTTTCGTTCTGAAATTACACATCCTTATTTCATCGTTTAGTATTAAAACAAAACGGCCTAGATAAAAATAATATTAATAAAAACTGTTTATTTTAACATAATCTATTTTCCATCAAAGTTTGTCGGTGTATTTTTTTTACATAGGTTGAATAGTCACGGAAATATTAAACTTTAAACATTGGCAAATAGATGGTCTTCCCCCTCCCTTATTATGACGAAAAAATGTTACTGAAGAAAGTTATCTGGTATTGAATGGGGTTTCAATTGATGATATCAAAGTTATAGCTTATTCTGAGATTTTCTGAGATAATAGGAATTTTAGATTTGAAGATAGCAGTTACGCCACCTGGCGGTAAAATCTGGAACTTGAAATTAATTTCCAGAAATTTCTCTTGGTTACTTTAACTATCAAATTTTTGTCCCGCAGAACCTAGGACAAATACTTTCCGAGATACAGCCGTTTTCGTCTCTTAGTGTGGGCTTCAATCAATGTAAGGATAAATAAGTTAACTTGCAGATAAAATTTTATTCGTAAGATAATTACAATGAAACGTTTATTGAGTGTCAAATAGAAGTTATCTGCAAAATAAAGCATTGTAGTTCCTAAATTTTATCTGCCAGTTAGCATTATCTGTCAGTTACTTATCTACCTAACACTTTTATCCTCACATTGATAAACCCACCCTTAGTGGCGCACCTTGTACAATAAATTGCCAGAAGAAATAAAAACGCTTTCACATGGCAGATTTGCGGTCGTAGTGAAGAAGATACTTGTGCATGAGGTTTTCTATTCCATCGAGGACTACCTTGCACTTGAGAGACGTCACGTATATTTCCACCTATTTGTGGAATATCTAACATGTTTTTTATAGATTATATCTGTCTTGATGTCGTATGTAATGACTATTGCATCGAAATATATTATATCATATCATATACATTTATACCGCTTTTCACCTTTATGAGCGCTAGTGTGACCGGTTAATTGTGAGTTCGATTTAAATCGCTTATCACACGCTTCATATTTATACGGCTTCTCATTCCTATGAGTTCTAGTGTGAGCGATTAATACTGATTTTGTTTTATATCGCTTATCACACATTTTACATTTATAAGGCTTCTCACCCGTATGAATTCTTTTGTGTGCGTATAAGTTGGCGTGTTGAGAATACCTTTTATCACACACTTTACATTTATAAGGCTTCTCACCGGTATGACTTCGAAGGTGAATGGTTAAACGTGCGTTCGCCTTGAATGCCTTATCACATACTTTACATTTATATGGCTTCTCATCCGTATGAGTTCTACTGTGAATGGTTAAATATGAGTTTATGCTAAATCGTTTATCGCACACTTTACATTTGTACGGCTTCTCACCTGTATGAATGATAGTATGAGCGACTAATTGTGACTTCCACTTAAATCGCTCATCGCACACTTCGCACTCATATGGCTTCTCATCTGTATGAATTCTAATGTGACGGATTAAATGTGATCTATTTGCGAATCCTTTATCGCACACTTTACATTTGTATGGCTTCTCACCTGTATGACTTCTGCTGTGAATGGCTAAATGTGTTCTCCTCTTAAATGCCTTATCACACACTTTACATTTAAACGGCTTCTCATTCGTATGAGTTCTAGTGTGAACGGTTAATACCGACTCTGTTCTATATCGCTTATCACACACTGTACATTTGTAAGGCTTCTCACGGGTATGTGTTCTGTTGTGTGCGTATAACATGGCGTATTGAGAAAATTTCTTATCACACACTGAACATTTATACGGCTTCTCACCTGTATGAATCCTAATGTGTTTGGTTAGGTTTGATCTTTCTGCAAATCCTTTGTCACACATGTTACATTTGTACGGCTTCTCGCCTGTATGAGTTCTGTTGTGAACGGTTAAGGATGAGTTTGAGCTATATCGTTTATCACACACTTTACATTTGTACGGCTTCTCACCTGTATGAATTCTATTGTGAATTGTTAAATCTGAATTCCTTTTAAATCGCTTATTACACACTTGACATTTGTGTGGTTTTTCACTGGTATCTGTATGAGCATGAGTAGTTAGCTGCAACTCAGACTCAAAGCTTTCATCACATAATTCACAATAATAGCGATTGTCTTTCATGTTGGCATTATTGTGGCTTTTTATGTGCTTGGTTAATGTAAGAGGCGACCTACAAACTTTTTTGCAAATATAACACTGGTTCTCTAACAAAACTTCCTTAATTGTTACCGAATGGTTATCCCGTTGGTGCGCAAGCAAATCACTAGAGGAACTGTATTTCTTCTGACAAACAACACACGACACGGAATTGCTTTCCACCATTTCTACCTCGCGCCCACCCAAACATTCAATGTTATTATCTGTAGTGATACAATGGTGTTCCAGAACGTCGACAATTTTCTGAAATTTTTTCGTGCATACGTTGCAATTGTAAGTGTTTTCTTCCTCGTTATACGTGTAATTCTCCGATTCTCGGTCACCATGAACCTCTATTTTATGCGCTTCAAGCAGTTCCTTTGTATCATAGAATTCACGACACCAACTACAAAAGCACAACCAGAACGATACGTCCTTGTCGTCCACATCCGAATCATTATCCTGAGTCGACCATTTTTCTTCTTTGCATAATAGGATGGGTGCATCTTCTAGTGATGTAGTTGGGTTCCTGAAAGTAATAAATGTTAGTTTCTTCGGTTTAACTTCCTGTGGTGTAATTAGCAGAACGTTTTGATGTAAAGCTATTAAAACGAGATTTATTGCATAGTAGCAACTTTATTGAATATGATTTACAAAATAGTTTATTTACAATTGCGTTTATTACAATTAACACGTACACTGCTGGCTGAAAACAGGTATGTAAATTTAATGCCTTAAAAGGCACTTTATTCAGTATGGAGTTGATATACTATATTATTCAAAAATTAAAGCACACTAGTATAAACGATGGTCTTATATATTGAACTATGATATACACAGGTTGCCTCACAGGATCAGTTTATTAAAATTTTATAAGATCCTCCCAATACGAAAACATTGAAAGTTTTGGATTGACTACGAAGCAACCAGAGGCTTGGAGAATTAACGTTCGAAAAAGGAGGCGGATGATGGGACTACAGTATATGACAAGGACAAACATGGTTTCTTTTCCTGCCGTTTCTTAAAGAAATACCGACAAACCTAAAACATGCATCCTTATTTCCGATTGCTGTGCAGGACAAAATCGAAAGAAGGGAAATTTTGTTTCAAAGGAACGCTTACAGCTCCGCTTTACTTGAACCGAATTTTGCAAACTTAGTCCCTTTAAAAACAGCATTCTTCCTCCAGTCTGATGCTTACAAATTCCAACCAATCTAGATAGCGCTTATTACTCATTCTCAGTAAACTACTTTACCATTTGGAATCATCCGTTATACGGTTTGAAGTGGAAGTTGGAGTAATTATATTTTTAATGTACTATTCGTTTTTATTTGTAGAAGAGAATGGCCGACTTTATACACTTTGAGTAAGTGTTCTTCCTTTCAGTATTTAGTTAGAATTTGTTATACCTGTTCATTGCGTAAACAAATATATGTATTAAAGTTGTAACTGATTAGAATAACTCTTAGTTACGTACACCACGTGTAATATATGTATTTTTAACTGCGTTACCATATGGTAACGCTAGGCGTTTCAAACTTCAGATTTTCCATATATTACAAAGGCGGTCTTACGCTGCACGAGACATTGGAAATTGCGTATGCAGATGATGTTGACGCAATTTATATAGAACCACCTGATGCAGGTGTACTAACTGACCAAGATTCGGGGGATGAGGATGGTGGAGGCACTATTGATAATTTGCCGGGTGCACAACTTCGTGCTAATGCAGAAGTTGTTTTAAGAGGTACTGATCGTGACGAAATTTTAGTATCACCTCAAAATGTTACCGATATCAAGTGGATATCAGGAGATGTGGAACACACACACAATAACTTTACCTATTTCGCCAAATTACGAAATGTATAAAAACTTATCTTGTGTAGAAATCTTCGAATTATTTTTCGATGAAGATATAATGAAGTTTCTTGTAGAACAAAGCTGTCGATACGCGTTATTTACTAATTTTCAGGATCCAAAAATATCAATCGAAGAAATGAAATGTTTTTTGGCAGTATGTACTAATTATTAGTGGATATAATGAATTATCTGGGAAGAGATATTATTGGGATTCGGAAAGTGACATGAGAAACAATTCAATGAGACGAGATCGATTTTTGCAAATATCCCCCGTGTTCTATACTGTGTAGACAACACCAAACCAGATCTTACTGACAAAATATGGAAAATGCGAAGAGGATTTCGGCTACGACGAAAGTATGGTAAAGTATTACGGACGTCATGGTTGCAAGCAATTTATAAGAGGTAAGCCAATAAGATTTGGTTACAAGATGTGGTCCCTGAACACAAAATCGGGCTATTTACTAAATTTCGAAATGTATTAAGGAAACAATCCAAGACGTAACGTGTAATATGAGAAGGAGTTTGGTAAAGGCGCTGCACCATTAGTAACCATGTTGGACGAAATACCTGTAGCAACAAAATCTACTTCGATAATTTATTTGCCGGTTCTAATTTACTCACTCATTTGAAGGAAAGAGGATATTTTGCAACAGACACAATACGAGAGAACAGAATACCCATCTATGGCCGGCACAGATCTGATGGACGAAAACGTAGCGCGACACGGGATAAGTGTACGAGGTAAAAATGATGGTGGTGTCTATTTTCTTGGATAGTAGATACATCAATCCACAATGCTTGGCAGCTTCACAAAAAATCTGGAGGTGATATAACACAGCTCGTATTTCGAAGGGAAATTGCTACAGCTTATCTACGTACTTTTGGTACAGCACCAAGAGATCCTGGAAGAATGGCAATTTCTAAATCAAGTGTATTCGGTTATTTATTTTTTTTTAAATGTTTGCATACTACAGGTTACCCAACGCCTAGCGTTACCATATGGTAACACCACATTTTCGAAAAAATGCTTACAAAAATAACGAATTTTATATTACTAGCTTGTATTATGAACAAATACAAGTCAAGGTATGTATGAAAGGTCTATTGTGTCCCCCCTTTCTTGCTATGAGGTTTAGGGTTTCTCGTCTTCATATCTGGCTTACAAGTCAAGGTAAACGTACAGTAAAAAAAATTTTAAACAAAAAATAATTCAGGCGCTTATGGGTTAAAATCGCTTATCACACACTTCACATTTATACGGCTTCTCACCAGTATGACTTCTACTGTGAATGGCTAAATGTGTGCTCCTCTTAAATCACACACTTTATATTTATAAGGCTTCTCACCGATATGTGTTCTGTTGTATGAATACCTTTTATCACATATTTTACATAACACATTTATAAGGCCTCTCACGCGTATGAGTTCTGGTGTGTACGTTTAAGTAGGAGGAGTGGTAAAACCTCTTATCACACACTGAACATTTATACGGCTTCTCACCTGTATGAATTCTAATGTGTTTGGTTAGGTTTGATCCCTCTGCAAATCGTTTGTCGCACATGTTACATTTGTACGGCTTCTCGCCTGTATGAGTTCTGTTGTGAACGGTTAAGGATGAGTTTGAGCTATATCGTTTATCGCACACTTTACATTTGTACGGCTTCTCACCTGTATGAATTCTATTGTGAATTGTTAAATCTGAATTCCTTTTAAATCGCTTATCACACATTTGACATTTATACGGCTTCCCAGCTATATCTGTATGAGTATGAGTCGTTAGCTGCAACTCAAACTCAAAGCTTTCATCACATAATTCACAATAATAGCGATTGTCTTTCATGTTGGCATTATTGTGGCTTTTTATGTGCTTGGTTAATGTAAGAGGCGACCTACAAACTTTTTGCAAATATAACACTGATTCTCTAACAAAACTTCCTTAATTGTTACCGAATGGTTATCCCGTTGGTGCGCAAGCAAATCACTAGAGGAACTGTATTTCTTCTGACAAACAACACACGACACGGAATTGCTTTCCACCATTTCTACCTCGCGCCCACCCACACATTCAATGTTATTATCTGTAGTGATACAATGGTGTTCCAGAACGTCGACAATTTTCTGAAATTTTTTCGTGCATACGTTGCAATTGTAAGTGTTTTCTTCCTCGTTATACGTGTAATTCTCCGATTCTCGGTCACCATGAACCTCCATTTTATGCGCTTCAAGCAGTTCCTTTGTATCATAGAATTCACGACACAAATTACAAAAACATAACCAGAACGATACATCCTTGTCGTCCACATCCGAATCATTATCTTGAATCGACCATTTTTCTTCTTTGCATAATATGGCGGCTGCTCCTTTCGGTGATGTAGTTGGCCTCCTAAAAATAATAGGTGTTAGTTTCTTAAGTGATTCATTTTCGTGTAATGTAATTAGCAGAACGTTGTGATGTAAAACTATTAAAGCAAAATTGATTAGATAATAATAACTTTATTGGATACATTTCGCAAAATAGGTTGATTACGTTAGAAAACCAGCATGAAAATTACAAACAAAAAACTAATATTGATACACGGCGCACATAAGAAAGTGCTGTTCGTTTTTAAATGTCTAGCTAAAGAATGTTAGACAACATAAAATTCCAACAACGTGCAGAATTAGCTACTACATCCCTGATTCAATTGAATTAATTTGTTTACAAAATGCAATATCTGTGGATTATTCCTCATACTATTACCACCAGCGGCGTAGCAGCCGGGAGTACAAGGAGTGCGATGCACATGGTCTCTAGAGGGCTCACGAGCCAATGGGGCCTTATTTAATACTTACCATTTTAACTTGTTTATTTTAATTTTTTGATAAATAAAAAAAATAAAATAACTAATTAATTAATTGATTATAGTAAGTTAAATACATTTTCTTAGATTCTTTCTTGCTTTCACTGAAGCAAAGATGGTAATTATTTCACTTAAATTTAATTTACGTGCTCTTTCATTTTTAATGCTAAAAGCGCCTAATTTGATAAGCGCTTCTGCCTCATAGAGTTTCTTAAATATGTTTTACGAAGTTTTAATTTTGAAGATGATCTTTCGGCGCTAGAAGTTGATGCGGGGAATGTTAAGAACAAAATAAGAGGGGTACAAAGTTCCGGAAATGTCGAACTGAGAAGAGAATAATCTGTAAATATTAATTCTTCCAATTCAAATACCGAATTAATATTTTCTAACTGTTTTTTAAAGGTTTTCCTGAAAGTTAGTATCTGTGGCTTAAAATCTGCTGTTAAATCGTCAGTATATTTGCGTAGTAAAGGTTGGCATAAATCAATTATTTCATCATCAGATAATTGTTTTAAATTATCTGGGAAAATTACTCCAAATAATTTATTTATTTCCGTAAAACTTGAAACTCCATCTTCAAAATGTCTTTTTAATTTTCACATTGTCATATGCTGTATTTAAAATAATTAATGCTTTTTGCAAATCAAAATTTTTAGTTTGCAATAATTTAGAAGCAGCATTGATTGCTGTTAATAATTCGGTTTGCATGACAATCTGGAATTTCAAATTGTTACATTTTCTTTTTTAAATTTATTCCATCATTCTTTTCACTGACGTTATTGCTAGTAAATATTATTTCTCAATTAAATCATGGAATACAGAAATTATATATACTGGATGTTTACTAATTGAATGTCAATATTTTAGGGGACGATTTTTGGTCCATTTTAAGAAGAAATCTTCATATGAACGTATGACCTAAACGTCTGTTAAAATAGGTAGCTGAAATTCCGTACGACCGCCACTGGTGGAACTAAAAAAAATGTGGTGGATTCAATAATGCCTCTTGATACATAGTACACTTATACTACATTTCATTAAAATATCAGTAGTATTACAGGAATTAATAAAAAACTATTTATTTTTGAAAACTCTACCACCCTGTATCTCAAAAGTTGAGACGTTTAGATCCTACGTTCAAATGAAGTTTTCTTTTTAAAATGGACCAAAAAATCGTCCCCTAAAATATTGACATTCAATTAGGAAACACCCTGTATATTATGTATATATTTCCTGGCAAGTTGGTTGTTTGGACATTTCACTTTAATTTATTAATTTTCCAAATCAACAAAATGACTAATTAATTTTGATTATCATAAAAATAAAACTACTTTTATTTGAAACATGTTTCGAACAAGGCACAAACAAACACAAATTAAAAAAATTAAAATGGCATTTAGAACTTAAAATGAGTTAGAAGAACATTAAAATTTTGAATAAAACAAGGAGTAAAGAGGGGCCCCTACATCCCAGTGGCACACAGGCCCCACCATACCAGCTGATGCACTTGAAAGTACCTTAATAATTTAATCTCCTCTTGCACTTCACAATGGAATGTAAAAATTATTTTTTGAATACTAAATTATGATAATTAAAGAACATGACCAGTATATGCTATCAGAGAGGTACATCAAACCAACGTTCCAGGGTGTGAACCAACTTTTCAATCATGAACTTTCAATAATATTTAAAGTTCTATTTATTCAGGTAACAAATGTTGTCTGATCTCCTCGAAGATCAATACACTTTTTCAAACGGTGCTCTAGTGTCCTCAAACCGTCGGAAAAGTAGGAAGTTTCGAGGTCTGCAAAATAATCATCTGTAGCGGCGATGACCTCCACATTTCAGGCAAATCTCTTTCCTGTCAGCGATTTCTTCAGGTTCAGGAATAGGAAAAAGTAACTGGGGGCTGGCTCCGGTGAATATAGACGATGAGAGACTAATTCGTAGCGCAACTCATTCAATTTGGACATGACGATGGGGATGAATGAGGCGGTGCATTGTCGTGGTGGTAAAGCACTTTTTTCCTTCAATGCTGTATCGAATTGTAGTCGATACTGTAGTCGATGAGGATCATACCTTGGATATCCCAAAAAATGGTCGCCAAGACCTTACCGGTCTGCTTCTGCTTCGACTGTTTCTTGGTCTCCGGTATGTAGTGGTGGATCCAGGTCTTATTTACGGTTAAGAAACGCAATCCTGGCCAGACACTCCTTCGAAACGGTCACCCGATTTCGTTAGCCATCGCGCCGAAAGCTTTTTCATGTCCAAAATTTCGTGCAGGATATGACCAACGCATTCCTCTGAGATGCCTGTTTAATCACCGATTGGCTAACACGGCATCATGAATCTTGTCGACTTAAAGATGAAGACGTCAGTCTTACTAGATACATGCGTAATGCTCCGACGGGCTTTGGGAGGACTATATTACACACACCAATTATCACAAGCATGTGTAAATTCTGAATAATAACAATAATAGTAATAATGATAATATATATTTTTATTAACGAACGATATACATACGAAATGCAAGCGAAAGCAAAAAAGCTAAACAAAAGAATTTATTACTAAAATAATAATGTACCTATAACTAATTCTAGGCAAAACAAAGCAGCATACCGTAAACATTTAACATGATACAATTTTAATTGTAAATTACCTTACTTTGCTCAACAATAATAAAATTACCATTCTTGCACTAAAATTGTCTTTCGTGTAGCTCGGCAATCCATTCATCGCTTGTACACAGAGCCAGTACTTAAAACACGTTTTGAAATAACAAGTGCGAAATTTTAATGATGTTCCCGAAATCTAACAGTTCTGAAAACTTGCAGACAGAAATAGTGTGATCTAGTCTCATTACAGGTTCTACATCAAGACTTACTTAAAAGGTAGCCTACATCGAAAACCAGCCGTTTCTGTATTATCAATTTCTTTTCAAATTACGTCGTGTTAAAATTTTCGTATTTCTGAAAATATTGCAGTTTATATATTAAGGCCTCATGTCCATATTGTCAACTGCAATGCATCTGCCCCAACGAGCCTGCAAGAGTAAGAACGTGTTGTTCTCTTGGAATGGGAAAACATTCCTCAAGCAACCATCCACAACTTAATATCAAGCTTACCCCGACGAATACAAGCGGTTATAAGAGCTCGAGGAGGTACATAAAAATTTCTGGGATAAATTCTTATTCTTTCAGTTGGTGTTAAAATATAGATTAGTAATTATCCGAAAAAGTGATAGTTCTAATCAAATTGAATGTATTTGTTTTCTTTTCCCGATTAAATTACATCTAAATCCCGGAGTTAAAAATAAGGTGATAGAATTGTTGTCTAATAAAGATAAGTTAAACACAGATTTAACACCATAAAGACAACAAGTTATCCATTACTGCATAATTATTGATAGATCAGGAGATAGATTACATCCAAATATAAAACATTTTATCTGCTTTGGGGAAACTCAACGTCGAAGTTAATCCGGAAAAATGAAAATGTTATCCTAAAAGAGTTAAGTTTTGTTAGAGCGTTCTTGTTCTAACACGAATAACGACCATTCTGCATACTTTGGTTAACGAAAATGGATGCTGAATTTTATTTACGCATCAAATATAGGAATCATAAGAAGTGGGTAAAAATAAATAGTGACTTTTACTGACAAAAGAGATCATAGATGATAAAAGTAAGTATCTGGTATAATTATTTATTATAGGTAAACCAGACACATTCATATCACAGACTGTAATAAATACAGATGAATATTTTTTACCAACATATATTCCTTTCCTATATTCTGCATTTGTGACAGTTTTTATAGTACCTGGCAGCATGGTGTCGGAGGCCTCGGTGTAAAAGTCCAAATGCATTCCTGAAGAATTTATTCTTTTCGAGATAAAACTAACACTTTTAAGAATAACTGTAACTCCTTTCGGGGTAACAGTTACTACGTCGAAAGATTGGTAGTTCTTTTCAATATAATACTAACACTTCTCAGGATAACCCTAACTCTTTTCTGGGTAACAACCACTCCCTCGGAAGTTAAGTATTTCTCCTTTTCGAGATTATACTAACACTTCCGAGTATAACCGTAACTCTGTTCGGAGTACAGTAACTACCTCAGAATTTAAGCTTATATCCTTTTCGAGATAATTCTAACACTTTTAAAGATAACTCCAACTCTTTTCGGGATAACAGTTACGATATCGAGATTAAGTATTTGTCCTTTCTGAGATGAGATGAACACTTTAAAAGATATAAGCAACTAACGCAGGGACAATGTTATTATCACTTCTGAATATAAAACTAGCACTTTTATTCTAACTCCAGTAATTTTAACACCAGAAGAGGATGGACGCGAGGGAACACCGAAAAAGTGTTGAAAAAGTGTTAGAATTAACTCCAGATTTTTATATGTGTACTATGTGTTATTGAAGTTCATTTTCTTTGTAAATTGAAAATTCTCTTTGAAAGGAAGTTCCATTTAAAAAATGTGACATTCATCGATGTAAACTTTATTGAAACGAAAGTTAATTTTAGACGGCTCTGTATACATCGCCCAACCTTGTATGTATAAACTTGCGAGCAAATTGACAATTTTCCTCTTAGACTTTTTCCGATATAATGTGTGATAAAAGGAGCTACGGTCCGACGCATCTTAGGTGCTACACCCTGTATATGTATAAATTTGCGAGCAAATTGTTAACCAGAAGCGTTACATTTCGAAGACCTTTGTCGTGTTTGAGTTTTACTGGTGGTGGCTAAACGAGTTTTGCTCGTGTAAGGCTTATCTCCTAAACGAGCTCTACTGTTTGGAAGACTTTGCATTTCCACGTCTCTTACGGTTAATATGAGTTCTACTATGTATTTTTAGGCTGGAATTGTGGTAAAATCTTTTTTCACACAGATCGCATTTATATGGCTTCTCACCGCTATGAACTCTAATGTGCTCAGTCAAACGGGTTCTTCTAGGAAATCCTTTATCACATATTTTACATTTATAAGGTTTCTCACCTGTATGTGTTCTAATATGACAGTCTAAGCTTCCTTTATGACGAAATCTTGCCTCACATATCGTACATTTATAAGGCTTCACACCAGTATGAATTTTAATGTGACTGTTTAAACGTGTTTTCACTGAGAAACGTTTATCGCACACCTGACACTTATAAGGCTTCTCACCTGTATGAACTCTAATGTGCTGTTCTAAGCTTCGTTTCTGTATATCTGTTTTTGCAAACATCACATTGATAAGGCTTCTCGCCAGTGTGGGTTTTGCTGTGAAGGAATAACCGTCCCCTCAGAGCGAATCGTTTACCGCACAATTTACATTTGTAAGGCTTCTCACCAGTATGAATTTTAGAGTGATTTTCTAAGGTAAACTTTAGCGTAAATCTTCTTTCACACACTGCGCATTCATAAGGCTTCTCACCTGTATGAGTTCTACGGTGCCCGGCTAATTGCGAACTCTGAGAAAATCGCTTATCACACACTTTACATTTGTAAGGCTTCTCGCCCGTATGAGTTCGCCTGTGGAGGTTTAAAACCCTTTTCTCGGTAAATCTCTTATCACATTCTTCACATTGGTAAAGTTTTGTATCTGCATGTTGAGTTCTAATATGAATGAATAAATCCTTTCTTTTGACGAATCGTTCATCACACACAGTGCAACTGTAAGGCTTCGTAAATATGTGAGTTCTTCTATGAGCATATATGCTACCCTTGCAACAGAAATTTTTATCGCAGACCACGCATTTGTAAGGCTTCTCACTTGTATGAGTTTGGGCACTTTGACAGTATTTGCATGTCTTTCTGCTGTCGCATGTACCAGCCTTACTATGGGTTTTCATACGTTTTTTCAAGTTAAAGTTCTTATCAACTGATTCACAAGAATATAGATTTTCCTTCTTCGTATCTACATTATGATTTTCCATGTGGTTGATTAATATATGACCCGACCTACAAACCTTTTTGCAAATATGACACTGATTCTCTAACAAATCGTCCTCGGCATTTTGGCACACGGAATTGCTTTCTTTCGATTGCGCTTTCTGTCTCTCCGATTGTTCAATACTGCTACTAACGCTGCTGCTATTTTGTCCCTTGTCATGTGTATCATTGCTCCATTCTTGGTCGCAGTGAACGTCCATTTTGTGCACTTCAAGGAGTTCCTTTGTATCGAAAAATTCGCGACACACCTTACAGAAATAAAACCAGAAGGATGTGTCGTTGTCTTCATCCTCTGAATCACTGTTATTAGTTGAAGACGTACCTTCGCTTATTTCTATCACTTCTTCATCAGGTATCTGTTTGACTGCTTCTGTAGATATAGTTGTGACCCTGGAAATATTAAAAATTAGTTTCTGAAATGATGCATCGGTTTGTAACATAATTAGTAAAGATCTGGAGAAAGAAACAGAGGGAGTAATAGTAAAGTAGTGTAGAGAAATATTATTTTATTTTATAAAACAGTTTCCTATCATATCTCACATCAATAATTGGTGGCCTCATTTTCGATGATGTAGACAGTGATTCCCTGGACGTAGAAGCTGATTGTGGCAACCGCCACAATTTGAATTGGTCCCCATCTTTTGTTTAGCATAACTTTCCTGACCGACCGCCTTCTCATACATAAGCATGAAAATTGAGGAAATTCAAAATTTCCTTTTTGAGACACCTAAAAAACTGGGCCTTAACTTGTGCTCAGGCGGGTTGATGCAAAAGTTGGCAGAGGAACCTTTTCCAGTAGGGTTTTCTACGAGAGCGTATTTTTATGTTATCTACCTAGCCATGAAAAAGAGCACATAAGAGAATTATGTAGTAAAAAATTATTTTTCTACGTAAGTCTCTTCACTTATTGCATTTTTTTTCCAATTGCCCCATACCCTCAGAAAAAAATTGCTTCGGTAACCCGGCAAAATATTCTTCAACGGCTTCTTTGAGTTCAACAGGTCGTCCGGATTTTGGGTCATCATTGATTGAATCTCGGCCACATCGAAAGAGTTTAGACAAATATTTTACTTGGAAATAAGATGGTGCATCTCTCCCGTACACAGGAACAATTCTTTCCTGAATTGCTTTTGGAGCATTGCCAGAAACTTTATTACGCTGCGATGTTCAACATTAGTTTCACTCATTTTATCGAGAAGTAGACCGTTTCAAATCTCTAACTTCTACTTCTAACAGTGACAGCTATTTTTCAATAATTTGTTTGACATCATCACTCTTTTGTTTCATGGCTAGGTAGATAACATAAAAATAAGCCGTCGTTGCAAAAAAATTCTATCTCATGTACGTACTCTCACAATAGATGCAAGGAATGTTGAATGGTGAAACAGTAATGAAAAATACCACAGTTCCCCTTAAATATATTTTTAATTAATTTAGAATTACAATCAACAAGACTTTACTTTTTAATTATAAAAAATGTTATAAACTTGTAATATGCGTTGTTTTACAAACTTATATTTGTTAGATCCAAACCATTACTGAGGGCAAATATAATCGATGACTGGGATTTTAGCCAACAATTCTTCGACGGCAAAAAATAAGAGCGTGAGGTCTTCCTCTTGTATCATTCTTATAGCGAATTTGTTTCTTGAGTAAAATGTATTAGCAAAGCTTTTCTCTTTTGTGAGTCCGCTGATGTCTAATTACGTGCGATTTCTGAGTATAGTGTTTATCACAAAAATTGCATTTGTAAGGCTTTTCTCCAGTATGAGTTCTATTGTGAGTGCTTAGATATTCTTTGCAAGCAAAATGCTTGTCACAAATATCACATTTGTAAGGCTTTTCTCCTGTATGCGTTTTAATATGTGACAGTAAATTTCGCCTTTCAGTGAAAGCCATACCACACAACTCACACTTGTAAGGTTTCTCTCCCGTATGCGACCTGTTGTGTCTGATTAGATTTTGTCTTTGTGTAAAGCGTTTATCGCACAAATCGCATTTGTACAGCTTTTCCCTGTATGCGTTCGATTGTGTCTTAATAAGTCTGCCCTAGCATTAAAGCTCTTATCACAAATCTCGCATTTGTAAGGCTTCTCTTCTCTGTGAGTTCTGTTGTGTGTAATCAATCGGTGTTTCAAAGCAAAACGTTTATCACATAAATCGCATTTGTAAGGCTTCTCTCCGGTATGAATACTGTTATGAGCGATCAGATTAGATTTCTGTACAAAGTGCTTATCGCAAAGCTCACACTTATAGGACTTTTCTCCGGTATGAGCTATTTTATGAGCGACTAGACTTGATATGTGAGAAAAGCACTTATCACACAAATCACATTTGTATGGTTTTTCTCCTGTGAGTTCTGTTGTGTGCGATTAAGTGATGCTTTTGAGAGCGAAGCATTTATCACACACATCGCATTTGTAAGGTTTTTCTCCTGTATGTGTCCTATTATGATCGATTAGGTTTGATTTGCGGGTAAAATGCTTGTTACAGAGATCACAATTATAAGATTTTTTGCCAGTATGGATTGGATTCAATACTTGGTGATGGTGCATTACTGTTTTGTGCGCATCAAGTAGTTCCTTTGTGTCGAAAGATTCGTTACACAGGGTACAATAGTAAAACCAAAATAATTTGTCGTTGTCGCCTCTTTCCCAATCGCCATCGTCGGTTGAAGATGTTTCTTCTTTTATTTGTTGTTCATCGATTATATGAACTCCTTCTAGGCTCCTTTGATTTAATTTCGGTTTTTAATTCGAGCCAGTGCAGGTTTGATCCTAGAAATTACGGATATTAGTATAGAAATGGATTAATCGCTTCTAGCAAACAATGATCCACAATACTATAAGCTGTTTTGGTGTGAAGGGAATTTAATATGACAGAGTGAAAAAAAAACGTTTTGTTTACACAATATTTCTGTAAAATGTTAATTATTAATAAAGTTAAAGTCAATGTTGCGAAACAAAGAATCACTGTATCGGAAAAAATTAAATTTTTCCACGTCCTAAAACCAAGCACATCTAGAGAATGTATCATTGCGGTTTTTTTTTTTTGTTATATTTAAAATGTTCATGACTTAGGACTTGAATTTCAGATGGCTCGGAGACATGTATTTCTCTTTCGTTAATCTGGAAATCAAAGCTTGGTTCAGATAACGAAGTTGAAAGTTGAACATAATTATCAAGAGAAGATAGTTTCTCTTCAATAACAGTTAACTTAGACCTAGCTCTGCTAAAGGATTTGACGCTGGTTTATTTTGCAGTGCACCTTCTTCTACAGACTGTAAATTTGTTTGATTTTTTACTATGACTTCTAAGTCCTCTTCATAATTTATATTAGGCAAAACGTTTTTAGGGGCAAAACCTTTACACCTTATTTCAAACATGGCCTGATACAAAATATAGTTAACGCCACTATTCTGAAATCTCCTCTTCGTAAGCAGAACATAACGTAAGGCTGCTGACCAGTGGCGGAGTTTATTATTACGCTGCTTACACTGAGTGACATTATGAGCATAACATATCCAGTCAGCAAAATATTACAAGACCCTGGATTGGACGTCGCGATGGCAAAAGCGAAATTAGATTCGACGCTCAAGGTGCACGACTGCATGAGAGCTAATGCTGATAGCCACTTTGCTCGTATTGTTGAAGAGGCGAAGGCAGTTATGGAAGAGTTAGACGTGGAGATGAGTGTTCCTCGTAAAGACACAGGGAAAACTGTGATCATTATGATCATCATAATGATGATGCTATGACATATTGGAAAAGAACTGTTTTTATTCCAACACTAGACCATGTTACGACTGACATAAGAGAATGTTTTGTTGAAGAAAATATTTAAAATTCAACATACTTTTGCCCTCACAACTACTGGAACATGCCAGTAATGATCTTCCACATAAATTGAATCAGTGCTTAACTGAACTATCGTTCTTCCTACGTCCTCGTCCTATCCTACTTTGCACACGCTGTACAAAATATTTGCGTGTCTACCTGTACCTATTGCTACAGTAGAAAGAAGTTTTTCAACATTACAGCGTACAAAGACATGGCTGAGGTCGACAACGAAGGAGGATCAACTTAATGGCTTAGCTCTGTTGAACACTCACCCTGAAATTGATTGTCCTATTGACGATGTAATTAAGGAAGATTAGGGGCATAGAATTCATCATTTAAGAAAGAGAGCCACAATTGTAACTTTTTTATATCATAAGATGGCCTTGTCTTGTATATATTACAATCTGTTTAAATAAAAATTTACATGTGACTTATTTTTTTTTTCAAAAGTAAGGTATTTAGGGGTATCTTGAGCTCCTTGAATTTTTTCTGTATCCGCCACTGCTGCTGACCAGTTCCTGCTGTTATTGTCTTTGAGCCACGAACAAAGCAAATTTTGCACGTCCTGATTCGTACGTTCGACGGAGCCTGACTTTGAGAGTGTCTGGGCTTGCCATGTAGCTCTGCAACCATTTCGCGCGACATGCTACATAGTTCGTTAAAAGTATTGTTAGCAAATTCTCTTCCATTACCACTCTGCAAAATGGTGGGCACACCAAAAATGGCAAAAATATCCAAAAGCACACAAGGTACTTCTTTTGCTCTTTTGCATTTAAGAAATCGAAGTTTAGTGGTCTTGGTATACAATTATTAGCCCGGTCGTTATAAATAATGCTATGCCATTATAAATAATGCATAGAATAACCAAATTGACCGTAGCATATACACTACAAAAATAAAAAAACAAAATAAAATTAAATAAAAATGTACAAGTAATACAAGTGGCTTCTTCAGATGTAAAAATGAATTGGGAGCAACAGAAGGTCACGCTAATTCGACGTGTAAACCACGCTAGAGGCGAAAACCTTCTGATTCTCTGATCAGAAAGTTTTCATCGCATAGTAGAAATTCAGACCACGAAAACCTTTCATATCACAAAACAGTTAGTTGTCTTGCATTTTTGAAGCATTTTCTTCGATTGGATAAGTTTCTGCCTCAACAATTCTCTTGATAAATGGCATCAATACTGCGTAACGGAAATTATGCTATTTCATAATTAGGGCTGCGTTCATATCTGAAAAGTCATTTTTAAAGTTTAAGAATGTATGTATCGGTGTACTATTCGTTTCAAATTACGTTGTGTACGGAAGTGAGAGGAAATTGTACTTCACATTTTTCATCAGTTTCTTCATTAACATAGAGTTATAAATAAAACATTTTTTAGTAGCTCTATAGGAAGGGATGGCTTCCTGGAATAGCTCTAACAAAGCCAAGAAAAAGTTTATTTAATCAGTAATTGTTTATTTTGCAAGTTTGTAGAAATACTGACAGAAATACAGTACAAAATGGACACTTAAATCATAATAACTGCACCTACCATAAGTCATAACTCTACAGCATTTTGTTTCGATATCTTTTCTCCTGATACTACTCATTAGCATCTTTTCACCTCCAAACACTAAATCAAGTGTAAACTAGTTTGTTTCCGCATGAGATCTTCGATGTCTCAGGAGGTTTTTCCTTTGAGTAAAGACTTTATCACACAGCTCGCATTTGTATGGTTTTCTCCTGTATGTGTTCTCGTGTGAGCATCTAGGTATTGCTTGTTGATAAAACATTTACCACACAGATCGCATTTGTAAGGTTTTTCTCCAGTATGAGTTCTATTATGGGTGTTGAGATCTCCCCGACGCGCAAAACGCTTACCGCACACCTCACATTTTGTAAGGCATTTCTCCTGTATGTCTTCTCTTGTGTGTGATTAAGGTTTGTTTTCGAGTAAAACTATTACCACACACGTCACATTTAAAAGGCGTTTCTCCTGTATGAGTTCCTTTGTGACTGATTAGATGGTGCTTCTGAGTAAAGCTCTTACCACACTGATCGCAATTATAAGGTTTCTCTCCTGTATGAGTCCTTTTGTGAGATTTTAGGTGTCCACTACGAGCGAATCGCTTCCCACACTGCTCACATTTGTAAGGCGTCTCTCCTGTATGCCTCCTTCTGTGAGTGATTAAGGTTTGTTTCGAGTAAAGCAATTCCCGCACACGTCGCATTTATAAGGCGTTACCCCCGTATGGGTCGCTTTATGACTGATTACGTGGTGTTTCTGACTAAAACGCGTACCGCACTGATCGCAGCTGTAAGGCTTCTCTCCAGTATGAGTCCTCATGTGAGTGGTTAGGTGTCCAGTACGGGGAAACCGTTTCTCGCACATCTCGCATTCGTAAGGCATTTCCGCTGTATGTATTCTGTGGTGGGTGATCAGAGTTTGTTTTCGAGTAAAGCGCTTGCCGCATAGATTGCATGCGTAGGGCTTCTCCCCTGTATGAGTTCTATTGTGAATGATTAGGTTACCTCTATGTTTAAAACGTCGCCCGCATACTTCGCATTTGTGGGGTTTCTCGCCTGTATATTCGTCTTCGTGTGTATCAGGTGTGGAATTAATCAGTGTTTGTTGGGGGTGGACTTTTATTTGATGTTCCTCAAGGAGTTCCTTGTTATCGAAGAATTCATGACATTCATGACAGACACACAACCAGAACGACTTATCGTCTTGATCCATTTCCGAATCGCTATTATCTATTGAAAATGTTTCCGCCTTGACAATCTCTTGATGGAGCTCTGCAAGACTTTCGGGTCTTTTTAATCCTAAATTACTGCTCGGAATTCGCAATGATTGAGTCTCCGTCCTGAAAATAGTGAGTATTAATGTTAAAAAGCATCAGTTGTAGCTAGCTAATTAATTATAATTACGGAAAAACAGAAAGAGTTGATCAACACTAAGTGAGGTAATACACAAATTTATTATAAGAATAAGAATTTATTGATTTGATCTGTACATAATAATACGAGAAATATCAATAGCTATATTGAGTAATAATAATATTAATAATTTACTAGCCCAACAGAATAAAGCGGACTTAAGTTGGAACCCAATCGGACACCAGATGTCGCAATGCTTCTATTGTATACTGCTTCCGCAAGAAAATGTGTGCACACTGTTAGGCTTCAGACAGTAGGTCTGAATTGGATAAATCAATGTTAGTTTGGCTGTTGTAAAGCAAGATTTCAAAAGTAAGTAAAGTAAAGTAAAATCGGTCGGAACAGATCACCAGATGTCAGGATAGGATTAATCTTCGCTACTTTCCAAGGAGTTGTCCGGATCTCGTCTTTGAAGACAAACTAATTCTAATATAATTTTCAGGTCACCATACAGAGAATTTTGTATAGCTTATATTTATATGCTTACGTTTGTTACACAGCTTGTATACCTAAGCCTTGTCTACTGGAGCTTGCATGAGTTCTACTGTGAATGTTTAAGCTTAGTTTGTGACGATATCTATTACCGCATATTTTACATTCGTACGGCTTCTCACCTGTGTGAATTCTATTATGCATCTGTAAGCTCGACTTGTGAGAAAATCTTGCTTCACACATTACACTTGTAAGGCTTCTCACCTGTGTGAATTCTATTATGCATGTGTAACTTCGACTTCTCAGAAAATCTTGTTTCACACACATTACACTTGTAAGGTTTCTCACCTGTGTGAGTTCTATTATGTTTGTGTAAGTTCGACTTGAGAGAAAATCTTCTCTCACACATTACACTTGTAAGGTTTCTCACCTGTATGAACCCTAATGTGATCAACTAAGTACTGGTACAAAGAAAATCTCTTATGACACACTTTACATTCGTAAGGCTTCTCACCTGTGTGAGATTTACTGTGAATGTCTAAGCTTTCTTTCTTACAAAATCCTTTATTACAAACATTGCATTCATAAGGTTTCTGAGCTGTGTGAGTTGCACTGTGATTGTTTAGATTCATTCTTCGAGAAAATCCTCTACCCACACTCTACATTTGTAAGGCTTCTCGCCTGTATGAGTTCTATTATGACTTGCTAAGCTCCCTTGTTGAGAAAATTTCTTGTCGCAGATTCTACATTCGTAAGGTTTTTCACCGGTATGAATTCTGTTGTGAACACGTAGGTGCCCTTTGTCAGTAAATTTTTTATCACACACTTTACATTTGTAAGGTTTCTCACCTGTATGTACGCTCATGTTTTATAAGTGCTGAGTTACGGGAGAAACGTTTACCACAAACCTTGCAATCGTTATTTATTTTATCAGGTCGGGTATGAACTATTTCATGTTGCCGTAGATTCCATGTTTGGGAAAAAGTTCTATGACAGTAACCACATTTATGTACTGGATTCTCTCCATGATTCAAGGAATGCGATGAGAGGTCCGCCGGACATTTAAAATATTTATCACAAAGTTTGCAACGCAGAGACATTGCACTTACATGAGTTTTGATGTGTGTAGTTAATTGGAACTTTGACTTAAAGTTTTATCACATACCGCGCAGCAATAGCGATTACCCTTCGTTCTACTGTCGTGGCTTCGTATGTGTCTGTTTAATGTATGACGCGATCTACAAATTTTCTTGCAAATACGGCACTGATTTTCCAGAAAAGCTATACTAATTGTTACTGAATGGTTATTCTTTTGATGTAGAAATAAGTCATTGACGCTAGGACATGTTTTCTGGCAAATAATGCACCCTACAGAATTCTGTGCCTTCTCTTGTCCTGCATACTCACTCAAACAGTCCGTATGCTTATTTAGATTCTTATCCGGGGTGTAGTTTGGTAGTTTTTGATCACTATGGGTCCCAATTTTGTGCGCTTCAAGTAGTTCCTTTGTATCGAAGAATTCACAGCACACGTTACAGAAATAAAACCAGAACGATTGATCGTTGTGTTCCACTTCTGGGGCTACTGCCTTCAGTCGAACAGATTTCTGAGCTGGTTGTGTGAAGATCGATACGGAAACTCTCTCCTACGCCTTCTGGTGATGTATTTGAGTACCTAAAAATACCAAATATTAATGGATAAATTGAAGACTCCTATCAATAGAACCATAAAATATACAAAAACATAACTAATAGTTTAGGAAAGGTAAAATAAAAAACATCTAACAAACCACAATCTCCTTTGTCTTATGTTTTTATTATCTATAAATTACGAAACTTGAATTAATCGCATATTCATTCAAACTAAAGTTAAGGTGTATTGGCGTAAAAATTATTGGGCCACACATGTAAACGTGTCAATTCTTCATTATAGGTACTATACAGAATATTAAGTCAAAATCCTAACAAAAATGAAGAATACATTCCATTGCATTTCTTTATTAAATATAAAGTTATAATACCATAAAATCGAATTCAGATAATCTCTTTAATATCATTGGCTGTATAGGGTGAGTTGTTTTGGTTGTCTTTGTAGGCTATCTTAGAATCTAGAATAGATAGGCAAAAACTGATGGCGCACTTTCGATCTCACGAGGGTAAATCGAAAAATAGTCAATTCTACGTTTTTAGGTGGTTTATCAAAAATGTGTTCAAATATCTTTTTATATAAATTGAAAGAGGAAGACAGTGGCGTACTCAAAGTTTTTCTAGGGTTTTTAAATTTGGAGTTATCATACATGAACAACTTATTTTAATTGGAACACCCTGTATATTATTGCATCATTTGTAAGCTTTGTTTCAACCGTAATAGAAAATATATAAATAACTTACACTTTTCTCTTGGAATAAGAATAATACAATACAAAGTAATTTATCAAGGAGATTTCTATATTTTAATTTGAACATCGAGAATGTAACAGCAAAAACACAAAATATGTTAAATTAAATGTTCAAATTGCAGCCCCCCTTGCCGAATACATAATCGACATCTCTTTTAAACAGCATTGACTGCGTTATGAATGTGGATGTTGGTAATTTTTCGAATTAAAGTTTCAAAATTATCCCTCAGTTCACGTAACGTGTTCATTGTTCCTTTATATATTATATCCTTTAGGTAGGTACCCCCAAAAAAAGAAATCTAAAACAGACAAATCAGGCGATCTTGCAGGCCAAGGTATTGCTCCTCTCGTTCCCAGCCATTGATTTGGAAAGGTACCATTTAAAAGTATTAACAATCCCGCGTTATGTGCGGGGAAAACTATTTGTTGTCTCTCTATCAATGGCAAGTCATCTAAAAACTCTAATTTTTCTTCCAGAATATCTCTGTATAAAGCGCCATTTAAATTATCATCATAAATATGGTACGTTATTATTCGGTTGTTGTAAATAGCAACCCATACGTTAAATCCGACAATTTCCTTGTCTTACAGGTTCAGACCAGTCATAACTGTTGTAGCGGTTGTAAATTCCATCAATGCTAATACGTGCTTCGTCTGTCCATATGACATTTCTCCCAAAATTTTGATTCTGTCGAATTTTCCTCAAATACCACCTACAAAATTGTAATCTTCTATGAGCATCTACCGGATGAAGTTTATGCACTTTTCTGGTTCTGTAAGGTTTATACTTATGTTTTTTTCAATACAGAAACTATGCGAGAGATATGCCTAAATCTTTTTCGGCATTTCGGGTTGATTTTGTTGGATTGGCGGTAAAATATCCTAAAATACCAGGGAGCGTTTTTATATTCGTGGAATGGGGGATAAGGGGTGGAAATAAAAAAACCAAATTATTTTTCTTTTTCAATATATTCACCTGCAAGACGGATACATTTTTCACATATTTCAATTAATTTATTTATACCCTCATAAAAAAATGATTTCTCTTTATCTGCAAAATACGCCGAAACTGCCTCCTTGACTTCATCATAGGCAGTAAATTTTTTACCCCGCAGCTCATTTTTCATTTTCGGAAACAGGTAATAATCACTCGGGGCCAGGTCTGGGCTGTAGGGTGAATGATTCACAATTTCGAAGCCCACCTTATGCAGGGCAGCTAACGCAACGCGGCTCTTGGGAACGGGCGCGTTGTCGTGCAAAAGCAGCACATCTTTCGTCAATTTTCCCCGTCTTTTCTCTTTAATGGTTTCTTTTAGTCGCTCTAATATTGAAGCGTAATATTCTCCGGTTATAGAAACACCTTTATCTTTATAATCAATCAACAATATTCCTTCCGAGTCCCAAAATACCGTTGCCATGAGTTTCCCAGCTGATTGTGACACTTTAAATTTCTTGGGAAGTGCTGTGCCCTTTTATGCCACTGCATGGAGTCTTGTTTGGACTCAGGTTCATAATGATGAACCCAAGATTCGTCTCCAGTAGCAATTCGACTCAATACACCATCCTTGTCTTCATTACAGAGGTCCAAAAATGCACGCGAACACTCTACGCGGTGTTGTTTTTGCGGCGGCGTGAGCATTCTCGGCACCCATCTTGCGCTGACCTTAGACATGCCGAAATGATCGTGTAGGATTTTAAAAATTGTTGTATCGGATACTCCAACCATTTCTGCGAGTTGTTTCTTCTTTAGTCGAGCATCTTCGAGTACAATTTTTTCAACTTTTTGGATAAGTGCTGCCGTGGTCACCTCAATGCTCCTGCCCGGCCTCGGGTCGTCTTCAAGGGATTCCCTTCCTTGTTTAAACAAACTATGCCACTTGTACACCATGGTTTTTCCTGGACAAGAGTCGCCGTAAACCAATGATATCTCATTCATTATGGTCGCGACTGATTTTCCTTGCCTGGTAAGGAACTTTATAACGGCACGATATTCGATTTTTTCAATATTTCACTTTTCACTCTTCATTATGTTACTTGGTTGACGATAGCTCAAAGACTAACTGTCTAATAACAATGAAACTTCGTATTTATACTAATTATGAGTCGCTGCACAGGCCACGCCTCCAATGCGCCTAATCACCTCCCTACAACCCGCTCATTCCGCGAATATAAAAACGCTCCCTCGTATTTATACTGTCATCTGCCTCATTTCGTTTATTATATTTTTTTGATCGAGGTTTATTCGATATATTTCCAAATTACTCCAAATTCGACACATGAGCTTCCCACTAGGTTGAGAACGTTCGGGGTATCGTTGAAAATATAATGCACAAGCAGCCTCAGCATTCTTTCCGCTTTAACTGTAACTATTGTTCATTTTAACAATTTTTACGTGCAAATAGCAACGACAAATAAGTATTTACCATTGAAAAAATTCACAATGACAACAGTATGTTACTAATAATGAAGTATACGTTCGGTGTTAACAATAACATATTTAGTAATATTAATATAGTACGACAAAATCAAGAATGGTCCGGTATATTGTAACCAGCTTAACCATTCTTATTTTTGTCGTACCTTATATCATCATAGAGATTTATTTATGAAGTGTTTATTGTTTGTTGAAAAATATGCCACAGGGGGTATATAATGGTAGAAAATAGTAAAGCGTATTGTACCAATAGGGAGTAATCAAGCAATGCAGATTCAAACGAAACCTCCATTTTGTAACTTAGATTAGGAAAATCTACGAGATTGTAGTAGTAGTCGTCGCGTAGTAGTAGTACTAGTATAAACCACCTAATAACGTAGATATGACCATTTATTGAAATTGACTATTTTTCGATTTACCCTCGTATCTCCCAAATAACAAGTACTAGAAAAAATCAATTGTAACCAGTGATTAAAGTTCAAAAAAGGAGATCGAGAGTGTGCCATCAGTTTTTGCCTTTTCTATTCTGGATTCTAAGACAACCTACAAAGACAACCGAAATAACTCACCCTGTACACTAGTTATTTAATATTACGTGAGTGAATACTAAACTTAGTTTAAATCTATTAATCAAAATCACGAATGAAATAATTAACTATAGGAAAAGGATACCTTTAGATTTATTCTACATTCATCAAGAATGAGGATAGCATAGGTTCACTAGAGATATCCAAATCAATGTCGAGTCACGTATAAAAATATCAGTGAATTTAAAATATCCGCATACATAGCGTATCTAAATATAAAACATATAAAAATCAACCATTTGTAAACAAAGGTAGGTATGTGGATGACGCACATGCGCTTGCGCTCATTTTTGAGCTATTAATTAGAACTTCTTCGTCATGGCAGTACTACCAAAGTCTATAGAAACCTAACCTCTTCCTAGTGATTTCCAACACCGCTTATTCTACTTCTTCTCCCAATATGTGTACCACGCACACAAATCGTTGTACCCCACCAATAACCCTTGCAATAAATTTAAGTGATTCAACACTTTTAGATAACACTCAACCGACGCCGCACAAGTCATTATTCTGACGCACAGCGGTGTCAATATTGGCGGGGTTATGTATGTACTAACACTGCTTCCCTTTTCTGCGCTACAGCAACTTACTACTATCTGTTGGCGTCTTAAAAAGCCAGCTCTAAGTAGATATGTACAGTCGTAATCACTTAAAATTGGTGCTTAAACGACAATGTAGTACTATCTGTTTCAAATTAAATTCGACTTTTTCAGGGGTGAATTACCATTGAGTAAGTACAGACTTTGCTTTAAAATAAATTCCATTTCTTTACGGAAGGCTACTATTTCAATAAATTTCTTTGGAGTAACTAAATTTGCTTTAAAACAACGTTTGTATTTAATAAATACACATTCCCTGCTGTCAAATTTGCATTTAGTTTAAAGAAGATAGTACATGATATTACATTACATCATAATTTATTAAAAGGTTACAATGTTTTTCACTGGATCTCTTGGTGCAGAAGTAGAACATTAAACACTTTCACCCACTAAACACCAAACAAGTTTTAACTAAAACACCGAGGCGTTTCAACAGCAATGCTGTCATTATTTTTATTTTTTTTTATAATGTGGTGGGTGCTTAGTTGCAGTGACTCCGTAAACTGTATCGCTTGTCTAGCTATCACTGCAACTCTCGCGGTGTAGTCTTTGATAATGACAGCATTGCTGTTGAAACGCGTCGGTGTTTTAGTTAAAACTTGTTTGGTGTTTAGAGGGTTAAAGTATTTAGTGTTCCAAAGGTTACAATGTTTAACTGTTAAATTGTAAACATGTATGTGATAAGAGCAAAAGCACAAATAAATTAATCTACAGGGGTGGGCATAAATCACCTGGCAAATTTGCACAAATTAAAAAAAAAAATAAGTAATTTTAAAAACGATAACACAACATTAAAAAACGTTGGATTTCTTTCTTTACACCGCAAAAATATTTACAATAGGTGTTCAAAATGTTCACCGTTCATCTCGACATACTTCAAATAACGCTTTTCGATCGAATTAACAATACGGGCGACCATCGCGAGGTCTTCATTAATGATATCGAACTCGATCGTTATCCAATGTTTGAAATCTTCTTTGCATGTTGAACACTACCGGTCTCTTCAAACATTTTGGCTAATTCATTCATGTAATTGCGGTTTGGGAATTGTGTATCAGGCCACCTTTCTCTAAAACCTCCTTAATGGCTCCATAATTGCGATTAAAACAATAAAACTGTTACTGGACCGGTATTGACCTGTCTCGAGCTCGACAAGCATACTAACTTACTAACTGACGCATGCCCTGTTTTCAAGGCTGCCAGGTGACTTATGCCCACCCCGTTATGAAAACAAAATAACAACGTTTTCTTATTATATTTAATTATACTTAAAAATACAATAAAGGAATATGAAATAATAGAAACAATAATAATAACATATCATTTAAATTCGAATAATAACTGTATTTTGAGATATGGCAGGTCATATGTCGTAACTACACATTTACAAAGTTTGTCTTAGCTTAGTCAAATATTGCTACTTAATATTTTTTAATTTTAAATCTCCTCTTGGAGGTTCTCAAGCACCTTTACAACATGTGAACTTTTCGAAAGAAGATTAATTTTGCTTGTTTCCGATAACCCAAAATTACACAATTCAACCATTTAGACATGGATGCCTTTGAATCATTTAAATTCAAATTAAGAGATATCGTGTATTGTTTATATTTAAACAATAGCAACAACACATTATCCACTTTCATTACCATTAATTTCAGCAAACCAGGCACTTATCAGTTGAGCAACAGTCTCGAAGAAAAACATGCAACTGCATCACCATCAAATACTATACATAAAGTTGAAGCAGAACCTTAAACAATTGGACTAACGTCTAATGGAAGCAAGTAAAGGCGTAAAAAGGCACAAGAACACATAATGCACACGTATACGCAGATTCGGAGCAGATTTTTTCTTGATTATTGTTTAAGCACATTAATATACCAGGTTTCACTAGAAAATGCCTTAAGCTGTAACTCTAGCCAGTGGCAGCAACGTTCATGCCGAGGCTTCTCAAGGAAGATCAAGCGGATTATGGCGAAAGGTGTGGTGAACGTTATACAAAATATTGAAGCAAAAATAAAATTGTCTAAGACGAGTACCTGAAACATGGAGAAGAAAAGAAGAAGAGGACCAAGAAGGAGATCGAAGCGAGAAGAAAAACGGCATATCGCGCATCTGGATATCTTTCTATTCCTGCGAAATTTTAACAACCTCTTTTAGAAGACCATGAAATTTACACTCTCCATCGGCATGCGCTCTACAGCGATATTATAAAGGAAGCAATTGTATGGAAGAATTTTGTGCACCTTATATTTATGTGCTTACGTTTCTTACACACTTTTTACACCTAAGCCTTGTCGCTTGCATGAGTTCCATTGTGAATGTTTAAGCTTGCTTTGTGACGATATCTATTACCGCATATTTTACATTCGTACGGTTTCTCACCTGTGTGAATTCTATTATGCATGTTTAAGCTCGACTTCTGAGAAAATCTTGTTTCACACACATTACACTTGTAAGGCTTCTCACCTGTATGAAGTCTAACATGACAGAGCAAGTGCGGGTACTGAGTAAATCTTCTATGACACACTTTACACTCGTGAGGCTTCTCCCCTGTGTGAATTCTACTGTGATAGTGTAGTCCGGTTGTACTAGAAAACCTTTTATGACATATTTTACATTGGTAACGTTTCTCGCCAGTATGAATTGAACTATGAGTGTATAAGTGCACTCTCTGAGAAAATTCTCTTTCACACACTTCGCATTTGTAAGGTTTCTCACCCCTATGAGCTTTTATATGATTTACTAAGGTTGACTTGTGAGGAAATTTTTTATTACACAGTTCACATTTGAAAGGTTTCTCACCTGTATGAGTTCTTCTGTGTGTGCTTAAGGTGCCTTTTTGAGAAAACTTCTTGCCGCATACTTTACATTCGTAAGGCTTCTCACCTGTGTGAAATCTACTGTGAAGGTCTAAGCTTGTTTTCCGACAAAATCCTTTATTACAAACTTTGCATTCATAAGGTTTCTGAGCAGAGTGAGTTGCACTGTGACTGTTTAGATGCAATCTTCGAGAAAATCTTCTACCACATACTTTACATTTGTAAGGCTTCTCACCTGTATGAGTCCTATTATGACTTGCTAAGCTCCCTTGTTGAGAAAATTTCTTGTCGCAGATTCTACATTCGTAAGGTTTTTCACCGGTATGAATTCTGTTGTGAACACGTAGGTGCCCTTTGTCAGTAAATTTTTTATCACACACTTTACATTTGTAAGGTTTCTCACCTGTATGTGTACGCTCATGTTTTATAAGTGCTGAGTTACGGGAGAAACGTTTACCACAAACCTTGCAATCGTTATTGATTTTATCAGGTCGGGTATGAACTATTTCATGTTGCCGTAGATTCCATGTTTGGGAAAAAGTTCTATGACAGTAACCACATTTATGTACTGGATTCTCTCCATGATTCAAGGAATGCGATGAGAGGTCCGCCGGACTTTTAAAATATTTATCACAAAGTTTGCAACGCAGGGACATTGCACTTAAATGAATTTTGTTGTGTCTAGTTAATTGGAACTTCGACTCGAAAGTTTTATCACATACCGCGCAGCAATAGCGATTACCCTTCATTCTACTATCATGGCTTCGTATGTGTCTGTTTAATTTAAGACGCGATCTACAAATTTTCTTGCAAATACGGCACTGATTTTCCAAAAAAGCTATACTAACTGTTACTGAATGGGTATTCGTTTGATGTGTAAATAAATCATTAACGCTAGGGTACACTTTCTGGCAAATAATGCACACTACAGAATTCTGTCCCGTCTCTTGTCTTGCCTGTTCACTCAAACAGTCCGTATCCTTATTTAGATTCTGATCAAGTGTGTAATTGCGTAGTTTTTGATCACGATGGGCCCCAATTTTGTGCGCTTCAAGTAGCTCCTTTGTATCGAAGAATTCACAGCACACATTACAGAAACAAAACCAGAACGATTGATCGTTATCTTCTATTTCTGGGGTACTGTCTTCAGTCGAACATGTTTCCGATTTGGTTGTGTGGAGGTCGATTACCCTTGGTGTTTTCGAGTACCTAAAATCACTAAGTATTAGAATCAATACAACCACATAATTGCCAAGAAATAATTAATAATTTAAGGGGAAAAACAGTATTTAACAAGAAACAATGTTCTTTAATCTTTTTATTAACTATAAAATTGCTATTCAACTTCAATAAACTAACTGTGTAATTATGTTTTGTCCTTGTAAGTCTTTCCTTTTGTATGAATTCTGTGATGAGCCACAAGCTTATCTCTACGAATAAAACGTTTATTACAAATATCACATTTATAACGTGTTTCTCCTGTATGCGTTTTGTTGTGGGATATTAGATTTTGTTTTTGAGCAAACTGCTTATCACACATTTCGCACTTGTAAGGCCTTTCTCCCGTATGGGTCCTCTTGTGATTGATGAGGTAGCTTTCTCTGGTGAAGCACTTCTCGCACAGATCGCACGTGTAAGGTCTTTCACCCGTATGAGTCCTGTGGTGTGTAATCAGATTCATTTTATTAATAAATGAGTTATCACACAGGTCGCACCTGTAAGGCTTTTGGCCTGTATGAGTTTTATTGTGACGAGTTAGGTCTCCACCTTTAGCGAAACGCCTATCACATAAATCGCACTTGTAGGGTTTGACCCCCGTATGAATTTTGTGATGATTCCTCAGATGGTTTTTAGAGATAAACCGCTTGTCACACAGCTGACATATGTAAGGTTTTTCTCCTGTATGTATCCTGTTGTGATTGATTAGATTTTGCCTTTGAGTAAAGCACTTACTACAGAGTTCGCGTTTGTGACGCGCTTCTCCGGTATGCGTTTTGTCGTGATTCAGCAGGTTTTGCTTTCTAGGAAACTGCTTACCGCACAGATCATATTTGTACGGCGTTTCTTCTGTATGTACTCTGCCATGACTAGAGATTGTTTTTGGGTAAAACGTTGATCGCACTGATCGCATTTGTAAGGTTTTTCTCCGGTATGAGTTCTGTAGTGACTGATCAGGTAACTCTTGCGGATAAAACCCTTCTCACAGAGGTTACATCTGTAAGGCCTTTCTCCCGTATGAATTCTGTTGTGAACCGTTAGGTCTTCACTCCGCGCAAACCGTTTATCACACAAATTGCATTTGTAAGGTTTTATGGAGTTGGTCAAGTCTTGATGATAGTGGACATTAAATTTATGTGCTTCGAGGAGTTCTTTTGTAGCGAAGAATTTATTACATTCATTGCAAACACAAAACCAGAATGATTTGTCGTTCTCTTCCACTTCCGAAGTGCTATCTTCAATGCGAGAAGCTTCTAATTTAATAGATTTTTTATGGATTCTACTCGTTAATTCTAGTCGGTTTTCCTGGTTCCTGAAAATGGTATAAGTATTAGATTAGGTGTATAATATGTATATATAATATTTTCTTCTAGTCCATGTATTAAATCTCTACTGAACTAATAAGTGATAATCAAGGACCGCCCTTTTGACTAATAAATAAGTGATAATCATCTTTGTTAATTTACAATAACAAACGGTTGTAATCTTTGATTGTCCATTGCAAATTACTTGTCAAGCAGATTTCCTATATCCTGTCATAAATTAATCGAAAAGCCTGATTGAAAAGAAGGCAAGATGAGAAGCGCTGATATGTGATTATGCAGTTGCCGATTAACAATCTTTTCCAATGCTTTCGCTAAAACCGACAAAATACTGATGGGGCAAGGTCTGATATCGTCACAGAACTCTTATTTTTTTGGACAGCGACAACATATGCAATTTTCGATTCAGCAGGGAATAGACCATCCAGTGGTCAGGCCGCTTACCATTCTTATATTTTTTAGAGCTTTATCTCTGAGGGATTGCCGCAACTTATAGGTATATATTATCCGTCAGTCACGGTGGTGATCTAAGAGTCCCAGGAAGAAATAGTAATAACAGGGGCATGAACACGAAAAATAAGCAGTGTAATTAAATTATGAAATATACATATTTTGTCGTCTATTGAGTCGGCTTCACAAACAGAATACCAGGGCAGATTGTTTAATTCTGGAATGCTACCCGGGATGCACCTGTACCCCACTCACATCAAAAAGTTAAATTTCTTCGTAACAGATGGCGCTTCATATCGCTAGCTTCTAGTAGTTTCATATTTCAGAGAGTTAGTTTCATAGTGACCTTCAACAGTGGAAATTTAGCAGCTAGAGCTTATGTGGGGTGCGCCTGTACCCCAGGATAGTGGTGTTATTCTTAATATTTTTTCAAAAGGTGTGTAGAAATGTTTCATTTATGATTTCAGGTTTCCACCCTTGTGCTTATAGTAGACTTCTATTTTATATTTATTTTTTCTTTAGGAAATCATGAGTTTACAGAAAGTCTTCAACTTATATAAAGAGGAAGATGCTGCAGCAGCACTAAGAATTCTGTTTGAGTCTGAATCAGAGAACGAAGAAAGCATACAGGACAGTGATGGAGAAGATGGTGTTATTTCTGATATTCAAGATAAAATTCAAGATGAACAATTACAAAATCCATATTCGTCAATGGATCAAACTGCTGCAGAGTCATTCGATTCGGATGCTGATTACTTGTGTATAATTATAAATGGTACAAATCATTATTAAATATATCTGTCATAATATTATTGTTACGTAGCATACTTTGTGCAAATTGAAGTGGTCTGTTTCGACAGTAGCAGAAGAAATACACATTTTTCTCTAAAACGGTTGAAGATAAATGGGTACATTCTGATATCAAAAGAAAGAGAATTTAATTTTACATCCAACTCTGTAAGCAGATATAGGGTGTCTTATTAAAAAAAAAACAGAGTTATTGGCATTTAAATGTTTCCAAATGTTGGCGCCAGTAACTGTATGTCAACAAAAGGATCCGTACATGTTAATATTGGAAATAGTAAAGCAATTCAAGACGTATCAATTTGCGCAAACCAAAATTTTCTACCTTTTTTAGTTTTGATCCTACAGCTGATTAGCGAGAGCGTTGCAATGGCAAAATTTTTGATAAAATATTTATTTTCTCGAAAACAAAAGTACATAGGCCTAGGAAGGCCCTAATAAAAGTTACTTAAAATATCATGTAGAATCTAAAAAATATACAGCGTTAGTAAAAAGTCCCGGAACGGTCGAATAACTTCGTTATTTGAAAATTATGATTTCTGAAATTTGGTATGGGGGTATAGTTAATATAAGTGCATTTTATGCAGTACAGTTTATATTTTTTTCACTTCCGGTTTAATCGGCAATGCGTCCAACTTTTTTTTTTAAACGGAACGCCCAGATTTTTTAACACTTTTGAATGCAAAATAAAAAACTACGTTCAGGAAGTATGAAGATGTTTATTTTTATTCACAAGAAAACAGTTAAAAAATTAAAAAAGTGTCATAATACAGAAAAAACAAGGTACATTTGAAAAAAGTTGTTGTTCAGTGTTTGCATTCTTTTTGCCGTTACATTTGACAATTTTAAAAGCGTTTAACTTTTGCATCGCTATAAATTTACTTATTTTAGATATTGACGCATTTGAAAATGGCAATAAAACTTACTGAATCAGAACGAATCGAGATATTAATGATGCGTCGGTACGGTGATCGTCAACGTTCTTTTGAAGAGATTCGTATTTTGTTTAATACTGTTTATCCGGATCGTCACATTAGTAAAAGTACGGTATGCCGAACAATTCAAAAGTTTGAAGTCTTTCGTCAGGTGAAGGATTTACCTAGAAGGGGACGTCCATTAACAGCAACAGATGAAGAAACTAGTTTGAATGTGTTACTTACAGTGGAAGAAAGTCATGAATGAAATGAAATGAAATCTGAACAGAATTAGGTCAAATTCATGAGATCTCTCAAAAATCTGCTCATAAGATTCTTAAATCTTATTATTATTATTATTATTATTATTATTATTATTATTATTATTATTATTAGATCGTAGACTACGTTTTTGCGAAACAATGACGGAATTGATCGAGCAGCAGCCTAATGTTTTAGATCACATCATTTCTTCAGATGAGGCAACGTTTTGTCTCACCGGCACTGTGAACAGACATAATTGTCGCTTCTGGTCAATTTAAAATCCGCATTGGATTGAAGAAGTCCATACACAGCGTCCTCAAAAGGTGAATGTCTGGGCTGGTCTTGTTGGAAACAACATCATAGAACCATTTTTTATAAGAGGAAATTTAACTGGCAATGTCTACTTAAATTTATTGCGAAATGAGGTTGTTCCAGCACTTGCGGCCCTCTTTCCAAATGCAAACATAGGTGATCACCCTAATGCACATTTTTGGTTTCAACAAGATGGAGCTCCCTCCTCCCCCCCATTTTGCCCATAATGTCCGCGATTATTTGAATGAAATTTTTCCGGAACGTTGGATCGGACGTAGAGAAGCAATCGAATGGCCAGCACGTTCGCCAGATCTCTCGCGATTAGATTTTTTCTTTTGGGGTCACTTGAGTGTAGTGTACAAAAATCGTCCCCATAATCATGAACAATTGGAAGAGAGAATAGTTCAAGAAGCCAATCGCATCACTCCAGAACAAATACAAAATTCAATAAGAAATTTTACTGACCGTTTACATTTTTGTTAAATTGTAAATGGAGAGCATTTTGAACAATTATTGTAATCGCAACCTGAATAGACAGGTATCTTGATTTTTCTGTATTAGGACACTTTTTTAATTTTTTAACTGTTTTCTTGTGAATAAAAATAAACATCTTAATACTTCCTGAATGTAATTTTTTATTTTGCGTTCAAAAGTGTTAAAAAAATCTGGGCGTTCCGTTTAAAAAAAAAAGTTGGACGTATTGCCGATTAAACCGGAAGTGAAAAAATATAAACTGTACTGCATAAAATGCATTTATATTAACTATACCCCCATACCAAATTTCAGAAATCATAATTTTCAAATAACAAAGTTATTCGACCGTTCCGGGACTTTTTACTAACGCTGTATAATATATAAGGTGATCCATTATTAAAATAATAAAGTTACATATTCTTTTTCTATAATTGGGTCACCCTGTATGTTTGAAAATATTTTCTAACTATGCATCGTATAAATAGGGACAACTTTTATTTGAAACTTTTTTCTCTATACTGTAAAATAAAAAAATTGTCAAAAAAACCGCGTCAGCTGGGACACCCTGATGGGCGAATTCTGCATAACTTTGTGTATTTTCCAGCAAATCAAAATTTTAGAATTTTAAAAAATACGGGGGGTGGAGGTTATTTCTAGAAAACAAGAACCATGACAGGCAAACTATTGTCGCTACGCTTTAGTACTCATAAAACAGTTATATATTTGTTTTAATTTTTTTTTTGATATGTCATAAGTATAGGTTTGGAGATATTAAAGCAAATAGCGAAAGGTAGGGTTCGTTTTATGGCGCCCCATCCTCCGAAAACGGGCGATTTAGCATTTATGAAAGTTACCGTTGTTCTTATACTGCATCAGTCTATAAACCCACCAAGTTTCATTTAAATTGATGAGAAAGACTTCCTTGTGTTTCCTTGTTAGCCATAGCTGTTGAAATGTGAAGACATAAATATACAGCAACATCCTCTTTGGCTTGATATTACTTAATTATAAACTAATAATTATCGCCAACAGCACTTATCGTTTTGAAATTACTTACATTATTACTTACACTGTATGCGTCAGCTAGGTACAATTGAGGAAACCACAGCTACATATTATTCAGTATTCCCACATTTATAGTCATTAAAGTCACACTTTTTACCTGAAACTAGTACATACAACATTTTTGATATATGCATAACTGAATGATTAACTATTTATTAAGACAAGTTTCTCATACTTTTTATTTTGATGTTCCAACATTTGTTACATTCATTATTTTGTTCATTCTTTCTAATATCGACTAAACAAAACATTTTTTACAACAACAAGAAGAACTCGTTTTCTCCTCACTGTAAATCAGCAGTCGCAGAGATCGTATCATCAGGGCTTTCCTTTACATGAGTTCTATTATGAGTCATTAGGGTAGCTTTGTGGGTAAAGCGCCGCTCACAAACGTCACATTTTTAAGGTTTGTCGCCTGTGTGAATTCTCATGTGACTGGTCAGGTTCTGTTTCTGATTAAAGCGTTTACCACACATATCGCATTCGTATGGCGTTTCCCCCGTATGTATCATATTATGTATAATCAAATTTTGCCTTCTAATAAAGCGTTTATCGCATATGTTGCAATTATAAGGCTTTTCTCTCGTATGACTTCTATGGTGAACGACTAAGGTGTCTCTGCGCACAAACCTCTTATGACATATATCACATTTGTAAGGCTTTTCTCCTGTATGAATCCTGTTATGAAGAATTAGATAATTCTTCTGATTAAAGCTTTTATCGCACAGGTTGCATTTGTAAGGCTTCTTTTTGTATGAATTCTATTGTGAATTATTAAGGTATCGCTGCGCACAAACCGCTTATCACATACGTCACATTTATAAGGTTTTTCTCCAGTATGAGTCCTATTATGAGCTATTAGAGTACGTTTACGAGTGAAGCACTTATCACACAGATTACATTTGTAAGACTTTTCTCCTACATCCAGTTTTGTATTTATTCTACAATTACACGGTTGGGAATCTCCGATACAAACATATTCCTTCTGACAAGCAGCGCATCTTACGGGATTACTTTCTACTTTCACTAATTCTGGTTTGATTAGGTAGTCCTTTTCGCAAGAATGTCGTATCATTTCGAATTCTGTTAAAAATTTCTCATTGCACGCGTTACAACAATACGCATTTCGTTGCTTGTCATCTGGGAAGTGAACCTTCATCTTATGCGCTTCGAGAAGTTCGCTAGAATGGAAGAATTCATGGCAATCGTCGCAAACATAAAACCAGAACGATTTGTCGTCGCTCTCCTTCTCCGAATCCCAATCTTCGATCGGAGATGTTTCTATCTTAATATCTTCATGATGATTTGCTTCTACTATTTTTGAGCTTTGATTCAAGCAAGCAACGCGTGTTGTGGCAGTCTCATACCTGTAAATAGAGAGTATCAGTATAGGAATGTAAGATTAGTTAGTAACTAACTACGATGCTTCGAAAAGAAAAGTTCTAGTAAGAGATAAATACATTTATTTTCGGAACATGAAGTCTTTAAACTAGTAAAGTTCACAACCTAAATGGAGCGGACAACCCCATACGCCCCATTACCCCATACCGCTTTTCACTTCTCTCCTATTATATTATATTATATTTCTAAGCTATTACCGCATATCTTGAACGAAATCGTGAACGTAATTTTAATTTCAATTTTGAGTATATCCGTAACATATATGACTTTTAGAAAAGAGTGTATGATGGGCTACACACTTTTAATGACGTCCAGTAACGGATACAGGATATCCTTTTCAAATATAGAAAACCCTGCTTGGCATGCAAGGCAAGGTCAGTTCCTCTCTGAACCCTGCCGAATCCTAGCTCCTGGTCTTGTGATGAGCGATACATACTGTTGCAAGACAAACGCTCTTTGTAAGTGACGGGCGATTCAATGTTGGCAACAAACAACGACGCCCCTTTGCTTTCGAATGATGGTCGACGTGTTGACAGTTCGAAAGTTCCAAGTTTATTGGTGGTCGATTTACTTTGAAAGTCGGACGAGCTATGTTGTTGGTTTATATACAATCACTCCCAGATGCGATGAGACTGGTTCCATCAAAGTTCTTAGCGCAGAGACATCTATAACTATATACTGGTTGTAGATGAATGTTCTACATAACCTCAAAATTTGAGCGAATTCGATTGATAGTTCACTGTGGTTTGGCATTCTATATGACCAACATGGAATATTAAATTATGTATTAAATTAGGTAAAGGTAGTGCAGAAACGTACAAAATGCGAAAAAATGTGTGAAGGGATGAACTCATGTTCCGCGCACAGGTATTCCGTTGGTTTAGGCGATTCCACGACAGTCGTGAGGATCTTGCAGACGATTACCGAGCAGCAACACCAAAAAGGACTCGCAATGAAGAAAATTTCTTCGAAGCGACCGCTGTGTGTCCGTGAGACTCATCGAAGAGAAAACCGGAATACCGAAAAGTACAGTCTATCGAATTTTGACCGAATATTTGCGCGCTTCGTGTCACACAGTCTGACAGATGACCAAATAGATTGGAGAGTTCAGGATCGTAAGGACATGTTAAAAATGTCTCAAAGGAATCCGGCAACATGTCAGCCATTGTAACTGGTGATGAAGCGTGTTGTTTTTTATACCCGCCGAAAAGGAAACGTCAGAATGGAAGCCACCAGAAGGGCCAAAAGAGAAAAATTACGCTTTCAGAAGAACAAAATCAAGACAATGCTGACCGTTTTTTTTTTTTATTCAAAGGGAATCCTTCACAGTGAATTCGTCTCAGAAAGTCAGACGGTGAACGCAGAATATCATCTGGAAGTTCTACAACGCTTGTGGGCCAGAATTCGACGAGTTCGACCGGAATATCGAGAGCCATGCTGTTGGTTTTTGTTGCACGACAATGCACCATTGCACAAGGCCATCATATTACGTAAATTCCTTACCAAAAAAGGCATCATTGTTATCGATCATCCACCGTATTCACCTGATTTAACCCCGTGCGATTTCTGGGTATATCCCAAACTGAAATTGGCGAAGTAAAGAGATTGTTTCGATACTATCGCGGTCATCCAAAAAACTTCAACCGTCATACTAAATACCATTCCAGCCGATGAGTATAAAAAATGTTTCGAAAAAATTGTTGAACGTTTCCTGCTCTGACTCAGAAGGAGACTATTTTGAATAAGCAAGAATAAAAAATCAAAATAATAAACGCTTTATATTTTTTAGACCAGTCTGAGTAAATCTGGGACAGACTGTGTACAAGGTCCTTTTGTGGCCGTATTCAAACACAATTTTGGGATGCTGTTGTTGACTTGTATATAATGGATAATGTTGTATATTGTACTCTTCAAAAACAACTTGACATTGGCTTGCATGACTGTAAGCGTAAAGCTCAACAACAAAGACATTTTAAACAAAACTTAATTTCCTAACCTAACTTGTAATTCTTGTAGATCAAATAAAACAAGATTTAATAAAAATCGATTTATTCCAAAACGTAAATTATTATGTTTTCGTTAAAAATACTTCTTGGCTGAATTGAGTTGACATAAGTTTCAATAATATTAAAACATATAAACATGCCTATTAACAAAACTATCTAAAAGTAAAAAGATGTGTCAGATGTGTTTTTTTTTCGATATTTTTATGTATAACTAGTATTATATTAAACTTTTATAATGGATTTAACTAGAAAATAAATCAAATAAATTCAATACACATACGATACCTAATATAAAGTAGAAATGATAAAGCACATACTCACACACATAGGTATATTGATACATATGTACCGGGTGACCAACTAAGAATGTCGCTCGGCCATATTTCAGGAACGGTCTACAGTATAGTTCTGGGAAGAAAAATATTACTGACTAAAGCGACCTCGACAAACATCTGGAAACTATTTAGAAAACCGTAGGATGACCGCTAGAGGGCATAACTGATCACCAAAAATTTTAATTCTTATTTAATATAAAATTTACCAACTTAAGATCTATCATAAATATCAAAATCGAAGTCTATTGAAAATTTTGCATATTTTACATCGGACAACATATTTGTATTTTGTTTGAAACTATTTAAGGAGCGCTTATAATTGCGGTTCTGTTGAACCGAATTTTGCAAACTGCAATACAAAATGGAGGTTCCCATTTAAGATTTCAAAGTTGTGCCCCCTCCCACTCTGAGGAGGTGATGTGGGAGATCGAGTTTGGCACCATTCAATAAGCCCCCTACATTATAACAAATCTTATTAACATATTTTTTTAATTTGATGCAGTGTTTTGGAGATATTCCATTGTCTCAAGTTAAAAAACTCACCCGGTATAGTATTTGGCATATTATGCTTACAATACATGTACTATATATCAAAGTCTTCCGCTTCAGTTTTTAAAATAAGGATTACAACGGATTAAAAAGCTCTTGCCAAATTCCTAACGTGAATTTCTTTTTCTTGTACATTTGCAATTCAACAGCAACAAAAGAATTAGACCATGATTCACTATTTATTTAATTCATCTAAGTTCCCTACTTCATTCACACTTTCCAAAACACACTGACTGTCAGCAGCGCTTACCGCACCGTAAGGCCTCCCTCCTGTGTGTTTTCTTTTGTGATGAGTGAGCGAGTCTTTTCGAGTAAACGTCTTATCACAGAGATCGCAAGAGTAAACATTACACTTATAAGGCTTTTCCCCTGTATGCGTTCTAATATGAGTAGCCAGATATTTGTAACTAAAGTACTTGTTACACAGATTACATTGATAAGGTTTTTCTCTCGTATGGGTCCAGTTATGAATGGTCAACTCGTGTTTTTCAATAAAGCTCTTGTCGCAGAGCTTACACTTGTGAGGTTTTTCTCCCGCATGGGTTTTGCTGTGATATACCAGCGCCCTTTTTTGAGCGAAACACTTATCGCATAGATGACATTTGTAAGGCTTCTCACCGGTGTGAGTTCTATTGTGGTCTATTAGATTATATTGGTGCATGAAAAATTTTTCGCACTGATCACATTTGTAAGGCTTTTCCCCGGCGTGTCTTCTGGTGTGAACTATTAAGGTAAATTTGCGAGTAAAGCATCTCCCGCATAGCTCACATTTATAAGGCCTACTTTTTGTGTTAATTGTTACTACGTGATCAGTTCGTTGGTGTGTAAGCAACTCTTCTGAGCAGGTATACTCTTTCTGACAAACCACACACGATGTGGCATTCACATCTACCTTCAATACCTCCTCTTTGATAAAACCTTCCGTATAGTGACCTATTTTTTCGTAAGAGGTCTGTATCGTTTTGAGTTCCCCTCGGTTAGAATGGTTCTTCATTCTATGTGATTCAAGAAGTTCGATAGTGTGGAAGAATTCATAACATATATTACAATAGTAAAAACACGATGATTGGTTGCTGCCTTCCATTTTTAAACTTGCGTGGACAATTTCGGATGTTTCTACCTTGATCATCTGTTGATGAATTCCATCTAGTCCTTCCTGTTCTAGAGTTAGTATTGCCGTGGTTTCATTCCTGAAAATAATTTCAATTAGTATCAGAACGTATGAATTATTGATATAAACTAATTGTGTACAAAATAAAAGGTGGCCTGTGTAGAGAAACTGTTCGGCTAAGGCTGAGTGTGCTGAAGAACGTGACTTGGTGTTCTTTGATTCGAACCACAATCATAGTGAATGTTGTAAATGCCTTTATGGGAGGGAATATGGCTAGTGTCCTTGGGCGAAGGAAGAACTTGGGAGATTTTTTTTAAGATTTAAAGATGGGTTTAATATATTGCTTACGGATAGGTTAATTCTACTGATGTCATCTGTAATGCTGTTGATGTTGTCGGGTTGGAAAGTTGGGATTGTGCGGTGTACAAGAGGGTCGACTACTGATTGCTTTTGTGCTGGGTGGTGATGTGAGCTGAAGAGAAGGAAATATCAGAACGAATGACGGAGGATTTAATTAATAAAGTGATTTACCGTTCAAAGATTGAGGTGGGATCGGTCGACAAGGAGGTCTACCTTCTTGCAAGAGATCTAGTATTTTAGCCACGTACTGTGATTTGTCTAGAATGACAGAAAGAATGACTACCGTAGAACGAGGTAACTTAAGGGAAGACTGTTAGAGAAAAATTGTTTCTTTTCGCGAGCTTATGTTTCCTGTTGTTTCAGTTTATGGATGTACTATTCTAATATCACATTACCTTAAAAAGTAAGTGACTATAATTATATATATTTCACGATTAATTTATTACATTTTATAATCCTTTATAACTTTACACCTACATACTGAGGAAATTTCAAAGTCAAATCTAGTAAACTAATTATCAATCCTAATGTTAAACATCACTTTTTATCGTGCTGTTTTTCGAACATGATATTTCCTATTGTTTTTTTTACATTTAAAAGTTAACAGCTGTCTCCAGTATTGAGTTACGATGGCTACGGAAATGTAGTGGCTTTTAGCTAATAATGTGTTGTTCTTTTCCAGGATCGAAAATGTCTCGCAATTACCAGAGGCCTATCGGGGCTTGTAAGTATAAAGGCTACAGAGAAGAACCCATTAAAGCAGCAATAGAGGAAGTGAAAAATGGCCTATCTTTACGCCAGGCTGCTGAGAAATATGGGATTTCGAAAATTGGTCTTACAGCTGTAGTAAAAGGAAAAGCTAAAAAAGTAGGCAGGTCATTTGTTTTAAGTATGGAAGAACAAAATCAACTCGTTGAATGTGTGACCCTGGCTGGAAATAGGGGATTTCCACTAACTATGCTTGACATCAGATTGATTGTGAAGGCATATCTTGATGAACTGAGCCAAGATTTAGAAATAACATGCCTGGTGTCGATCTTGTGATATCATTTATCAATCTACATGGTAGGGTGCTTCCTAATAGACTGTGCTGCTGTCAACGAAGAAACCGTGAATAGGTACTTTTATGAACTCACAGTCACACTTGATGAAGTTAAAGCAAGCATGACTGTGAACTATGATGAAACGAATATTACTGATGACCCTGGAAGGCATAGCTAAAAGGGGCTCAAGTCACCCGGAACGGATTATTGATTTCTCAAAAGCAAGTATATTGCGTATGAAGCAACAAATATGTATAATACAACAAGTCAAAGAGTGGGTGGTTTACCATTGATATTTTTGAAGATTGATTCCAGAGAATAGTCTTACCGTACTTCAAAAAGTTTGACAAAGATGCCGAAAAGGTATTGATAGGAGATAACTTGTCAAGCCACATTTCATCATACATTATTCGTGAGTGTAAGACCAACAACATCAAGTTTGTGCTGCTTCCATCAAATAGCAGACATTATACTCAGCTATTGGATGTGGCGTGTTTCAGACTGCTAAAGATTAAATGGCGGGAGATTTTAAATGAATGGAAGGAGACCAATCGTGGCTCTGTACCTAAGGATAAGTTTCCGCGACTCTTAAAAAAATGTATTGATGGACTTGGTGAAGATAATATTAAGAACAATCTAAAGAGTGGGTTTATGGCATCAGGCATAGACTCCTTGGATTGGTAGACAGTGCTGAAGAGACTTCCATCAGGCTGAAAGGATAAAGAATCTGGTAACACTAGCGTTGACTCTAGCAAAGTTAGGACTGACTCATTTGAAGCTTACCTGAAAGAAACACAACCGAAAAGGCAGCAGAAAAAGAAAATGTTAATTGTTCCGGCTGGAAAAGATGTTGAAGGTTTGAAGGAATATGACGGCGATATCGACCTGACTTCTACATCAGAGCCCCAGCCAAGCTCTTCAACAAGTCCTTAAAAGCGAGCATCAAAAAATCGCAGAAGTAATTCTGAATCAAGTGAAGATCATAGGGATGACTTCTCATTGCGAGATTCAGATTCAGACAAGCCAAAGAAAGAAAAGGTGGAAATGGAGAGTCTTAAACCAAATGTTTTTTTTATTGCAGGACTGGTATTCCATCAGAACGCTAAAAAAGAAGTTTTGAAACAGTTCTACGCTACTGTGGTTCAGACGAAGACTGATGAAGATAAAGTGAAAGTGAAGTTTTTTCGGAAGTGTTCCAAGTCCGAGAGAAATGTGTACGTCTTCCCTTACGTTGACGATGAGATGGATATAAACATTTCTGACATTTTAACAATCATCATTCCTCTTAAAATTATTATTTAAGTTAACATAAACTTCCTTTTTTATTTAAAGGCTAGACGTTTTGTTTTCCTAGCATTGTCAACTCAGGCAAAATTTTTACAATTAATTGTTGGTTGACCCTTTTTTAAGTTTTATCAAACTTAACGAGTGAGCTCCTAGCTCTTCGGTGTGATTATTTTACCCACAAATACGGTTTTTGTTACCCTAGTAATGTCTACATATCTTACGCCTAATATGCATTTCTAATGTGTAGCTTAAGTTACACCCTGTTTTCATTTTTTTATTTTGTTGTTTCGAAACTTTAGAAATTTGTTGTAATGTAAACGTAAAGTGCAACCATAGACCCAAGTTTTACACTACTAAGAATCTGTAAAATACATAAATAGTATTGGATTGGCTAATGTTTGAAGTTGAAAGATGACTTAAGCTATCCCGTTTTACGGTATGTCTTTGGTGGCACGAAGAGAACTTAGAGTTATAGATGCTAGTTTGGACAAGCTCTGTTGACGAGGTTTCTCGGAAGAAAGACATTTGACTGTTTCAAAACGTACAATATCGCCAGTTACTTTAGGAAGTGTGCGAATGGATGATTCTGCCGGGGATGTAACATCTTCTTTTGGAATGTAGGCGCTGCTAAGCAGCTAAAATTCATCGTCAAATCTGTGAAGTTTATGGAGAAAACATTACGATGGTAATGAAGTGTGTTGGAGCTTCTAAAGATAGGCCACCAAAGTTGTCGAAAAGGTAAAAGAGAACAGGCGCTTCACGATCTCTTCGTTATCTCAGAATGTTTTTCAAGTTTCAAAAAGTGTTCTATATGAAATTGTGACCGAACGCTGACATTATCGGAAGCAGTACTCAAGATGGGTACCAGAAATGTTGACAAAGGAGCACAAAACCAAGCGTTTAGGCAGCGCTTTGACATTCCTTCAGCGTTATGCTGCCGATGGTAGGGACAGGGCAGAAAACGTAGGTGGCCTACGTTACGCTGGAATCAAAGCAGAAATCCGTGGTATAGAGGCATTAAACATCAACCAAGAAAGAGAAATTAAAACAGACAGTTTCAGTCAGGAAAATCATGTGTACTGTGTTTTGGAACAGGAAGGGTGCGTTGCTTGTAAACTTTTTGCCTCGTGGTAAAATAATAAATTCTGAAAATTTCCTAATGTAACTTTTAATTCTTGTAGATCAAATAAAACAAGACTTAATAAAAAATAGATTTATTCCAGAACATAAATTATTATGTTTTCGTTAAAAATACTTCTTGGCTGAACATTTAATACGTGTCAATAATATTAAAACATATAAACATGCCTCTTAACAAAAATATCTAAAAATAAAATGATGTGTCAATGATTTCTGTTTTTTTAGATATTTTTATGTATAACTTGTATTATATTAAACGTTTTAATAGATTTAACTAGAAAATAAATCAAATAATTCAATACACATCCAATACATAACATAAAGTAGGAATAATAAACCACACATTCTTCGTAAGGTGTATTATGCTTACAATACATACAGGTGTCTCAGCGAGACCGTTCACTAGAAGTTTATGGCGTTCTGGTTAAAATATAAATTTGAAAATATATAATTATATATAGTCGATTATGTTCTCCTCAATAAAAATATTATTAGATTTCTAGCGCTTCCGGCTATACCGGACGTCGCCATCTACTTTATTATTTTTAATGGAACACCCTCAATATTTTTACATATTTGGATTCCCCTATTTTTAGGCTTTATGAATATCTTTACGTTTGCAATTTGATTCGATTTTGTAGTTATTCGATTTTTTCTGAGAAAATTTGCTATAGCAGACATTTCTTCAAAAAATCAGAGAACACTCGATTTTTCGGATATTAATTTAGAATCCATAACATGCTTAAATAATATGTTGGAGTATATTTTGGCGCCGAGAACGGTTGTCTACATTGCGTGGTTACTTTACTATGAAACGTTAACTCTTCGAAATTTTGAAGAATATTTTATTGCTTAGTCGTCTTCAACGTCCAATTGTACATCTTTCATGTCCCACATGTACTATACTTTACCTAAAACGAATGGTTTAGGAGATGATTTGATTTTTTGAAAAATACACGCAACTCTTCGATACTTATCCAGTTTGCCATGGAAAATAAACGTTCATAAAGATAACGTCAAAATCACGCATCGTTGTTTGATACTTGTGATTTAATAATTACTCGTTAATACAACAACAACTAAAACAATATCTACACCTTAACATTCGAAAACAGGTGAGTAAGGCGGTTAGGAATTGGCCTGTAAGATCTCCAGATATGACACCTGTGGACTTTTTTCTATTAGGACCATGTGTGCGAGCAGTATTCGACAGACTGTCTTCTCAAAATCTACAAAGAGCAAAACTTGAGAGTGTTTCTTCACGTTTAATGCTGTGCTTGAATCCGAATGGCCACCATTTTGAACAATTATTATAATTGCTTTCTAGCTTTTTACACCCATTTCTTAAAAAAAATAAATTAAGAATTTCTTGATGTTATTATTACCCATTTTAACTCTTTATAGCAATAGTGGAAAGGCATTTAACCGATAATTATTAACTGACAAGCATCAAACGACGTAGTGTGAATTTGATGTTAGATTTTGACAATAAATCATTGAGAACGCTTATTTTCCATGGCACACTGGATAAGTATCGATGACTTATGTGTGCGATTTTTAAAAAAATCTAATTATCTCCTAAACTATTGATTTTAGTTGTAGTACATGTGGGACATGAAAGATATGGAATTGGACCCCGAAGGCGATTAAATAATAAAATATGGGAGGTGTCATTTGAAAAAATTAAGTTATGGTTCTGGGTGAACGTGCCATAGTAAAGTAATCACGCAATGTAGACAACCGTTCTCGGCGCCAAAATATACTCCAATATCTTATTTAAGCATATTATGGATTCTAAATTGATATCCGAAAAATCGAGTGTTCTCTGATTTTTTGAAGAAATGTCTGCCATAACAAATTTTTCAGAAAAAATCGAATAACTACAAAACATCCGAATCAAATTGCAAAAGTAAAGATATTCATAAACAGCCTAAAAATAGGGGAATCCAAATATGTAAAAATATTGAAGGTGTTCCATTAAAAATAATAAAGTAGATGACGACTTCCGGTATAGCCGCAAGCGCTAGAAATCTAATAATATTTTCATTGAGGATAACATAATCGACTATATATAATTATATATTTTCAAATTTATATTTTAACCAGAACACCATAAACTTATAATGAGTGGTCTCGCTGAGACACCCTGTATATGTATATATATATATGTATATACTACATCAAGGTCTTTCGCCTCAGTTTTTTAAATAATGAATTACAACTGATTAAATAGCCCTTGCTAAATTCCTAAAGCTGATTTTTTTTCCTTATACATTTGCAATTCAATAGCAAAAAAAGAATTAGACGAGGATTCACTATTTATTTAATTCATCTAAGTTCCTTTCTTCATTCATACTTCCCGAACCACACTGACTATCATCAGCAATGCTTGTCCCACAGATTACCACCTCAAGCTCTTCTTTCGTATGGTTCTTTTCGTGAGCGATTAAAGCATTTTTACGACTAAAACTCTTGTCGCAGAAGTTACATTTGAAACGTTTCTCACCGGTATGTACTGTATTGTGTCGGATAAGGTGTTTCTTTTGAGTGAAGCGTTTATCGCACAAATCGCAACCGTAAGGCCTGTCGTCCGTATGTATTCTTTTGTGATGAAAGAGCGAGTCTTTTCGAGTAAACGTCTTATCACACAGATCGCAAGTATAAGGTTTCCCTTCGATATGAGTCGAGTCGCATTTATAATCATTTCCTTTCGCGTGTGTTTTCATGTGACTAGTAACGTGGCTTCTATTACCGAAATACTTGCCGCATTGGTCGCACTTGTAATTCTTTTCCCCAGTATGAGTTTTTATATGAAAAGACAGATAATTCTTTTGATTAAAGTATTTTCCACAAACATTACACTTGAAAGGCTTTTCGCCTGTATGCGTTCTAATATGAGTAGCCAGATAGCTTTTGTTACTAAAGTACTTGTTACATAGATTACATTGGTAAGGTTTTTCTCTCGTATGGGTCCTGTTATGAATGGCCAACTTGTGTTTTTCAATAAAACTCTTGTCACACAGCTTACACTTGTAAGGTTTTTCTCCCGTATGGGTTTTGCTGTGATATACCAGCGGCCCTTTTCGAGAGAAACACTTATCACATAGATGACATTTGTAAGGCTTCTCACCGGTGTGAGTTCTATTGTGGTCTATTAGATTATGATGGTGCGTGAAGGATTTTTCGCAGTGATCACATTTGTAAGGCTTTTCCCCGGTGTGTCTTCTGGTGTGAACCATTAAGCTAGGTTTGCGAGTAAAGCACCTCCCGCATAGCTCACATTTATAAGGCCTTCTTTTTGTGTTAATTGTTACTACGTGATCAGTTCGTTGGTGTATAAGCAACTTTTCTGGGCAGGTATATTCTTTCTGACAAACCACGCACGATATGGGATTCGCTTCTACCTTCAATACCTCCTCTTTGATAAAACATTCCGTATAGTGACCTATTTTTTCGTAAGAGCACTGCATCGTTTTGAGTTCCTCTGGGTTAGAATGGGTCATCATTCTATGTGATTCAAGAAGTTCGTTAGTGTGGAAGAATTCATAACATATATTACAATAGTAAAAACACGATGATTTGTTGCTGCCTTCCGTTTTTGAACTTGCGTGGACAATTTCGGATGTTTCTACCTTAATCATCTGTTGATGAATCCCGTCTAGTCCTTCCTGTTCTAGAGTTAGTATTGCCGTGGTTTCATTCCTGAAAATAATTGCAATTAGTATCAGAACGTATGAGTTATTGCTATAAGCTAACTGTGTACAACATAAAAGGTGGCCTGTGTCGAGAAAATGTTCGACTAAGGCTGAGTGTGTTGAAGAACGTGACTGTGTTCTTTGATTCCGGTTTGAATTCACCGTCCAGTTTCGCCTATCTATACTGAACCACAATAATAGAGAATTTTGTAAATGCCTTTATGGGAGAGGACATGGCGAGTGTCCTTGGGCGAAGGAAGAATTTCGGAGATTTTTTAAAGATTTAAAGATGGGTTTAACATTTTGTTTAAGGAGAATTCTACCGATGTGATCTGTAATGCTGTTGATGTTGTCGGGTTGGAAAGTTGAGATTGTGTTGTGTACACGAGAGCCGATTACTGATTGCTTTTGTGGTGGGTAGTGATGTGAGCTGAAAAGGAGGAAATATCAGAAGGAATGACAGAGGATTTAATTAATGAAGTGATTTGGCGTTCAAATTTTGAGGTGGTATCACGTGACAAGGAGGTGTAGCTGCCATCTGCCAAGAAATTTGATATTTTGGCCACATACTGTAATTTGTCCAGAATGACTATATAAGAATAACTATCTCTTTTGTGGCACGGAGACTACTTAGGGCTATACATGCTACTTTGGCTAAGTTCTGTTGAGGAGGTTTCGCGGAAGAAAGACATTCGACCGCTGGCGGACGTGTGATATCGGCAGTTTCTTTAGGAAGTGGGCGAATGGATGGTTTTACCGGGGATGTAATGTCCTCTTTTGGAATCTTTTTGGATGCCATGGAGAAATTTAAACCTATAAAACCGATAATACGAGGCGTGTTTTTAAAGTAAGTAAATAATGATAGAAAATAGGAAAACAATTGTCTAAAGGGTAGGTGGAAGAGGAAGTGTTGTCAGAAGTTGATGAAAATGTGGAAGATTTTGCAAATACAACATGTTAAGGTGCATTTCTGACAATTTTCATTTACGTTGCAAATGCTTAGAAAAACAGTTTGCAAAATATCAAAAGAAGAAGTGGAACAGATAATTATTTATTGTACCACAAAGTATGTCGGCGGACTCAGTAGCATCGATCGTCTTTCTCTCTAACTTCGCACTTATGTACAGTCTGTTCCAAAATTAATGTCACCCCCTGTGCCGAAAAACACGTTATAACTGCTAATGCAAATTAGATGGATGAAGTTTACTCGATATTTGGTTTGCACCGCATTTACAAGATTAGTATTCACTAACGAAAAATCGTATTGGATTACGGCAAACATCATTTTTATGGGTTTGTTTAGCCTTGGGAGCGACATTAATTTTGGAATAGACTGTACATGATCGTCTGCACTTCTAACAAATTTTAGTACCTATTCTTGACGAATAAATGAAGCTATTTGGAAATTGTCAGAAGCAAATTAAGAAGATTTTCCAAATTATTTTGATTATAATACTGAATTAATAGTTATTTGTATACCAAGGCCGCGAAAACACACTTTAACGTACCACGAGAGAAACTTGAGTACCTACGAGTACGTTAAGAGTTTTCGCCGGCAAGGTATACACAACATTTTTTGGGCAATCGTGTAAAATTTTCAATTTGTTTCATTTAAATGGAGACACAATTTAATAATTTTAGTATACTAAATTCAAGTGTCTTATTGCTTTATATACAGGGTGAGTCACGATTATTCCCTCGGTCTCTTGTATCTAAACGGCAAAAAATATGAGTTTCAAATTTTAGTCAAATATGTAAGACGATAAGGGCACAAAAAATTGTTTTGTGCCGTTTGTGTTTATATGTAAATGTAAGCGTCTATGCGCCATATTGTTTTCAACATTTCACTATTTATAAAATCATTTGTTAAATTTATAAATATATGATTGATTTATTTATCACAAACAATATAACTATACTGCTCAAAAAATTAGAGGATACTTGGACAATATAATTATTATCCTCTATTATTTTTGAGCAGTGCATGAAGTTGTGCAATTTCGTAAATAAACAAATTAACACATCACAGATTCCAGTTTTGACAACGTATTTTGACGAATTATACAGTGTGAGTTACGGTCTCTTGTGTCTAAACGCTAAAAGATATCAGTTTCAAATTTTAGTCTAATATGTAGGACGATAAGAAGCACATTTTAAAATTATTTGCAAGTATACAGGGTGATTAACCACCATACCATATCAAAGTTAAGTTATTTTTAATGGAACACCCTATTTTGTATATCCATTTTGTATTCTACTTCATAAATTAGGATAACTTTGTTGATAGTTCCCTATACCTATTTGCTGCCAATTTCGAGAAAATTTCATTTTTATGAAAATGTCGGCTTTCGCGAAAAAATTAAAGTCAGAAAAACTGTATGACGTGGACGATTTACATTTGTAAGAGGTTATTTTGACAAAGCGTGCTTTCAATAAACCGATAGAGTATTTTGATATTGGCTACATCACATTAAGTAAAACAATTCATACTTACTTTATATTGTTTCAACCATCAATAACTCTTTCAAGTTAAATGGAACACCCTGTAGTTATCCATCCTATGTGAAAGCACATTAAACATCCTACCAAAAACTATAAAGATGTCTATATCTAAATTTAACGAATAAAATGTTGTTAACGAAATTCTTCAAAAATGCTCTGAAGCTGATACTTTTCTCATCTAAGTAGGCCATGTTTTCTAATTATTTGTTTGTGGATAATTATGTTCCTTGTAAGTTGTATTCTAATGATAAATAAAACTGTAAATTATGTTGACGTAATTTGAATATCAGATGAATACATTGTTAAAGAGTAAGTTGAAGTTCAAATGAATCATTCAAGTAATTGACTATTCGTCGAGTATTTGAATATTATTTGTTTGAATCGTATGAATATTTGACTATTCGAATTTCAAAATGTCGAAACTCCCCTCTTAGTGTATAATCTATTGATAAGTTATGGTATTAGAATTGAAAATAAACTGATTAAGTAACAGATATCATAGACAAATTAATAAAATTACAAATATGTTAGACAAAAAAAATAAGTAAATGAGACATAAAATTGTCAACCACATTCACATTTAACATATTCGATTGATATGAATTTAATAAGTTCTTCTCTGCCTACTCTATTAAATGTTCGAATAAATATAAATAAATTATGTAATGCAAAAAATTACAGTAGATGTTCACATTGATTGACAATCTTACTCTATGCATAATGTTATAGGCAAAAGAAGAACCTTCTTCCGTAAAATGTCTGATATAATCGAGTGAAATACATTTTTTGTTAACATTTATAATACATATAAAAATCGGTAACGCCAACACCACAACGTTTAATTAACTCATTCAGGAGACATGTTTCAGGGACTAATAGACAGATTTTTATTTGTATCATACGAGACCACAGGCTTTGAAATAACATTATTTTTTAGATTCATATCTTCGGGAATGGTAGGTGGAGTATTGTTTGTTTGTTTTATTCTTCATCTACTAGACGTAATAATTATTTAAAATATACGATTTATATGTAGGAATTAATGACAGTCGCAACTAGATGAACATATGCTAATTTTAAAGCAGCATGGCCTCCTATTTAGATGGAACAAGCATCGGTTTTATGCGGTTTTTAGAGAATATCGTTAATAACATTTTAATCGTTACATTTAGATATAGACATTTTCATAGTTTTTGGTTGGGGGTTTAATGCGCTTTCACATAGGATGGATAAATACAGGGTGTTCTATTTCACTTAAGATAGTTATTGATGCTTGAAAAAATATAAAGTATAAATTGCTTTGCTTAATGTCATGTAGCCAATATCAAAATGTTTTACCGGTTTATTGAAAGCACGCTTTGTCAAAATAACTTCTTACAAATGTAAGTCGTCCAAGTCATACAGTTTTCCTGTTTTTAATTTCTTCGCGAAAGCCAACATTTTCATAAAAATCAAATTTTCTCGAAATTGACAGCAGATAGGTATAGGGAACTATTAACAAAGTGATCCTAATTTATGACGTAGAATCCAAAAATGGTATACAATATAGGGTGTTCCATTAAAAATAACCTAACTTTGATACATTTTTGAATCACCCTGTATACTTGAAAATAATTTTAAAATGTGCTTCTTATCGTCCTACATATTAGACCAAATTTGAAACTGATATCTTTTAGCGTTTAGACACAAGAGACCGTGACTCACTCTGTATAATTCGTCAAAATGCGTTGTCAAAACTGTAATCTGTGATGTGTTAATTTGTTTATTTACGAAATTGCACAACTTCATGCACTGCTTAAAAATAATAGAGGATAATAATTATATTGTCCAAGTATCCTCTAATTTTTTTGAGCAGTATTGTTATATTGTTTGTGATAAATAAATCAATCATATATTTATAAATTTAACAAATGATTTTATAAATAGCGAAATGTTGAAAACAATATGGTGCATAGACGCTTACATTTACATATAAACACAAACGGCACAAAACAATTTTCTTGAAACAAAACAATTTTTTCAAGAATCCTTTTTCTTGATGTAAGACAACTGTTCTCTCACTGTTCGATATCATTTAATATTATCTATATTTCGTCCACCATGCGTACCACCGGAATACACAATCGATCATTTAGCGCGTGTTCAAGCATCGGCACAACCTCCGCACGAACAATAAATATGGCCATGAATCTTCCTACTTATGATCATTTGATCTTGCTCCTCAAAATAAGATTGGATCTAACATTTATTAATACAGATAGAAAAGGCTAGGTGACACATAATTTAATTATACATAAGAGATTTATAAATACATTGGAACTACACAGGTTATTATTTAATTTTAACATTTATCAAGAATATTAAGCAATTCAACTTGAACGAAATTACAAAACAAAACAAACAATAATTCAAGTCAATTCCTTTTTAATTTCTTGCTTAACATTGATTGGTTCCTGCTTCCCGAAGACGGCACAATTCGTAATATGCTGTTTTAGCTTCGTTTGAGAAATAAATCCTTTACGACAATGATAGCAATAATATTTTTCACCAGTATGCCGTTTAATATGAATTCGGTACGAATTTGCGTATTTAAACTGTTGCCCACAATCGTTACAACTATAAGGCCTCTCCCCTGTATGGATACGTTCGTGCACATGAAGGTTACTCTTCTTGGAAAACCCCTGTTGGCAATAACTACATTTAAACTCCTTATCCTTCGAGTGCCTCTTCCTATGCGCGTCTAAACTGGATTTATCTCTAAAACAGGTTTCGCAGCGATCGCAGCGATAAGGTCGTTCACCGGTATGAAGTCGCATATGCACAGTAAGCCGGTACTTTTTAATGAAGGCTTGCTCACAATAACTGCATTTAAACGGTTTTTCTCCTATATGTATCCTGTTGTGGTTAACGAGGCACTCTTTCCGACTGAAACGTTTACGACACACCTCACATTGGTGAGGTTTCGCCTTCGCCTCGTCCTTCTCATGGCTCAGCATATGCACTTTTAATCTGTAAGGTGTCGAATAGGTTTTCTTGCAAATATGGCACTGATTGTCGTTTCGCGGAGCCACCACAGCTACGGTGTGGTAAATTGTTTGGTGTACGATTAAATCGCTCGTGCAAGAGTATTCTTTTTGGCAAACTATGCAGGATAATTTTTGATCGCAATGATGCTCTAATAATTTTGCACTCGTTGCAAACTTCGCACCGCATACTTCGCAGTAATAAGGGGCGATTAACTCTGCGTTAGTATAATTATTCCACTGTTCATCACCGTGAATCGTTGTTTTGTGGGCGTTTAGGATCTCTTCTGATTCGAAGAATTGGTAACACTTACTACAGCAGAAGATTAGGAAAGATTTATCTTCTATATCCGGATAATTCTCTTGATTTGGAATTATGGTTTCCTCTTCTGGCTCAAGTTTAATGGTGTGATCGTTTCGTCTTTCGAGTGGAGTTGATATTGCAGTTTGAATGGTGGTGATCGTCGCCCTAAAAATGGTGAGAATTAGTAACTAAGACTTAGATAAACTGATAATAGTGGGACAAATGAATATTCTACTTTTTAAGTATACAAAATATTCAATAAATATACAATTTTATTGTGTAAAACCGAGTCAAATTACAACGCAAGTTTTAAACCAACCCCCGCCCCTTAATGTGGGCTTCCAGTACTTCATAATTTGTTCTTTCAATCCTAAGAATAAATGCTTCTAATGTGATAATTGCACCTATGATTGCTGCAAACAAATAAACGGTTAACCCTAAAATAGAGAAATCATTTACTTCTCAAGAGCAGACTTAATACTAATGATTGGTGAGGACGTTTTTTTCTGAAAAAACTTTTTAAGGCTTTATCAGACGCAAAGAGACGCTAAGATTTTTTAGTGATCAGTGTTCGAGCCACGCATCAATTAATGCTGAATGCTTCGACCCGATTTGGGGGTTTCCTCCTATCGCTAGCACGCCCTTCAGCTGGTACCCAAAACCTTGCCACGTCATCCAATCCAGTCGTGGTACAGGCAGCTGAGCTCGACCCGGACACAAATTGTGCTGTTACAAAGACGGTTCAGCAAATGATCGCACACCTTAGGAGTTCACTATAAGGTCTAGTAACGCTTCATAGTCAGCACCGGCTATTCCACGAAGACAGAAGGGCTTAGCAGTCAACAGCTTAGTCCTGGAAAGAGAGAACAAGACCTTCGGAATCAATTTGCAAATTTCAACTCACCAGAATCCCCCTCTTCACGGACCTAAAATGTGTAGCAATGTATTAGTATCTTCTCTAATCATTGACCAACAGTAATCATCCAAGATGTTGTCCAACTTCTTTTCCAACGTTGAAAGGTTTTGATAGAAACGCTCGCCATGTCTGTCACTTACAGAGAATGTAAATAATACATGTTTACGACATATATGACATCCCATTTTATGACAAGCTGTCAACAATTCATCCACGAGATTCTGGAAATTTTCCGCTTTGTTGTTGTCCAAGAAGCCGATACTGCAGATTTCAAATAATGCCACCTTTTCTTTAGCTCGCAGAGCCGCATCGAAGCCTTTGTATTCATTAATTGTCGAATTTGAGGACCCACACAGATGCTTTCTTTTGTCACTGAAAAGCTCACATCGGAGAAAAACCGAAATCGGGTGAGTGGTTGGCCAGGATTCAACGCAATCGAAGGCATTTCTTCATGCGTTTCGTAAGCCTGGATGAGATTTGGATCCACCACTACATACCGGAGACCAACGAACAGTTGAAGCAGTGGATTTTTCTGGGCGAATTAGCTCCGAAGAAAGCAAAGACCGTTTCGTCGACCGGAAAGGTCCTGGCGACCGTTTTTTGGGATTCCCAAGGAGTAAACTTCATCGACTATCTCCAGAAGGGAGCGACTTTTTCCTATTCCTAAACCTGAAAAAATCGCTGGCGGGAGAAAGATTTGCCTCAAATAAGGAGGTTATCGCTGCTACAGATTATTTTGCATACCTCAAAACATCCTATTTTTCCAACGGCTTGAAGAGACTGGAGCACCCTTTGAAAAAGTGTATTGCTCTTCGAGGAGACTACATCGAAAAATAAAAATAAAAAACCAGTTGAGGTGAAGATTCCTTCAAGCAAACGACTGCCTAATTTGAAAAACGAGACACTTCTACCATTAGTATTATGAGTCAACGCTAGTCGTCAAGCAGGATTTGAAATAATACTACCGCCACAATTAGTGAGAGTGCATTTATTTGTATTAATAAATATATACCAACAGTTAATAATTAATACTTTTAACTTACTGATATAGATAAAATAGTGTGCGTCTTGCTATGATTTTTTAGGTAACGTTTCTGAGTAAAATCCTTATTACAAACTTCACATTTATACGGCCTGTCTCCCGTATGGTTTCTGTGATGAGCAATCAGACTGAATTTATGAGCAAACTGTTTATCACACATGTTACATTTGTATGGTTTTTCTCCAATATGACCCCTACTGTGTCTCACGAGGTATGCCCTATCAGTAAATCGCTTATTACACACCTCACAGCTGTAAGGTTTCTCTCCTGTATGAATTTTCTTATGTCGAATTAAGTCAGCTTTTTGAGTATGACACTTATCACATATGTCACACTTGTAGGGCTTTTCACCTGCATGAAATCTGCTGTGCCTGATTAGATTTGCTTTATCTCTAAAGCTCTTATTGCACAGGTCACATTTGTAGGGCATTTCTCCCGTATGGCATCTGTGATGTCTGATTAGGTGCCCCTTTTCATTAAAGCGTTTATCACATAGGTTACATTTAAAAGGCTTTTCTCCTGTATGGGATCTGTTGTGTCTTTCTAGGTCACTTTTTTGTGTAAACTGCTTGTTGCAAGTATCGCATGTGTAAGGCATATTTCCTGTATGAAACCTGCTGTGGCGAGCTAGGCCTCTCCTGCAAGTAAACCACTTCTCGCACAGGTGGCACTTATGGAAGTCGTTTTTCGCTTTCTTGCAATTATGATCTTTAACCTCAGCTTCGCTTGAAAAGTACTTATTGCACATCTTGCACTTATAAGCATTTAACTTCTGGTCATATGTATAGCTATCCAATCCTGTGGGAGGGTGCACTTCATTTTTATGCGCTTGAAGGAGTTCTTTGTTGTCGAAAAACTGACGACACTCATCGCAGTAGCAAATCCAGAACGATTTATCATCATTTTGGAGTTGAGGTTTACCATCCTGATTTGAATCTGTTTCTTCTTTAATTGTTTGTTGATGAAATCGCTTTGATACCAGCAAACTCCTAAAAAGCAAAGGATATTAATATGGGAATGTGCTAGTCTAATATTTTTTTTATATTTCAGAAATGAAACATCAAGACATGATCTACATACGAAGGTTGTCAAGAGCTGCAATAAACGCAAACCATGGATTCAAAATGGTGTGAGTGACAGTACAGTCAGTTGTTTAAAAGAATATTAAAAACAAAGAAATTAGAAACAATCCAGTATGAATCACGATTCAAATAAATCACAATTACAGAGGAAGAGAGACGGGGGAGGGGTATTTTTAGAAAACTTGCTGTAATATACAGAAATCCACGTGGTATTGAAATCAAAGTTTCGAATCAAAAATTATGCCGAGGTCTTTGACAATAGAGTATAATTAAATTCAACTGGAAATCACTTCCTAGTGAATCTTATAAATGTACACTTGTTAATAGGTATTTAAGTGTAATTTATTGAAATTAGAATAAATTTCAAATTTATTCAATTCAAATAGTAACTGTAAACTGTCATTAATACTACCAATACTATTAAAGACTTTTAAGTCATCAGCATACAACAAAAATCTGCAAGAGCTGAAGGCCCGACCAATGTCATTTCTGCATAAATCAGAAAGGAGCGGACCGAGGGGACATCCCTGGGGCACACCGGAGGTCACGTTTATGTAATCAGATCTAAGCCCATTAATAGCAACAGCCTGTGACCTATTTCTAATATAAAAACTAATCCATCGGAGAAGGTTTTCATGACAACCTATTTGAACTAATTTAGAAATCAATAAAGCTTTCGGCTATCAATGTATCTCTGATTGACCAAAGTTTTGGACGTGAGAACTTTGGTCAATACAGACAGAGAGATACATTGATAGCTGAAAAAGATGCATTGTCAGTAACCGAAACACAAGAGTGCAGCAAACAGCATCATCATCATCCTGTTCAAAACAGACCTAAAATAGCTATTAAATAAATTACAAATACCCAATGTAGAGGTCGCTGTTTCATTGATATGGTGCATGGACGTTGGGAGTAAGGACAAAGCAAGCTTCGACTTAACATAACTCCAAAATTTGTTAACGTCTGATTTAATATTTGACTGTACAGAATTTATCCAATTTCGGTAATCTATATTTATGGCATTATTGAGTCGATGTCTAAGGATGGTGACAGACTCGTAATCCCTTAATCTTAAGTCTCTCTTTCATTTCCAGTGCGCTTTTCTTTATAAATTTTAATGATAGATCGTAGATACCTTAGAGGAAAAGGAGACTTCCCCACAATCTTTTCAGAAACATATAATTACTTCAAACAAATGAGAGTAAAAGATATCAACACCATCATCCGCGGATTAATCTTTAAATATGTCAGATCAAGCAATACCAGAAATCTCATTATTTATGATCGAATAATCAGGTTTGCTATACTGGAGAGATTTCCAAGAGTTCAGCGCTAAATATTTCAATTCATTACAGATAACATGAAAAATTATACTTTTATGGTGACTGTCTTCCGGAAGGAAGGATCAGACACATTCTCGGGCTTCTGATAGATACCACATGGTTGCACAATACATAATCAAGAATACTGTGAAATTCATTCAAGACACAGTTATATTGAACAAAATTAAGAATATAAACTATATTACAAAGGTAATAAGTTATGCTACTTTATTATAACTTCCATATCAAATTTCATTGCGTTTGAATTACACGTTCACATTATACAGGGTGTGTTCGTCACTTTTTTCCAACAGTGTATCTTCTAACATCTGTCAAATTGTACAAAAAAAAACAGCAATTTTTGTGTAGTTGTCATAATATCGTTAAGTGATGACCGTCCAATACTGCATTTTCTGTTCTAGTTCTCACAAAATTTATGCTTCATTGTTTTTCAGCTTATTTAAGAGCATATTTTTTGAACAGGATAGAGCTCCTCCGCACTACACACAATCTATTCGACAGTATTTAAATGAGAGATTTCTTCGGAAATAGATTGAAAGGAGAGGCCCCATTGAATGATCAGCGAGATCACCCGATTTCTCGCCCTTACAGTTCTTTTTGTGGGGCCTCGTAAAAGCTAAGATTTATAAAACTCAGCCAACTAGTCTAAACGAACTGCGGCAATGTATTACTAATGAATGCTTTCAAATTCTGTCAAAGTTTGACGTTTGGTTAATATAACCTTGACTTTTCAACGATATCTTCTCGCATAGAGAGTTACCAGCTCTGCGATTATTGGCTTGAGGTCTATTTTCATTTGGATTTCAGAATAAGCAAGCATACATTTTGTGTTTAGTTTTTAATTTTTAAATTACAATAAAAGAACATCTACTAATTTTATTTTTTTCATTCAATGATGATATACATTCCTACTCCTACGTACAGCCACATACATGTATTACAAATTTGTAATGAAATCTAGAAAATCTTGTTTTACTCATAGTTTGTTAGCAATAAAAATAAATACTACAATACAGCTTAAATAACATAATGACGATACAACTCAATACCATCTCTCACAGAAAGAATATCTTCACAAGTAGTGTTCGAATACAATACGAAGTACACATACATCGTTACGGATAGAGTAAGTACTGAGTGGCGCGCAAGCATGTCACTCCCAATCGAACCACAGCTGCGTTGAACAGAGCTGTTGCTAACTGCGCTGCCACTGACTTCAGATTTCGCACATATCTGCTAGTAACGTATGTGTACTTCTTAAACTGTTTAGACTCTACGAAAGTTCTTTGACTTAATTAACATTTAAATATTTTTGTTTGCAGCATGTGTCCTCTCATGTTTAGTCATAATACTTTTGCGCACAAAGCATTTACCGCATGTTTCACAGACATACGGTTTCTCGCCCGTATGAGTTCGTTTGTGAAGACGAAGCGAGTTACGCTGCGAGAACGTGCGTGGACAAATATTACATTTATACGGTTTATCTTCAGTATGTGTATTCATATGATTGGCTAACGTCCAAGTGTAACTAAAAGACTTGCCGCACACTTTGCAGCCGTAAGGTTTCTCACCTGTATGAATACGTTTGTGCCTGTGTAGCGTGGTCAATTGAGAAAATGCCGCAGAACAATCGTCACATTTATACGGTTTATTCCCGGTGTGTATATTCATATGGTTAGTCAACGAGGACTTGCTACTAAAACATTTACTGCATACATTGCAGCAGTAAAGTTTCTCGCCTGTATGAGTTCGTCGGTGTCTAAGGAGACTGGATGCATGCGAAAATGTTAGCGTGCAAATGTCACAATTGTACCTTTTATTATGTACCCTTCTATGCTTAATTAGATCAGATTCCTGTGTATAAAATTCTGCACAAACATCGCAACGATAAGACTGGTCATTCGTAGGATTTGTATCAACATTATCAGAGAGATTTTCACTGAAATGCACCGATGCTTTATGGGCATTCAGGAGATCTTCGGAGTTGAAAAATTGATTACACGCCACACACAAACACAACAAGAACGATTTATCTTCGCTGTAGTTAAGTTCTTCTTGTTTTATTATCTCCGTCTTCAGATCTTTCTCTAATTGGAAGCTTGTAGATCGTTCTAGCATCCCTTGGTACCTGGAATAAATCGGGATATTAGTGTGGGTACTTTCTCTTTCACTTAACAACTTCATTTCACTACTAAGACAGCACACACACATCACGTTAAGTACATAATAAAAAAAGAGTATATTATGTCGTTTATTTTTAAACCATTTTATTTAGTTCTAGTAAACTATTCTACTTTCTGTTCTATAATTAATGCTACATAAAGATGATAATAAACAAAAACTATGCCACATAGGACATAAAATTGTTGATTTCATGCTTCGCTAGCGCTTCCCTATTAATATAACATTGCTTGTGGTCGTGGATCTATAATCTGTTTATCTATGTAGGTATGTCTGAAAAGTATGAGGAGGTGTGTTTTAATTTCGATAAACTCTAGTAAATCGAGCTTGAGGCTTTTAGATTGCCTAGTAGTATGCTATCTTAACTTAAGTATTACCTTAATCTAGACTATGCCCACTTTAAAATTTATGTTTAGGTGTATTAAAAATTATTGAATGTTTTTTTTTTTTTTTTTAATGTGTGGTGGGTGCTTAGTTGCAGTGACTCCGTAAGCTGTATCACTTGTCTGGCTATCACTGCAACTCTCCCAACAGCGAATGGCAAGTCGATCCGGGATTAAACTCTCTGAAAAAATGTCACCGTCCCTCCAGAGAATTGAACCCCGGCACCTATCGTCCTCTCACAACAATAGTCAGCCGCCTAACCACTGCGGCCATCGACCCGTTTATGTTTCTTAATGTTGGAGTTGAGTTGTCTAACGGTTTGAAGCATGTAAAGGAAATTATAGTCTTTGCATTTTTTAATGTAGTGTATACTGTTTAGCACGACAGCTAACCGACGCTCACTTACGTTCTCCAGGACTCACCCCAGGTTCACCTGCATGCCCTCGCCTTTACCCTAGTTAAGATGAGGTCTCTCGAGCTCACTCCACATTCATCTGAGTGTTCCCGCGTTTATCCTCATTGACCTGGTTTCCTGGTATTACTGCAATAATCGTTAATATATCGTTTAATAATATGGTGGTCTAAGAAAATATTAGAAAGAATCCATGGCCATGGCTGGAATTGTAGTGGCTTCAGTGAATTAGTTTTTAGAATATTTGTGAACAAATCCAAGCAGCGCAGGTAGGTACGTCATATTGAAGTCAATTTAAGGTATTAATTCATCGGTGGTCGCAAAAATAAAAATGTGGTAGAAATTACGTTACTTGTACGTCAAGTATTAACGTCATATGTACGTCCATACATGACTGGCTGTGACAAATTGGCATGACTTTCTGATACTGCCAACGTCTTTCATAACATCATATCTGTCGTAAGAATCATTAACTATTAAGTCATAAAGAGTAAAGCAGTAGAATTAGTTTTTGGAGAAAAGGTAGGTATAATATCTTTTCGATATTGAGTTGATGAGAATTAATAAATGTAAATGTCTGAAGTATATCTGTCCTCTATTCATTAATCTAGATTCAGTATTTCTAAAGTTGGTCAAATGTTTAGTAATTGAGATTAGTTCTTTATTAGTTTTTCTAATTCCTGTTAAGGTCGTCCATTTGTGATGAAACGGCAGCGTTGTCAGTAGGCTGTCTAGGTATAAGTGTTTGGCACTTAAAAAGTAGTAAAGTTGTTTAATAGTGGAACAGTGTTTTATGTCATCAACAGAATTTTCGGAATGACAAACATACCACATACTAAGTACCTATAACTCCATCTTAAATAAATACGACCTTGATGGTGTAGTGCACTCCAGCAGTTTTCAGTACTTACCAGAGCAGTGTTGACAGATATCATTCTTTATTAAATTTTGCAGTTTTAATTCTGCTTTTTACAAAAGATCTATTTTCATAACTAAAAAGACATTCATATACAAATATGCCAAAAACGAGGGGTGTCGGTGCAAGTTGACGATTACATCTGCAGTCGCAATTTGCAGCAGTGCGAGAGGTTTGAAAATAAAAAATATTGCCATTGAAAATCGAAAAAATACTTGATCATTTTATGAAGTTACCTTTCTTTATATAACATAAACATATTTTATAATCGTTATTTTAGTTTTTGCATCAATGTCAATGAAAATCTTCTATCGATTAATTAGGTTTCGTAACTGTGCGTCAAATTTAACTAACTTTAATTTTATCATGTATTTTTTCTACTCCCATACTTTGTCTTATTAGATATGCTGAACCTGTACTTTAATGATGTCCATTACGATATACAAGTGTATATCTAATAGGAATGTGACATTCCAATATTCAGTATGGCCGTGACTACATATCTGACAGATATAAAAATTAATTAAACTTGACAGTTCTCTGTATCTATTTAAATATAGTAAAAATTAAAGAAATACGTATGATATGGGGTCGTAGAAAAAATAGTATCATCATTTCATACTCGCGTCTTAATAGCTATCACTAAATGCTCATTGCATAATATACTATTATGCCGCGCACCTTACGATGAAAATACTGTAATTATTTTTTATTTTGTAGTGGATTCTTATTTTATTGATGAGGTTACAGGCTGTCCCGTTTCAACGTGGATCTTATATATCTGCCACACTTGTGAAAATAGACAAAAAAGTTATAAAGAAAAGTTATCTCAATTTATGTTCTACATAACCTAAAAATATTTTTAACTATACAGAGTGTCTCAAAAGTAGGTAAACACATACTTGCTCCGTCATTTTAAATGGGACACCCTATATATTTTGGCATTTTTGAATAGTACGCTAAAAAATATTTCCACTTTACATAAACCACCCTACCCCTACTCCTAATAGTTATGGAAATATTTTACGTTTTCGTAAAAACTATCCCGATTCGGTGTTTTTCGTATGCCGCGGTAGCTTGATCCTGAAAATAGTTATGGAAATGAAATCAAGAATATGTAAACTATATAGTTCGGTATAGACAATGACATCAACAGAAGATGAATACCTACTTCCGGTTGTCAGAAATGATTCAACGCATTTCCGGAACTTCGTTTCCAGATAACTTTATTTTTTTAAATGGCATCCTATATATTTTGTTAGATCGATAGATTCCTCATTCTAATGCCTTTCCATTCATGTATATAAAGTACTATGTTTTCTTTTATACTTTTCAAGATATTTCATAGTTTTTACGCAAGCTACAAAAATGTTGTCTCCAATTTCGAGGTAACCTTGAAAATATTTCAAAAACAAAAGAGTATGCAAACATAATGTTCATCAATTATTACAACCAAAAAGAAATTATAATAAATGTTAAAAATTATGCCTTTTTCTCTTACCGAAATATTAATTTTTCTTTGAAAATTTATTTTAACTTCTTCTTCTCGACATTTCAGGAGTTATTGATGTAGAAGCTTATACAATTCTTTCTCGCATATTTTGTTCAATATTCGGTGGTGTCGGGTGTACCAACTCTCTCATGTATGCCCATAAGAAGAAATGATATTTCTTCAAGTTTTGGTGATCTAGTTGGCCATTCTATTATACCTCTCTGACCAATGCATCTCTCCTCGAATAGGTAATGCAATGCTGCTCTTAGATTTCATAACTTAGCTCCAAGAGCTCCATTATGAAGAAACCACATGTGCCTTGGCACTTCTATTGATAAATCTTCCAAATAGTAGCTTCTGTAATAACAAAATACTGTTTCTATTATTATTTAAATAGCTTTCGCAGAAAAATGGTTCAATAACGTACTGTCCTAGAACACTTTCCCATACTTCCCCACTTCCCCATTGGCTACTTACATTGGTGTTGAACAAAAATGTTTATACAAGGATTGGTATAAGACAATGCAGATAATGTTGCCTAGGTTGGTCTAGGACTTTGCCTATCTGTATAAACGAGAAGCAAGTAAATAGTTTCTTCTGAATTCACCTACATAATTAATATGCACAAGTATAATGTATGTATATGAGGAACTTAGATTTTACCGATTAATTAAATAAATTATATAAGACAATTTCTCGTTTGAATATCTCATAACAATCCTTTTGTTAATTGCATTTAAGAGATGCATAAGAGAATTATTCTTTGACAATCTGCTGGTATCGAAAAATAAATATAGCCGTTGAGATATTTATTTACAGTATGCGAACTCAAGTTGGTTACAAAATTTTTGTAGCTTATGTCAAAAGCACTACATCTATTGGAAAATTTAAGATAAAACATCACGCTTAATATATATGAATAGAAAGGTATTAAAATGAGGAATTTGTCCATCTAACAAAATATATATACAGTGTCATATAAAAAAATTAAGTTATCTAGGTACGAAGTTAGGGAAGAAAGGGTATGAAGGAAGGGTATGAAGGGATGTATCCAACTAGACCACCTAACTTAAAGAAATATCATTTCTTCTTCTGAGCATACATGAAAGAAGAGAGAGAAAAGAATTACATAAGCTTTTACATCGATAACTCCCGAAATGTCGAGGAGAGTTAAAATCGATTTTCAAAGAAAAATTAATATTTCGGTAAGAGAAAAAGGCATAATTTTTAACATTTATTATAATTTCTTTTTGTTTTCAATGATTGATGAACATTTTGTATGCATACTCTTTTGTTTTTGAAACATTTTCAAGGTTACCTCGAAATTGGAGACAACATTTTTGTAGCTTGCGTAAAAACTGTGAAATATCTTGAAAAGTATAAAAGAAAACATGGTACTTTATATACATGAATGGAAAGGTATTAGAATGAGGAATCTATCGACCTAACAAAATATATAGGGTGCCATTTAAAAAAATGAAGTTATCTAGAGATGAAGTTCCGGAAATGCGTTGAATCATTTCTGACAACCGGAAGTAGGTATTCATCTTCTGTTGATGTCATTGTCTATACCGGACTATATAGTTTACATATTCTTGATTTCATTTCAATAACTATTTTCAGGATCAAGCTATCGCGGCATACGAAAAACACCGAATCGGGATAGTTTTTACAAAAACGTAAAATATCTCCGTAACTATTAGTAATAGGGGTGGGGTGGTTTATATAAAGTGGGAATATATTTTAGCGTACTATTCAAAAATGCCAAAATATATAGGGTGTCCCATTTAAAATAACGGAGCAAGTATGTGTTTACCTACTTTTGAGACACTCTGTATAGTTAAAAATTCTTTTAGGTTACGCAGAATATAAATTGGGATAACTTTTATTTATAACTTTTTTGTCTATTTTCACAAATATGGCAGATATCTAAGATCCACCTTGAAACGGGACACCCTGTACAAGTGAAAATATATCAAGGAATAAAAGAAAAATACTATTAATAAGATGAAATAGCAGTTTATTAGTAATTTTTTTTTTTTGTAATTGCTTTTTATAATTTTATATTAATTACGTCTGTTCTTGTTGTTTCGCTTTCCCTTTATAGGCAAATCTGTAATTAAATATTATTATGCATTTATCTATGTATACAAAACATTTAATTTTTTTATGGATTACTCACCTCTAGTAATTCGATCATATTTGAATGTTCTTTGACAACGCCTAATCCATTCCCATTTTGTAATCTTTGAAACTATCTATAAGTACATAATGCGTGTCAGGAATTTTTGCTATTTATTATTCTGTTTATCACTCATTTGTAATTAACAAAATATAATAGAACCCCAAACCACAAAAAATAAAAAATATAAATAATTAACAATTGAAATAATCGATCAAAGCACAACTAACACTGAGATAACGTCACACATTCGCGTAACATGGAATAGATTGTTGTTACAAAAGTATTAAGGCTAATACATCTTACTATCTTTGTTACTTACCTATATCGCAACCACCAACTAATTCTACATGATTTATATTAGAGTAAGAAAATAAAACAAAAATTCACGAATAAAACTATCATCACAGCTGCCCTCACAGCTGTCGCAGTGAACGTCCGTGAATAAACTGGTTAGGTTATGTATAGCATTGCATGTGCATGTGGCTAGGCAGCAACGACTTCTACAGCTACGAACAATGTAGGTACATATATTATATTTGCGTGCGCATATCTGGGTAATGCCAGAAACACAAACAAAATAACTTCGGGCTGTTGCAGCAGAGCGGCCAGTACCTACTTACATAACAGTCCGAGTCGGTAAGCGACCACGTGCACAAATACAATTTACGATAAATATTATTACAATTTGTCGCGTATGTTTAAATTATTTTGCTTGTTACAATGATCTAATGTAATTATTCATATATCACTTGCAACTCGTAGATCAACGATTTTAACAATGTCTTTCTGATAAGTAATAAATCGTCTCTACAGAAATGCGCTGAATTTAAAAATATCTCAGGATATTACTATCACTTCGTTGTTTATCTTATCGATGTAATTGTAATCTTTCTCTACGTCGTCCAATAAACAAACATCAAATTTTAGGAAAGAATAAAAATGCTTTAGTGATTATAAAATAAAGAAACATTACGAAATTAAGCGTTAAATTATAAAATATGCACATTGATCCATTATTTGGTATTATTGAGTAGCAAATTATAATTGAGGAGCATCGTTTCAAAACAGCTTTTATCCGTTTCACACAATTAATCAGAAAGACCTAGAAACATCTAACAGTCTAAAATAGTCTACATTTTGCAACTTTGATTGTGTTTACACATAGCTTTTGATCAATTCGGCGTGCTAAGTAAAATAGTAAACTTCAATAACATGGTAACTAAGGTCTTTAGGATGGATAAAAGCACTTTTGAAAAATTTATTTGGATAAAAACCATTTTGAACCACAGCTGACGGATAAAAGCCAAATTCTATGAAAAGAAGAAAACTATATTGCAACATTAGGAATATTTTCCCAAATGGGCATATAAAACTAATCATTAATCAACATAACCTTTTTAAATACATATTCCACAATCTTCCTCATAACAGTCACATTCTTCATTTTCAAAGTTATTTTCTTCATAGTTAGGTTGGTCAAATAATTTTTTGTAAAATTGGAGTTCAGGAATGGACTGCTAGTTCTCATCGTACAGACTTAATAATGTTTTGAAGTTGTCTAGTTTTTCTTTTTTTGCTTCGTGCTTCAGTTCTAAATTTTTTCCCTCTTGTAGTTATACTTTGATATGGTCCTGACAAATTATCGTTTCTGTAAAACTGTTCCATTTTTATTTTAACAGTTTTATTTGATACATCTCTTTTTATTTTAATCCTTTTCATGTAATTTATACCATTTAATTTTTTCAATGATATTTTCTTGTAATCTTGCACATTCCGGTTTTCTTTTAGCTTTCTTATCAAACCTACTTTTTCATACAACTCCAAGTATTCTTCTTGTTGCATTGTAGTACTTTGTTTCTTTAAAATCTTTTCAACCCGTCCAAATACCCTATCAGCTGGCAAGTATGAATGTCCTCTTACTGGAAATACAACAAGAATATCTTTAATTGTGAGAGGAGCTTCTTTAAACAACCGCAAAGCCAAACTATTCATAACAATATGGTTTTTATTGTGTCCATCCACGAAGAATCTCACGGTTGTGCAAGTAGCAGTAAAATCAAATTTTTTTGGGAAGTCTATCAACGCTGAAGACACGTTGGAGCCACATCCAGCAAGATTCTCTGGCCAGGTGTAGAAAACAGGATGTTCACATTTTACGTCTGTCACACACAAGAACAGTTTTAAGTCAGAAGTTTGGGCCAGCACTGAACATATCAAAACAAAATGAGACGCTTTTTTCATTCTCCTCTTTCATCAAAAGATGAAATTGTTTTGCCCTCAGTTTATGGATTCTTAATTCAGTCATAATTTTCGCTTGCACTGACTGATCATTGTAACGTTTTAATTCATTACGTTTACGAAAACAGAAGCTACACACATCAGATGCTGGCGATCCAAATACAATATTGTGCTCAGTGGAAAAAAATGTTTTAAAAAAATCCCAACTTAACCATCAATTCTTCGGTTGCTTATTATACAATTTATACAAATTAGATATGCTTTGATTAGAAGGAAGATACAACCGCTTTGATTTAAGGAGTGCTTTCAAACTACCCATGAAATGCCTAACATTTTCACGTTTGGCACTACTTTTGTGAGACCGGTGGTCACCTCGTCTATTTTCCTTTATTTCCCCTTCATCTAACTCCATATTCGCTACTGTCTGGATCCTTTTTTGAGTAATGCCAAGGGCATTTAATAACATTTTTTGGCACACGCGATGAATATTTTTTTGTTGTGTTCGGAAGAAGTATTCGACTGATAGCATGGTATTTTTTCTTTACAATCCTGTTTATATTTTGGCCTTCCCCTTTTCGGAGTAGAAACATTTATGTAGTGGGATAATTTTACATTCTATACTACTTTGTCCACCTTTGAATAAACATCTTGTCTGCAGTAAATTGTGTCATTTTTAGATAACTTTAAGCATTTGTAAGTTTTTCCGGCATGGACGCAGGGGCACTCTAAATTTTCAGCATTTGTTCTGCTTATTGTTATCATTAAATTGCATATGGACAGAAGCTGTTTTGAAACATCTAATTGGTGCCAAAAATTGTAAAATTGTTTTGAAATTTCTTTTTTATATTTCAAATAAAAAGATATGAAAAATTTATCTGTAGTAATACCATAAGAGCTTTGAATTTATCGATAATTTCACGAATACTTGTTGCATAGCGACGAAGACGAGTGTCAATTTGACAAGCATTTAAACCACGACAGCCCGTAGGGCTGGAGTGGTTTAATTGTCAAATTGACATGAGCCCCCCTTTATTATTATTATTATTTTAAATTTCAAAAAGCAATGCCAACGACATCTGCTGAAATGTGCGAGTACCAAAACTTTGACGACAGTACACGGGACCTTCTGCCGTATCTACAGTACGATAGTATTATACTATCTATCGGTAGCCCGCATAATTAGCCAACTAGTAGATCGCCAAACCTAAATAGTCGCGATTATTGTCTTTGGGGATGATTTAAATAGTTAGTATACGGTACAAAAGTAGACGCTAGAGGTGCATTACTAGACCGTATAATGAATAAGGAATGAAGGCTCCAGTTTCGATACTTTTGCATCGTCACTTCCGGGCAATGAGAAATGCAGAGCATTGTTAAATAGATGGCTTTATTCTGAAGAACCTTGATTTAACACAAACAAGAAATATGAACAGGTTGAATGATTTACACTAGAGCTACAAAATTAATTTTCTGAATGTCTAAACGGTCTCCTCGTCTAAAACTCTTCCTCCTTCGGCTAATATGTCCTCACGTTTTCCAGCATGTATATATGTACATTTATGATCGATTAGATCCCTTTCACTCGCGAAGATCTCACAACAATCCTTACAAACATGAGCTTTCTCAGCTTTGTGACGTTGGACGTGCTTCTGAAGAGACTTCACGTGGAAAAATGTTTTCGGGCAACTGCTGCACTTATGTGGTTTATCACCAGTATGCGTGTTCATATGATCACTTAATCCTGACTCGTAGATAAAACATTTACCACAAATTTGACAGCTATATTTCTCGACGTGAATACGTTCGTGTTTCCGGAGACTACCAAGGCCGGAAAATGCTCGCGAACACTTAGCACATTGGTAAGGTTTGCTTCCAGTGTGCACATTGATATGACTAGTTAAGCGGTTCTTAAGCTTAAACCCTTTACCACATATATGGCAGCTGTAACGTTGGTCTCCAGTATGAGTTCGGGCGTGCAAACGTAGAGGACGCTTCTCGGTGAATATCCTCGGACAACTACTGCATTTATAAGATTTATTTTCAGAATGCGTATTACCATGACTAGGTTCGTGCTGGCGAAGGTAGCTAAGATAAGAAAATCTTTGGGAGCATATCTTGCATTTAAACGGTTTCTCTCCGGTGTGTATCCTCTTGTGAATGTCCAACTGATGTTTCCACTTATACCGCTTACCACATAAGTTGCAGAAGTAGGGTTTTGTTTCGGCTGCGGCCTCTTCTTGATCCCGTTCTGAATTGTTATCGTTCTGGCAATCTATGAAGCTGAATTCATTAGCACAGCGATGCTCCTGCATCTCAGATCGTGTTTCCAACTTCTTATCGTACATGCTAGCATTTTGCTTATCAGAATCATCAGATGAATCTTCATCACAATGCGCGAACATTTTATGCGCATCCAGGAGGTCCACCGAATCGAAAAATTGATTGCACTTAATACACAAACATAACGAAAATGATTTATCGTCACTGTCTACGTCGAAATGACGTTCTCCGGACAGATATGTTTCCTCGCTAAATGTAGGTTGTTTTATTATCGCTGCTTTCAGCTCTGTCTCCGTCTTTAATCTTGTAGATTGTGGTAATATGGACGAGTACCTAAAAAGTTGAAGTATTAGTATAAGAAACCTAGTTTCATAAATCTAAGTGATGTATTTACAGGTTCAGTTTTTTTCTTTTTTCGGAAAGCGCTGTACACAATAAATAATTTTAATTTAATTAATTGTAATAGACCATTACAAAACAGGCAGTAGTATTAAATAATGTGTACACATACACTTAAGGGTATGACATGTATTTATGTTAATAAAAAAACAATTAAATTAAATTAGAACTTAGTTTTCTGGGCTGTAATGCTTGTCAAGACCACAGCTACTTTACAACACGAGATAGCTGCCATTGAATCTAGTTTTCTATATTCTTGTATTAGTAGCAGTATATACTTACTGTTAACCAACCTTCAGCCACCTACCCCTTACTATCTTCATTCATATGTTCATTCATTACTACATCGTGCCCAATACACACACAATATTTGACATGAAATCTCGATGAGGGATATCATTTCGTTACCATGTTTAGTAGGTACAGAAACACAGAGCTTGACCCCCTCCTCCCTCTCTTGCTATCCTAAATGAAAAGCACAAACATTTCTTAAAATTTGCGAGTTAACTTAAAATATATTTGAAGGAAATTATAGAAAATAGTGATAGGGATATTCCGAGTACACTTCTCGATTTCATAAGTGCTGTAAAAGCTGTAAGTTTGAATTTGTTGCCAGAAAAATCAATGAGAAACAACCACTTCATAAAATGGTGTAATACGAAGAAAGTATATGTAAATGTTTGGAAAACGTAGGTACTTGTTGCTTATTTTCTATACCAACCATACCCCTGCTCAGCAAAGTTTTCGCAAATTATTTTAAAACAAATTTAAAGATGCTGATACAACATGTTCAGGTAAGCTATTATAGCAAGCATATATTTGGTAAGTAAACGAGAACTGGTGTAAGCTTGACTTGTGCGGTGGCGGAGATAATTTGCCCCGAAACCTGGTTAGCAAATTATGAACATCAGTTGTATAACGATTCTTGCAATAAAGATATGGAGGTGTTTTCAATGAGAGTATTTTATGATATAGAGTCAGGGCTAACTGACTGTGTGCGATTACTACTACTATATTATTACTGCGAAATAGAGCGATAGAAGTGTTATCGAACCCAATGTAGTCCAGAATAGATAAAAGAACGGCAAGGTTAACAGTATCAAAAGTTTTGGTGTAGTCGAGCAAAACAAAACATGTAATCATACCCTATCAGTCGCATCCAAAACATCATCAGTAACCGTGAGTAGAGCAGTCTCAGAACTAAAGTTAGCTTGAAAACCCGACTGAGTAAGTGGAAGGATATTATATGTGGAGAAGTATCCCCTCAATTAGACAGCAATTACTTTTTCGATGCAGTAGGCTTATAGGTCTTAAGTCACGTAACTCTTGAGGATTCTTAAGTTTGGGTAGCGGACAGACAATAGCTTTTTTCCATATATCTGGAAATACACCCTCAACCAAATAAGTATTAACTAAATGAGTAATGAAAGGAATAATAATAGAACCACATAACTTGATCATAGTAATATTCAGGCCATCACAACCATAAGCTTGTGACTTTATGCTAAGTTGCAAGGAAAATTTATAAATATGATACAATAAAATTAATGATTTAAATAATTTCGCTTTGTTAAGTGATCGTAAAAAAATGTTGCATGTATTACGAACAAAAAGGGACAAATCCTACAGAAGTTATTACTAACGTCCGTTTGAATTTACCGCTAAATTACATTACTTCTTTCCTTCAAACACTAGAGGCGCTCAAATATTCAATTTAAACCTAATGCACAGACATCGAGCATCTATGATGTTAGTGATTTGTGATTATATCTGTTGGAATACAAAGTCGTAGTATGTCTATTAATTTTAAGACTAGGATATATTTTTCAAGGATTGTTTGAATGAATTTATCGGCTACTAAAATACTGGGAGATTTGCCCATGTCATACCTAATTCTTAAGTGGTGTATATAACCACCACTAAAAGACAATTTAAAAATTCCAAACCAAATTTATGCCTCTTTCGTTCTATGTACTAACGAAATGCAATTCTCCTAAGAAAAGAATATATTTTCGGGACGGTTTTGAATAGCCACAAGTAATTTTTTACTGTTGGTTTACGATTTAATCTTTCTAGATCATTATTACCGATAATTTAAATTAAAATTTATTACCGATAATTTAAAACTGATGATGAGGATGAGAGATGAAGCTAAGTCGTTGTTCCGACGTACTGGGCGGCAGGGCGACTGGGAATATTATAAATCCCTCCGACACGTGACAAACAAAACCTTCAAATTAGAAAAAAGAGCTTATTTTGATTGTATCTCACATACTAAAGATAGCTGTCTTCTATGGAAGCAACTCAATGTGATAGGCGTGAAGAAGCAGGACGAGATTAACATTCCACAAAATTTGAGAGATCCTAATGTAGTTAATAGTTTCTTTATAAATAGTGTCCCCAACATAAATTCTGGACCTTCACCGAAAGGTGCTGTGTTGCCGACCTATTACAGCGTACCCGAAAAGCTCAGCTTCACTCTGGGATTGAAACAATCGCGGAGATAATAAATAATATGAAATCAACTGCTTGCGGTAGCGACCACATTAACATAACCATGTTGCGACAATATTCGCCATTCATCGTGCCATATATTACGCATATTATCAATTCTTGCATATTAGACAGTGCATTTCCTCAGTGTTGGAAGAACGCTGCTATCATTTCACTCCCAAAAACTAGAAAGGTTGAGCAACTCAAAGATCTAAGGCCGATTAGCTTGCTACCGTGTCTCTCTAAAATTCTTGAACGGGTATTGCATACACAAATTAAAGCACATATAAATAAATACAATTTACTTCCTCTTGTCCAATCGAGTTTCAGGTCAGGTTACAGCTGTACGACAGCTTTGCTCCACGTGACTGATGACATTTTATCCGCAACGGATCAGGGTCTGATGACTGTGGTAGTGCTGTTGGACTTTTCAAAAGAGTTTGATACTGTGAACCACTCTACCTTGTTGACCGTTTTGTCTGGTATGGGTTTGGATCGTGATGCTGTGAGCTTAATTGCGGACTTTCTAACGCGAGAACACAATACGTCAGTATTGACTGAAAAAACTCCTTGCCATCACAAGTTGTAAGTGGCGTCCCACAAGGTTCCATTTTAAGTCCCATCCTCTTCTCGTTGTACACTTCCTCTTTTGTTAATAACCTAAAGTATACGAAAGCTCACTTATACGCGGACGACATTCAAATATACTGTTTATTTAAGATGAGTGAATGGGAACAAAGTATTTCTAAAATTAACGCTGACTTGAACTCTCTTTATCAAACATCATTTACTTATTCCTTGCATTTAAACCCTGATAAGTCTCAGGTGTTGATATTCGGTGGTAAGGAGACATGCAGAACTCTTAGTAATATAATCGACATTAAAATTAATAACTCCCACGTACCGGTAGTAAATAAAGCCAGGAATCTGGGTTTACTTTTAGATAACACGTTTCGATTTAGGGACCAGGTTAACCAATACATTCGGACGACTTACGCAAACCTTAAAAAAATGTATCCTTTCCGTTCAGTTTGAACATCAATATTAAAAAGACACTATGTGATACTTATGTATTGTCCAATTTTAGTTATTGCTCGGAAATATATCACTCGTGTCTCGACTATGTCACCACTGCACGAATCCAAAAAATAATGCTGGCTTTCACCTTTTCTAAGTATTCAGAACTTTCCTGTGCCTGTGTGTGCCTTTCCTGTGTTTTCATTCTAAAACGATGAGGTAAAAAAAGTTTTATTATATGTACTCACTTATACCTATTTTCTTCACCTGTAGATAAGTTCTTGATAAAGTTATCCGTTAGATATCCCTAAGAAAAGGCTAAAAATCGGTTTCTTCACTTCTAAGCAAATGATGCAGGAAAGAAATTCAAATGCACATTATCTATCAGATATATTTATCTTGACGATAGTTATCGCTTACTTTACCCGTTAATGAAGAAAATGGGCATTAATCGAGGAAGGTTGATATTGATATGAACGGAAGTGTAAGAATATACAATTTATAAGCATTCAGTATATGATTTTATATATACGTACAGGGTGTAAAAAAAGTATCAACTAATTAGTGGAAATTATTTATTTTTGTTGTCAATGTAAAGCTGAAAATTAAACTGAAGAAAGAAAGAGATTTTACAGATCTTGGGATATATTTCTTTTAATTTGATATATCTGCCAGTACAATAATAATATCTGCGCAGTCAAAAGTCTCCACACACATCAACTTATTCTTGCATCAAGGCCTGAGTTCCCACGTGGATAAATTCAACCTCATTTCAAGATCTGAACCAGTCCATGCAATTACGCTTTGTTCCCCTTATGTATCTTCACATGACGAATTAGATTGGACTGGTCTGTAAAAGATCTTCCACAGACCTCACAAGCGTAAGGCTTCTCCCCAGTATGAGTCCTCCTATGTGTGCTAACAGTGCTTGCCAAGGAAAACGCCCTCGCACAAATATCGCATTTATAAGGTCTATTTCCCGTATGAATATTCATATGATCGTTTAGTATGCTTTTTCGGCCAAAAGATTTACCACACGTCTTGCAACTGTAAGGCTTCTTATCAGCATGAATTCGTTCGTGCTGTGAAAGTGTGCTGCTGTGAGAAAACGCACGTGAACAAGTACTACATTTATACGGCCTATTCCCTGTATGCTTAACCGTATGACGCTTTAGAGCCGAGCTAATCGAGAATGACATGTAACAGACTCGGCAAGAAAACGGCTTCTCGCCTGTATGAATTCGCTTATGTGTGCGAAGATTGCTCGAAGTGGAAAAATCTTGCGAACAAATATTACATTTAAACGGCCTATAACCCGCATGCATATTCATATGCTGTTTCAGAATCGATTTAAGAATGAACGATTTCCCGCATATCTCGCAGGAATAGGGTTTATCGCCTGTATGGAGTCGTTGGTGATACGTCAAACTAACACTGTTGGCTAATATGCGTGAGCAAATATCGCATTTATATATTTGATTGCTATGTAGGTTCATATGTCTGTGCAGACATGCTCTTATCGAAAAGGATTTACCGCAAACTTCGCAAAGATATCGGTTATGATCGGTATGAGTTCGCGTGTGAGTTGCGAGGATTCCTTTTTGGGAGAACCTTTTGTGGCAATGCTCGCATTCGAATGGTTTTTGTCCGACACCATCAAGTAAGTCTTTATTGTTATGGAGCGATAAATTATGCGCCTTGAGAAGCTCTTCTGAATTGAAGTATTGACCACATTTATCACAGAAACAGAACCAAAACGAGATTTCTTTTTCATCTATATCTGAAGTAACTGTTTCGGGCGTAGGTGTTCTATCGCTAAGTCTCTGTTCTTCTGTTGTATCTGCTTCCTGTTTTGATTGTCTTCTTATCCATTCTAATCGCTTTAATATGGTGTGGTACCTGGAAAATGTGACGCATTAGCAAGTGAATGACAAATAGTATCGAAGTAAAGATTAATACACTTGACAAGAAGTATGTCAATTATATTATATTATACCGAGAAGATGGTCTTCAACATTTTTTTATACATACATATAACAGGAGTTGAGTCAAGTTAATTAAAAGTATGAAGATGCAAGCAAAATATTTGAAAAATAAATCCAAACTTCTTACACAAGAAAACAATTCTAATAATAATAATAATCTTTTTATAACCATTTAAAATAAATTATGTTGTCTATCTTTAATATAAACGGAAGCATATCTAAGATTAGAGGATTACATTTACGGTCGAGAAGGGCAAATTATATAAAGGTCAACGTACTAATTCTGTTCGTAAATGAAACAAAACGTGGAGATAGTTTCAACATAAGTATATATTTAACTCACAAAATTAAGCGATTAATCAATTACATACAGAACAAGAGTGTCTGGGATGAAGGCTTTCGATAAAATGTTTGTCACGTCAAATCCCTTGTATCACAAGAATTAACAAACAACTTTTTGTGCACCACGGAAACCCTCAGGTATTTAATAAGTTTAACTGGTATTGTATTGCAAAGTTTGTTGTTCGACAAGTTGACCATCAGTCTTGGCATCTTTAAGTATATCTTTTTGTTTGATGTAAACTGTTTTCAAATGGATAACCTGTATGTGTTTTGTTTTGATTGATACAATGCATAGCAACATATGATCGAGGACCAAGAGATAAAAAAAGTTCCTATACACATATGTCCGACTGCTTTTTGTTTTCAAGTTACAAAATGCTTGTTATATTGTGCTTGTTTTTCACTTTTACCTAGGCAATAAAAATATTTTTTCATGAATCAAAACATTTGGTAAATGTGAAAGCAATATTAACTTAGTTTATTGAAAGTTTTCATTCAAATGCTTTCGAAGCTCAACGTCTCTATAGAGAGAGAGAGAGAGAGATACCCATTAAGGCATTTTCGAAATTTTAGGACATTTATTGCCGTGCTTAGGTGTTTGGGAGAAGATGCTTGCTTTAAATAACCAAAATATAATTCTGGGGTTAAGAGAACTCGTCGTATTGTTGTAAATGAAGAAACTATTTTGCAAATAGTAGAAGACAATCCTAGAATAAGTGCAGCTGTACCGAAATGTAAATCACGAATCTGTTAGGAAAGTCCTCAAAGAACAACTTCTTCATCCATTTCATTTGCAAAAAATCCATCATCTATTGGAACAGGATTGCCTACCGCGTTTACAATTTTGCGAATGGTTGCAAAATAAAGGGCAAAAGTTTCTGCCATTAAATTTGTTTACCGATGAAGCAGGTTTCAGTCGCGTTGGCATTTTAAATATTCACAATATGCATTATTGGAGCGATGAAAACCCTCATCAGAACGTAATACGGAATCACCGGCATGGGTTTTCCTTTAATCTGTGGGCAGATATAATGGACAATTATCTAATTGGCCCATTTTGGATGCCCAGACGATTAACAGGCGATTTTTTTTGGAAATTGAAGTGAGTACTTTATTAGAAGATGTTTCATTAAATATTATAAGAAGAATGTACTACATACATGACGGAGGGTCATCTCACTATTCTCGGAGAGTAAGGGAATTGGTCGTGGGGGACCTATACCATGGCCAGCTCGCAGTCCCGACCTTAATCGCCTCGATTTTTCATTTATTGTGGAGTCTGCTGATAGATTTCGTAATAGTGTTAACATATTTCAAAGATGCCGTCAGTCATTAACAGGAAGATTGGAAACGTCTTCAGTAACACGGTCGCCAATTTCAACACCTTATGTAGAACTACTATGTTTTGTTTAATAAATGCCTTTTATCTTCAACAGTTTCTAACTTGATAACAAAAAGCAATCGGAGATGTGTGTATAGGAACTTTTTCTGTTACTTCTTGGTGCTCTATCACATGTTGCTATGCATTGTAGTTTTTCTATGTCACCCTGTATATACTTATGTATATATTTTTTTGCCAAAATTGCTTAGTACACGCTTTAGATTAATACGATTTCTCACCGGTGCGGGTGGGTTCTGATATGAATCCGTAAATGCCCTTTCTAGGAAAATTTTGCATCACACACTTGACTAAGGCTTCTCATCTGTATGAATTCTACTGTGTACTGTTAAAGCCTTTTGGCGAGGATATCGTTTGTCACATACTTTGCATTTATAAGGTTTCTCACCTGTATGAATTCTTATGTGACAGACTAAATTCTTATTTTCAGAAAATCTCTTATCACACACCTTACATTTGTAAGGCTTTTCGTGAGTTCTGGTGTGCTTGGTCAACAGTGATGTATTAGAAAACCGTTTCTTACACACTTGACATTCGTAAGGCTTCTCGCCTGTATGAATCCTGCTGTGTACGATGAAAGTCGATTGATGAGTAAATCGTTTGTCACATACCTTACATTCGTAAGGTTTCTCTCCTGTATGAGTTCTACCGTGTACGGTTAAAGTCGATTTCTGAGCAAATCGTTTGTCACACACTTGACATTTGTAAGGCTTCTTACCTGTATGAGTTCTAATGTGAGTCTGTAAGTGCACTTTCTGAGAAAATTTTGCATCACACACTTGACATTTGTAAGGCTTCTCACCCGTATGAGTTCTAATGTGACTCTGTAAGTTCATTTTCAGCGAAAACTTTGCATCACACACTTGACATTTGTAAGGTTTCTCACCTGAATGACTTCTAACGTGAATCTGTAAGTGCACTTTCTGAGTAAACTTTGCATCACAGGCTTGACATTTGTAAGGCTTTTCACCAGTATGAGTTCTGTTGTGCCTGGTTAACTGCGATACACTAGAAAATCGTTTATCACACAGATCGCATTTGTAAGATTTTTCGCCGTTATGATTGATATCTGAGCTTCTATTATTACTACTGTTAGCCGCACAATCGTGGTCCAGAATTTCAAGAATTTGCGAAAATTGCTGGGCGCATATGTTACAATTGTAGGTATTTTGTTCGTGGTCGTACGTGTAATTATCCAGTTCCTTGCCACAATGAACTTCCATTTTATGCGCTTCAAGTAGTTCTTTTGTGTCGAAGAATTCACGGCATACATTACAAAAACAAAACCAGAACGATGTATTGTTATTTTCCACCTCCGAATCACTATCTTCAGTTGGACACATTTCTTCTCGAACTTTATGATAGTATCCTTCGACTTTATCACCTATTATAGTCCTTACAGCTCCTGGACATATGGTTGAGTTCCTGAAAATATCAAATATTAATTTTTTGTAGTGATTTATCATTGAGCAGTGTAATTAGCAGAAAATTTACAAATTAATATCAGTTAATTAACAGAACAGCTATATTACCATTACATAAGCATTTATATATGCGACGAATGTTTATTATTGAGTAAGATCAGACAGTAAAAGTAGGACCAGACAGTACAAGTACCAACGTTCTTTTAGTAGTAGCAATAAAACTCGCTTTGAATGCTCGTTAAGAAATGAGGATTGGTTAAATGTTTATAATTGTGTTGATATCAATACAAAGTTCTCTACGTTTATTGATTCTGTAAGATATCGCTATGATAATGCTTTTCCATACCATAAGGTTATTACCAGTAAGCGACCGAAACTCTGGGTGAATTCAAATATTCGATCTTCTGGTCGACATCTGAAAGATCTATTTGTATTTCAAAAAGCTTTCCCACAACTTTCCGGCATTTATAAGGAAGCTAAGAATCAGCGCAAAAGCCTCAACTAACAAATCATCTGCTGTGTGGAAAGTAATTAAGCGATACAAAGAAAAACATTTCTATTAATGATGACGGAGCAATTATTTCCGATCCGTTAGCGGTGGCAAATAAATTCAACATATTTTTCCAATCAGCCGCTCAAAAGGTCATCGCTAATATCTGATTTGCCGAGGGAGTTTTTCCTGATGTTCTAAAAAATCAGAGATTACTACGTTAGGTAATACAAGGAAGGAAGTACTGCAGTGCTGAACTACCGCCCTATCGCTTTAACTTCAGTTTTCTCTAAAATTCTGTATTGTATGCTTAAAGGTTAAACACTTTTCTACACCAGCATAAAATCCTTTCTGACTGTCAGCACGGTTTTCTCACAGACAGATCTACCAATACTGCTCTGATCGCCTTTTACAAAACTTTGTTGCAAACCATTGAAGGATTTATCGTAGAAAATCGTGGTGATTTCTATGTCGCTGCCCATAGCAAAGATTGGGTTTCTCACTACGGCCTCTATTCTAGTTCAGCAGATTACTGCTTTGCAATGTTTTGCTATTGTTGTTTTTTTAGTAGACTTGACACATCTGAGTTCTGAGTCCCTGAGGACTCAATACTGAGTCCCTTATTTCTTTCGATTTACATATCCCAGCCTTTTACGTTATCACGGCTTTGTAGTGATTTTCACATATATGCCGATGACATACAGTTATACTAATCTTTCTGCATTAATGATTTGCCAAATTCTGTTTGTCTTCCCAACAACGATTTGGAGCAGCTTGCTGCTGCAAACTGCCTGCCGGACAACCCACCTGCCTTTTCCAGCTCCCCAGCCAGTCTTTTTTTGATCAGTCGTTCGTACAGCTTTCCAAGCACGCTGGGCAGGCATGCACGCCGATGCAGGTTCGATAATTTTTCTCTTCCATATTAAAATAACCGAGGCTTCTTTCCACTTCTCTGGGAACTTCTGAGATTTGATGAGTTGATTAAAAACAGCTAGCAGTTCGTTTGGAGAAACCGAAACTAGGGCTTTAAGGGCATCTGGTGTTAGATGATCCAGTCCTTGAGCTTTACCGGCTTTTATTTATTTTGCAGCACTTAAGAGTTCCTCTTTGGTAAAAGGGGGAACTTCCTCATCCCTACGATACTATTAAGATTTATTAGATGGTAGTTATTACTGGTGACTAGTAACAAAAGGGATAATAGCAGTCATTCAACTGGTAAACAACACATTTATTTAATCTCTTTACAGATATTTACAAATATTAAATTACATTATTAAGCATGCTACATCTAAAAATACAAATATAACACGTATGTAGAATAAAGTGTCACAGGATGTATAATATGCTCTAGAATGGGGTAATACGGACTAACGTGGGTTATATGGAGGCCAATTCAAATCAAATAAAATGCCATAATCCATAATTATCAGTCTGGAAATAGTTTTCAAAACCAAAACGAAGCAAGAAAATAAATGTCCGGCGTTGCAAATCCGTCAGAATTGAGATATTTAAGAATGAAAATTCTGGAAGTAATATACCATTTTACTTTGCATGTTTGAGAAACAAAAAAGCTGAAAGCTTTTACACATTAACATGTATTGGTTGTGATTTAATCTGATGGGATTATCTGAAATCTGAAGGTCACACAGATATTGTGTTAATTGGACAAACAATTTTCAAATCATCTGCGTATAACAAAAATTTGGAATGACGAAAGCAGGTCGATATGTCGTTAATGTACATAATGAAAAGTAAAGGACCGAGGTGCGAGCCCTGAGCTACACCTGACGTAACAGAGACAAAGTCTGTAATAAAACCATTTAACTTAACCGCCTGGGTTCTATTGGAAATATATGACTTTACCCAACGAACTAGGTCACCATGTATTCCTAAGGAATTTAGCTTGTCCACTAGTATATTGTGATCTATTTTGTCGAAAGCCTCACTAAAGTCAGTGTATATTGAGTCAACTTGTGCACGGTTATCTAAACTTTTCGAGATGTGATTGAAATACAATAAGAAGTTGGATTCAACAGACCTGCAAAAGGGAAACCCGTGCTGCTCAGGAATTATCTGACTCTTGAACGACGACAGCAAGTAACTATATACAACGGATTCGAAAACATTTGACATAGTTGAGAGCATGGAGATTGGACGGTAATTTTCAATCAATTGCTTATTACCGGATTTTAAAACAGGATTGTTTCTATATGCTAGGAAAGTGCCCTGTTGCAAGTAACATATTGAAAATCATAGTGGCTGAGAGTGGCGCAATTACGCAGGAAAAGGAGGAATTGTAGACGTTGAGTTTTAGTAAGGAGGCAAGAACCTCAGATTCACAGATTTGGAAAGATGAACACATGTCAATTCCCCATCAACAAAAACTGAACTGAAATAATTGGAAAAAAGGCAGGCAGCTGCTTCATTATTATCAGCTTTCCTATCCCTATATATTCCCAATGCATCATATTTAATCAATTCATATAATACCAGCCCCCCCAGGTAATTTTCCGTCATGTTTGATCTATGTTAAATTAATTTTAATTTGTATGATTCCATATTACCTCATTCCAATTAATTCAAAGCAGCTTCTAACAATTAAGAGGTCCCGTAGCAAAGACAGCAATCTCCACTTATGGATGATATTGAGTTGGATACATGAAATGAAAGAACTCACCGAGAAGGTTAAGACGAAGAGAAGAAACAAAGTTTGCTGGTGGAAGAGGACGTTAACGAGCAGCAAGTATATTTTTTGAGTTGTACAAAGTAGTTAGGGATGATTTGATAAGACTATGTTTCGATTGTCGAAAGAACCTCGTTCTCTCTAAACTCCTAGACTTCTCTTCCTTAATTCTTTCTTTTAAGATTTTGAATAAAGATTGCCACCTTTAATACTAGGGGGCAAAGAATGCTATACCATACTAGGGTTTTTGCCCCCCATGCATCCTCGCGTGTTCGATTAATCTCAACTTGGTAGAGTATTGTTTCCCACAGTTCCCACAAACATAAGGTTTCACACCTGTATGTGTCCGCTTATGAGTCCGAAGACTGCTTGTCTGGGAAAATGTTCGCAAACAGGTATCGCATCTATAGGGCTTATCACCCGTGTGACGGAAACGTTTCCCGCACACGTCGCAAGTGTAGGGTTTGTCATCTGTATGTATCTTCGTGTGCGTGTTTAGACACGTTTTAGAGGCGAACGATTTCTCACACACTTCACATCTATGAGTTCTCTCCCCTATATGTATTCGTTCGTGAACCGAAAGTTCACACTTTTTGTTGAATGCTTGCGAACATTTATCACATTCGTACGGCTTCTTCTTTGAATGAGTAAACATATGCCTGTTTAAGGTCGACCTGAAAGAGAAAGATCGTCCGCATATTTCGCATTCGAAAGGTTTCTCACCGGTATGTATCCTGGCGTGAATAGACAGTTTGCTCTTATGGGAAAATATTCGTAAGCAAGTATTACATTCGTACGTCTTATCCGATGCATATATTTTCATATCGCATAGTTCTTTATCGATGTGTTCCGACATATTGTGCTTGTGAAGGAGCTCCTCTGAATCGAAGAATTGGCTACATTTATTACAGAAACAGAACAAAGATTGCCCTTTTTTGTTAGTTGAATTACTTCTTCGGGGTGAAGGACTTCCGTCGTAAATACTCTGCCATACTGTCGTCTCTGCTTCGAATATTCCACATCGTCCTAATACAGCCTGGTACCTGGAAATTATGAGTATTAGTTTTGGCAACATACTTTTGAGATGTTCAGAAATTCAGAACTTCAAAACAATTAGATAAGACTAAAGTGCTGAGTTGAATTTACTATTTTATTAATGCACTGTATGAGGGTGTTAGAGTACAGGAAAAACGGTAGGTTAAAAACGATGGAAGTTGGCAATGAGGAAAACAAAAAGGAGTACCAAGAAGCAAGACGGACAGCAAAAAAAAATTTGTAGAAAGACAAAAAGAACTCATTTAGAGAACGAGTTGAAACAAGTGGAAGAATCGTAGAAAAACATCGAAATAAGAAATTTTTACCGGTAGTAAAGAGAGGTAAAGGGCAACAACGGAAGCCGCCATACTATCTAAAAGATAGAGCAGCGTATAAAGTTTTATCAAAAATAATTAAAAGTCATCAAGATGAAAATGTACGGGAATATCAAGCTGGATTCAAACGAGGAAGGTCGACAATAGATCAGATTTTTATTATGAAACAACTCCAAGAAAAAGCATATGAACAAAAGTTAAGCCTACAAATGTTGTGTATAGATTATAAACAAGCGTTTGATGTGATCAGGAGAAGCAAAGTGTACGAAGTGATGGAGAAACTATTAATACCAAAAAAGTTGTAGCACTGGAAGGAGGGGCATCTAGAGAATTCTTGGCAGTAAAATTCATAGTAGAGAATAATACAGGAATTATCTATAATTAATACAGGAAATCATCCTAAGAGAAAGCGGAATAAAAACTAAGGGCCGAATATATGGATCTAAACACCAGTGCCGAGCGTATGCTGACAATATAGTGCTTATGATTAGATCGGGGAAAGAGCTGAAACGTGTGTTCAAATTATTAGAAGAGAAAGCAAGAGAGTATGGGCTGGAAATGAATGAACAAAAAAACGAAGGACATGGTAATGAAACATATGAGCAAGGATGATATGATATTCAACGGTGGTGGAAATAGGAAGTACAGAATATAGAAGGTAGAGATGATTGAATACTTGGGGGTTACATTGACTAACAGGGGAGACAAGCAAAGGGAAACAAATAAAAGAATAGCAAAAGGAAGCAGAACGGCAGGAATTTTGACAAGGATGTTAAAACCGAAAGACATCTCGAGAGCAGCAAAAACAAGAATATATCAGACAATAATAAGACCGACAGTTACATATCTATGTGAAACCTGGACAATGAACAAGAAGGAGCAGGGTAAATTAGAGGTGTGGGAGCGGAGAATCTTCAGGAGAATATATGGGGGAGTCAAAGAAGGCGAAAGCTACAGAAGAAGGACCAATAAAGAAGTAGCAGTATTGCATAAAAAAAAACAAATGTAACACAGGTAATCAAGATGCAAAGAGCGAGATGGCTGGATTATATAGGTAGAATGAGGGAGACAGATGGGTGAAACGAGTGCTAAAAGGCGAAGAAGGGGGAAATAGGAAAAGAGGAAGACCTCGAAGAAAATGGTTGGATGAGGCCATTGGGGATTTGAGGACACTGGGACTGAAGGACTGGCAGAGCGAGGCGAAGGACAGGAAGAAGTGGAAAAGAAGAGTGAAAGATTTCGGGCCACTAGGCCTGTAGTGCTGTATTATTATTATTATTATTAGTAATGCAATAATAAAGATAAATTACCCATTGAATTTGATGTGAGATAAATGACTTAAATCTGAGAATGTGATTAGTTACTTGCGAGAAGATGCTGTTGGACAGACCAAAGAAAACAACAGAACTCTTGCGTGGGTTATTAGCGAAACAATGCACGTCGGCAGTCCGAGCTAATTCAAGAAGATCAGCGTTGATGAGGCGCTTATAAAGTGGCTATCATTTGCATAAAACCAATGTATCCATAAAATCCATGTACCTTGCATGTTCTAACAATATAGCATAGATCTACAATGCATATCTGCTTTCTGTTGGAGAGAATCGATCCGTTTAGATTGATCGAAGTTGCAAACCAACCCAAGATAAGAAAGTTTATAACAAAATAGCTGATCACTGAAGACCACACTTAGGCCACATTATTTTCTGGCTCCCTGATCTCAGTATATGAATAACGCCCAGATAAGCAGGAACCCGGAAACTCTATTTTAGATGATAAAAGCAGAGGCGTCGCAAAAATCAGTTAATAAAAATTTTATAATGCGCGAAATAAATAAACTATCTAATGTTAAGTCATATTATTTGTATTATAATTTTTAATTTCAAGTAAGGATGGTTTTATTTACACAAATAACTGCCCATTTTTCTAAATTTTCTCCCGCTAATCTATTTCTGTTTGGAGTGAGAACGTTTTTAAATATAGAAAAGGATCTTTCTATGTCAAAACTAGATAAGGGAGGATGGTCAAAGTACAGAATAAACTGTTGGTATTGTTGTTCATTTCCAACGTCATTAAATGTTTGGGAGGATATCTGGTACAGCATATGTAAGTCTGGATTTTTATCAAATACAATTTTAATTTTATGCTGTAAAGGATATCCAAATTCTCCGGAAATGAGTTTCAGATTATTTAAAATTTCGTCAAGTTTTGAGAGGTTTTCCTTTAAAGGCAAATTTTGGGTTTCAATATACATACGTTATAGCTTGTGGTAAAGTAGCAAAATGTTCTTGTATAAAATTCAATCGAGGCTGTAAAGAAGATTTAAGTTAAAGATTTTTACATTCAATTATAGAACTTGCATCTGCTGTCAGAGAAGTCACAACATTTTTTATATTGTCTAAATTCTTAAAATAAAAGTTGCTTGCTTCTATCCATGTTCCCCATCGAGTACCGTAAAACGAGGTGACTTTGTGATAGATTTGACACTTTTAATAATTTTTTCAGTTCTAGTTTTATAGCTGGAAGGTCGATTAAATAATATGAAGTAGTCACATTATTTAACCACTAAACAATGACTATGTGAAACAAAAAACAATATAGCAGTTTAGCCAGAATTTTGATTTATACTTGTCGTACATTCACGTCATCGCTCACCTCATTGCATAAACTAATCAGTTTGTCTACATGTCGGGAAATTCGTCACGAACATATTCACAAATACGGAGCAAATGCTAGCGCTAAACAGGTAATATGACACATGTTTGCAAACCACTCTTTTAACAACTTTCCAGTTTTCATCTTGTTAGAGTTGACAGAACTTGTTATTGCTGTGTATTGATGTAGAACACCAATGAGCACATTTATTTACTAAAATAGCTGTCGATCAGCAGAAATCCATAATAATAATTGTCAGGTACTTTATTTTGTATAGACCTCATAATCTGATTTTGCAATTTATTTATTTATTTATTTATTTATTTATTTAATTTATTTACTCACGATCTACAAACAGGCACAAACACTAAACAGCAGATACTAATAATATTAATAAATCAATAGGACAAACGAAAAAACTTTAATCTAACTAATTGTACATACAGTAACAGTAATTGGCTAAGTAATCATTAAACTAACAACATAATATTATTATTATTAATTACACTACAAACTAACAAATACTCATCACGGAACAGCATGGAAAATACTGGACCTAAAGAACTTAAAATATTGGGTAAAAATGTCATAATAAGAATGAACAGAATTATATAATGCACTAATGCGCCTCAGGGGGTTATTAAAATCCAGATTGGTACGGACACTGGCTATATAGAACAAGTTTGTGCAAAGGAATAATAGAAGTAATGGATCACATAAATCCGAATAAAACGGGTTACCACTTTCAGAATTGAGAGACGCTTGCTGCATTTGAATTTCTATATTATTATGTTGACATAACTGCGACTTTTAAAAAATAAAACTATAATGCCACACGTGTTGCAAAACGCTTCTCCCTTAGCTTAGTAGAACAAAACGTATCTCCGAATTCGTCAACTAATTTGGCAATTAAAGGATTTGAGGATATTGTATCAGTAGGATAATGATAATCAAATCAATATTAGATTATTTGAAACTCAAAACAAAAATTACATTCGTTTAAAACTAATTCTATAGAAATGAAATGCAAAATAATAAAAACTTATCAATCGGAATCAGGCTTAATACCTCGTCTCTAAATCTCAATCTCAAATATTTCTTTCCGCGCTGGAAACAGTGTGGAACACAGATTCAGACAGGCGAGGCGCCTGCACGCATGTATGCAGAATATATTGAAGTGAAGCGCGCCTATAAAATGGGCGGAGTCACGGGAATAAAGATTACTCAGATCCTACCGCTACTGATGAGGATTCGGATTTACGAGAAAGTAGTCCTCGCCTTGTACATTGATGTTGCGAACTAAAACTAGATCAAAGATCACATTGTCAGTATTAACTTATACTAAAACTTAAACTAGGCTAAACAAAACATTCAAGGTTACTTGAGGGGTTATCAGTATACTGTCCATTCACATTTCGCCAGTCGATGCCAGGGAGATTGAAGTCATCCACCATGTACATTGATGCATATTTGGCTAGTGGCTATTTAAAAATTCAATATTCTGAAAAACATCCGCATACTCCTGCAAACTCTATGACGATGGTATATAAATCGCTTCGATAATAACCAAGTTGCCATCGCCAGCGATAGTAACGCAAAGCATTTCCGTATTTACACCACAGAAGTGTGTAAAGTCGATTGTACAGCTATCAGAACACCTTCGCCGCTGATATTACCGTTCAACGGGTACCTATCACGACTATCAACACAATAACCATCCCCAAATAACTCAGAACTTGACTTTTTTTTTGGCGCTGTTTAGGGTTGCCGCCTGTACGAATTCCATTATGAACGCGTAAGAGAGATTTTTGTGAAAATTATTCAGCACTAATTTTACGTTCATCCGATTTCTCATTTGTGTGAATTTTCATGTGAACCCGTAAGCACCTTTTCCGAGTTAATTCTGCACCACACACTTGACATTTGTACGGCCTTTCACCAGTATGAATTACAGTGTGATCGACTAAACTCCCTTTTCGAGTAAAACTCTTATTACACACATTACATTTGTAAGGCTTCTCACCTGTATGACGTTTAATGTGTCTCCGTAAGCTCCCCTTCTCAGAAAATTTTGCATCACATATTTTACACTTATAATCATTCTCACCTGTATGAATTCTAGAGTGTTCGGTTAAAGTCCCCTCTGATTAAATCGTTTGTCGCACACTTCACATTTATAAGGTTTCTCATCTAAATGTGTTTTCAAGTGACTGGCTAATTCTGAATTAGAAACAAACGTCTTGTCACACGCTTTACATTTATAAGGCTTTTCACCAGTATGCCTTCTAATGTGTTCGGTTAAATACGCACTTTGCGCAAACCTTTTATTACATACTTCACATTTGTAAAGCTTCTCAGCTGTATGAGTTCTAGCGTGTACGTTTAAAATCGATTGGAAAGCAAATCGTTTGTCACATACTTTACATTGGTAAGGCTTCTCCATGTTTCCATGTTTCTCATCTGAATGAGTTTTCATGTGACCGATTAAACCTGACTTATTAACAAAACTCTTGTCACACGCTTTACATTTGTAAGGCCTTTCACCAGTATGACTTCTAATGTGTTCTTTTAAGTATGTACTTCGCCCAAATCTCTTATTACATACCTTACATTCGTAAGGCTTCTCACCTGTATGACTTCTAATATGTCTCCGCAAGCTCCCCTTCTCAGAATATATTGCATCACATATTTGACACTTATATTTCTCTCCTGTATGAGTTCTAGTGTGTACGGTTAAAGACGCCTTGTGACAAAATCGTTTGTCACACACTTCACATTTATAATGTTTCTCACCCGAATGACTTTTCATATGACTGGCTAACTGTGCGCTTGTAGTACACGTCTTGTCACATGCTTTACATTTGTAAGGACTTTCACCAGAATGAGTTCTAATGTGTTCGTTGAAATATGCACTGCTCGCAAATCTCTTATTACATACATCACATTTGTGAGGCTTCTGACCTGTACGGGCTCTAATGTGAACATCATTGATATCTGAGCTACCACTTTCCTCGTACATTATCTTTCCATTATGATTTCGCATGTGGCCCTTTAATATATTATGCGACCTGCAGACTTTCTTGCAAATATAGCACTGATTTGGCAGCAAACCTTCCTCGATTTTCAATTCCTCAATTTTTACCGAATGGTTATTCTCTTGGTGTGTAAGTAAATCAGTCGGAGAAAGATATTTTTTTTTACAAATGATACATGACATGGTGTTGCTTTCCTGCTTTTGTACTTCTTGACGAGTTGAACTTTCGGTTTTACTATTGCTAGATGCACAACCGTGGTCCAGAATTTCAAGATATTTCGAAAATATTTTGCCGCATATGTTACAATTGTAAGTATTTGCTTCTTGGTCGTAGGTGTAATTATCCAGTTCTTTGTCCCAATGAACTACCATTTTATGAGCCTCAAGTAGTTCTTTTGTATCGAAGAGTTCATGACATACATTATAAAAGCAAAACCAGGAAGATGAATTTTTATCCTCTACCTCCGAATTACTATCTTCAGTTGGATGCATTTCCTCTTGAAATTTATGATAGTATCCTGCGACATTATCACCTATTATGGTGGTTACAGCTCCAGGCCATGTAGTTGCGTTCCTGAAAATATCAAATATTAATTTTTGAAGTGACTTATCATTGAGTAGTAACAGTATAATCACTTAAAATTATGTTGTCTATGTTTAATACACATGGAAATATGTTTAAGATTAGAGGATCACATTTTCGGTGACGAAAGGCAGGAGTCAGGGTACTAATTCTGTTCGTAAATGAAAGAAAACTTGGTGATAGTTTCAACATAACTATATATTTAACTCACAAAATTAAATGATTAGGATCGATTACATACACAACAAGAGTTTCTGAGATGATGGCTTTCACTAAAGCAGCCCTTCTTTAGGATATCGTTGGCGTATGCTATTATCTATCTTTAATAAAAATGGAAATATAATAATAATAATAATAATAATAATAAATGCCTTTATTACACAGAAATAATACCAGCCACAACAATGAACTATTCACCATGGTACAACATCTAATAGATACTATTTCCACACAATCACATGGCGAGATACAGTAGAGTTGCCTCTCCTGATTGATCCACCCATGACAACACTATCAAATTAACAAATAAACAAACAAAAATGCCTAATACTACTTATACATACTAACTTCATATGAAGTAATTAAACAGAAGCTAATTTTACAATTTTTACTATTCGGCGATTCACAATTGCTATAAATTGACATTGATTATAAGGAGCACAACGTACATTCCCGTGCCATATTCACACAACTCTCGAACGACCAAAGAAGAAGTAATCAACAAACAAGAAAGTATCAATAGACTCTACCTATGCTATCAAGTGATATCTCAGGACTGCAGACATCAAAACTCAAGGCCTCCACTCAGCAACTCCTTGATTTTAGAGGCAAACCGTTTTATATTATATTGTTTTAGTTCAGAAGGAATATTATTATATTTGCTGTAAATGTTGTAACGAAATGATCGCTGAAACAATGCAGTGAAATACCGTGGAGGTGAAATTAATCCGCGAAACCGAGTGGTGATATTGTGGACGTCGCACCTGTATGTAATTTTATTATATAGATAAGGTGGAGTTTTACTTAGAATGATTTTGTGATAAAAGGATAGCACCTGTCCTTCCCTCCTGCGCCGCATGTCCATCCAACCCGCCCAATCAAACGCACGTGAGATATGATCAAATTTTCGTAGTCCGTATATATAACGCAAACAAGAGTTTTGCATTAATTGTATTCTGTAGGTAGTGTTGTGGTCAATGGCAGCATGATATACAGGGACGCAATAGTTAAACCCAGACAGAACGTATGCCTCGCACAATTTTTTCTTGACACTAGTATTGAGTAGGTTCCTGTAAGGGTAAATTCTTTTTAAATAATAGTATCCCCTAGCAATACATTTGGATATATGTGTACGGTATCTGAAGCTATTGTCTATAATCAACCCTAGATTTTTTACTTCACGACTGAATGCAATCTGCTGATTATCGATCTGAATTCGCATACAATGTTCTAGCTCCGTACAATGGCGTGAATTTCCAAAGAGAATGGCCTGCGTTTTAATGGGATTGATAATTAGTGAATGCGCGGCAGACATTTCATGGACTTTTTTAAATCGGAGTTAATCTTATCCAGGGCAGACTGCCAGTCAGAAGGTTCAAAGGAGAGATACAATTGCGTATCATCCGCATACATATGTGTACTGCAAAACTCAATACAACTGAAAAGTCTCGAGGTATATATGGTAAACAGTAATGGTCCTAGAATGGAACCCTGCGGTACGCCAGCGGCTACAGGTACAAATTCGGAGGTGCATGAATCTAATTCAACCCTTTGCATCCGATTGGAAAGATAACTCTTAAATAAATGCAGGCAATTCTCCTGGAAACCAATATATCGTAGTACATCCATCAAAATGTTATGATCAACCGTGTCGAACGCTTTACTATAGTCAAGCAGTACTAGTGTAGTTACCCTTCCCTTATCAGTAGCCTCAATTATATCATCCGTAACCCTAACAAGCGCAGTAGAACAGCTGAAACCTCTACGAAAACCAGACTGTACTCCTGGAAGCAAATTGTTGGCATTAATGTACTCATTAATCTGAGAGGAAATTACCCGTTCGAAAATTTTAGATATAGTAGGAAGTATATTAATCGGGCGTAAATCCCCAAAGACTTTAGGCTCAGACACTTTAGGTAAGGGTCGTATGACAGACAGCTTCCATATGCTTGGAAAGGTAGATTTCTCAATACAACAGTTAATAATGTGCGTAACGATAGGAAGAATTACAGGACAACACAACTTCAACATACTAATATTAATACCATCATAGCCCGTTGCATTAGATTCAATATCTGAAATTATCTTAAATATCGTGTCTGAGTCAACGTACTGGAGATCAAAAGAAATATTATCATTAAAATTGCCAGAATATAAATTAAGAGTAGTTGCAATATTGGGTGAAGGAATTGAATCTATAAAAGTAGTATTAATAGTTGCAACATCTTTCAAGTGGTCGGGAATGTATGTGTTTTTACGTCTGTTTAAATCAAGGTGCCTCAGGCCCCGCCATAGGGATGCATCCGTGCGCGATCTACCTACATAATCGTAATAAGCTTTCTTTTCTAGCCTGATTGACTTTGTGGTTAAATTTCTTAGTGATCTATAATATTCCAGGCTCTGAGGAGTCCGAACTCGTTCATATTTAGCTCGAGCCTTGTCGCGCAAGGACATCAACAATTTCAAATTATCAGTTAGCCATGGCGCCTGTGGCTTAGTGAATCGTCTGGTAATGAAAGGTGCATGCGTATCAAATAAATATAGTATAAAATTATTAAATGCTTCCACCTTGGAATCCACGTCATTTATTCTAAATATTGTATGAAATGGCATACTCCGCAGATCTTGGACAAATAAATCAAAGTTCATATTTTTAAAATCTCTGTAAGTGCGCACAACAGGCTCTTTCCCCGGCACACGACCTACCACTCTGCAATGTATCAGATCATGATCAGATAGATCACAATCAATAACCCCCCAGCCGCGCACCTCCACCTCGCTACTGACTAAGAAAACGTCAATCAAAGATACAGCGTCAACCGTCGACCTAGTAGGTTGATTTATTAATTGTTTGAGATCAAGGGACTCAATAAAGTCATGAAAGTAAGATGATACCGGATTGGTGCGCAATATGTTTATATTCAAATCACCACCACACACAATATAATTGGACATCGGTAGACACGAATTTAACGAAACTTCTACTTCAAATAGAAATGATTTATAATCGAAATGTGGAGGTCTATAAAGACCACCAATAATAAATTTAAAGTTATTCCTCCCAACTAGTAGCCAAAGCTGTTCAATATTATCATTAGTTTCTATTACAGACGCGACAAGACAACTACGAAGCAGGATGGCAATACCACCACCACGCCCATTTCTATCCCTTCTGTATAATGAAAAACCATTCACAGCCAGTAATTCGTCAGTAATTGAATTAGAGAGCCAAGTTTCGGTAATAATTAAAATGTCAAAATCATGACTGTAAAGAACATATTTTAAATCATTTAATTTTGGCAACAAAGATCTAATATTGATGTGTGCAATCCTAATACAGTCACTCATTCTAATTTAACTCGGTAATGGAAAGTTCGAGACAGCACCTATCGAGCTACTCCCGCAATGCACCAAAATACTATGCAAAATAAAGGCTACAGTAAACAGTTAACATTCCGAGAGCCCAAATAAAATCGTTCTTAAATTCTTTAAAAACTAAATATAATCCCAGGAAAAAAAAAGTACACGCATATATCATCCTTCACAGTCTAGAAATTCAAACATTAAACATAGCAAAATTCCATCTACATAAGAAATGCAAATAATCGTTTTTATACTATCCAAATAGACAGGACACAAGATTATAAAAAAAAAAACTTAAAGAGAGATAATATCAGATATACAGTAATAACAATGCAAGAAATATTTACCAATATTCAAGCATGCGTTACGCTCTCGCTGCCTTTTTCTAATTTACTTAATAAATTTTTATAGTCGACCATAGATTTCAATTTAATTATCTTACCGTTGTACTTTACAAGAATTATACCGTTACTGGTAAAAACATTTTTACTATTAAGATATTTCGCTAAGATTTTAACTCTACTTATTCTTACTCTAGTTAGATCTTCGGTAATTACTATTCTTGTACCCTTGAGTTTTCTTTTGTCGTTGAAGACATTATTCTTTACGTCTCTGCGGACGAAACGAACAATAATGGGTTTATTCGTGCCTTCTTTGCCTGCGAGACGATGGCAGCAGTCAATGTCGCTATTGGTGATGTTAATTTTCAGTTTTTCACGGCATAGATTAACGAACACCTCACACGTGTTTTCATGCGTAATTTCAGGAACTCCATAAATTCGGATGTTGTTTCTGCGCGAATATTGTTCCTGTTCATCCAGAGCTTCTTCTATGCGCAACATTCGCTTATCGAGCAAATCGATGTTATTTTTACAACTCTTAAGCTCATTATTACAAATGTTAAGCTTATCGGTAACTGCAGACACAAGTTTTTCGAGAAATAGCGGGCTAACAAGGACTTTTTCGACAATTTTCTGTATCAGCTCAACATCCTCATCTTTATCTTGTTCGGCACGCGATCGCAACAACATACGGTACTCAGCCATTCTATAAATTGTTAATACATACGACTATCGGTTTAAACTTTTAACGCAGCGAGCGTACACACGTCTATTCAGATCGAAGGCACATCGCCGAATTATATTAGGATTATAAGCTAACATGTTCAGTGGTGAGAGGCAAATTATATAAAGGTCTAGATACTAATTATTCTGGGAAGAGTACTTTCGGTAAATTGCTTGTCAGTTCAAACCCTTTTAGCACAAGAACCAACAACTTGTGCACTGCCGAAACCGTCTGGTATTTAATAAGTTTAAATGTTGTTGCATTGCAAAGTTTGTTATTTGGCAAGTTGACCAGTCTTGCCATCGTGTGGTATATCTTTTTATTTGATGTAAACTGTAAAATTAAAATAATGAACTTGTATTGGATGTGATTTAATCTAACTCACAGTTATTATTTCCAATGCGTGCTATTTAATCAACTTATATAATGCCAACCGCCAGGTAATTTTGCGTCACGTTTGATCTACCTATGTTTAATTAAATTTTATTTTATGATTCCATCCAAAGCAATATTCATAGAAAAAGAGCATTACATCTTTGAAGTAGTTTAGCAACATTCCAGTACTCCATAGAAAGCTGTTGAACTCCTGTTAAGAAGTATGTGAGCAGAAAACGTCCAAGGAACAAAACTGAATTGAGAACAGACAAATATTAATTATTGCGAAGCAATCATTAACTCAATACCGGCAAATATTGCAGCTATTATAAAATTCCACAATGAGCACGTCAAATACTAATTAAAATCTTGACAATTTTTGAACATTCATTGTGGGTTATTATTTATGCATGCTTCGGTTAGTTGCCCTCTAGACTAACACGCAAGTGCTCACGTGCGTTAAGGTAGAAAAATAGAAGTTCTTAGATATAATACGAGCAATCAGGAAGCGCTAGACAAACGGGCATCCAGTATTACCACGTGAATAAGTCAATTTCACTGATTTGGGTAGAAGTTTGCAGTAGATGACTTCTATTCGGGTGTTGTGAATCTCGTTACGCTAACTTTTTTCTTGCGGTCGGAATCAAAATCACGCTGTTCACAAATTAACTGGATCAGATGAATTCTTTAGCTATCTATCGCTAGTTTAACACACAATGTTGTCAGCGACAACACTCCAGGTGTTTAGTCGCTGGATAGCTGGTATTTATTATAACTACATTTTCCACGAAATAACAAAGGCTTGACAGTTTCACACTTTACTTATACTACGGGTCGATAGCCGCAGTGGTTAGGCGGCTGACTATCGTTGTGGGAGGACGATAGGAGCCGGGGTTCTATTCTTTGTAGGAACGGTGAAATTTTCTCAGAGAGGTGAAATCCGGATTCGTTGTTGGAAACAAAGTGATTATAAAAGGCGATATGATGCGGTCACAAGGCCACTTGAACACAAGTTACACACACAAAACTACACCGTGAGAGTTGCAGTGATAGCTGGACAAGCGATACAGCTTACGGAGTCACTGTAATTATGCACCCACGACACAAAAAAAAACTACACTGTAATACCTTTCATAGTCATATCGCGACTATTATCTATACTTATCTATCTTAGTGCCTAAGGCTATAATTACCATATCGTCGCCATTTCGTATAGAATGTAGCAAGCGAAACTAATCTCGACGCAAATAGTAAACTAGGTTGGAGTTCTATTTATCTAATACTATTCTATTTACCTTAAAAGCGGTGGACCCTTCATGAAAGCAACAGATGTCGCTTCTAGACAGTTCCTCGCCGAATGACAATTTGCTTTCGACATACACTATCAACATAAGAAAAGAGGATTGCATTACCCACCTCGGGTACCGGGACACACTCGAATCGGCAGCAAGGAAAATCTAAGTATTTTCAAAATCAAAATTATGTCGTTTATCTTTAATACCAATGTAAATACATATATCTAAGACTATGTACACTCGGTTATAAAAAGTCTTCGAACGATGTAAGGTATTGATAGTGCGTAGCGTGTTAGTCAGTCCATCCCCTTTAAACACAGTAATAGCTTATGTAAGGTATGTATTATTTGGTATTATTTGCACAGTGCTAGCGAAAACGCCGCAGGTAAAAAGTAAATTTAGGTGAAAAAGAGACAATTTATTATTCCGGCTATTCGTCGATGCTGCAACAGGTATTTTATTATATACCATATTTATGTAGTATAGTACAGCGCAAATACATAATTCTAATCGGAATAAAACAGATAATACCTACATGAATACATTTTTAATTGATATTGTTTTGAATGTGTTCTAATTTAAAAATGAAATGCTGAATATTGGTTACCTATATTTCTTTTGTTCCAAGTGTAATGAAATTAGTAAATAGTGGGTGGACATGAGTACAGTAAAGTATTAAGAAGGGAAGTAAGACTTCCTCCACTATCAAAAAATATTAAAATTATGGACACGCCGTCATATTCTCCGATGAGAAGGTCTTCTCAACTTCCCGAGACACCAAGAAATTGGTGTGGCGTTCCAATGGGACAAGATTCCACGAAAGAAATGTCGTTCGAACCCGGCGAAGTAGTCGCATAAGTTTAGCTTACTGGGGTTGGATGTGCAGTGCTCGTCCGGGAGAATTAACTCGAATCAATGCCAGGATGGTCGCCGAAGAATATATCGACATTTTAGAAGACGTGCTGGTTCCTAGTGTTCGCCTGATATATCCCGAACCTCAGCGGATAGTGTTAGTGCAGGACAATTCTGCGGTTCACACTGCTAGAATTGTGAGGAATTGGTTGCAGCACAGAGACGACATCGAAGTTCTTCCGTGGCCAGCTAAATCGTCAGATCTCAACCCCATTGAGAACCTATGGGCAGCGATGGGCAAGATGTGGGACCAGCGAGATGTGCCAATCCCGCGTAACCGTCTCAATCTCCACAATCACGTGACTGAAATTTGGGAAAGTTTTCGAGGAAGACAAACTTGTTCAAATCTCGTCACGTCGATGCGTGAGCGGTTACAGGACGTCGTTGACAACCATGGATACTGGACGCGATTTTAACATTTTTTTTCAGGGTATTACTTTATTTTTATTATGTCCTGTATTTATTGACGTGGTATTTACCATTATTATTGAGAACGTATGGTTTGCATTGAAATGATTTTTATTTTGTACAATTTTTTTTTTCCGACTTATAACTTCAAATAGCTTGTTTTATTTCCTAAGTGTTTCACACACGTTCTCAATAATAACGGATAAAGCAATTGTGATATTTTTTATGATTTATTTGACTCTATATATTTTTTGTATACTACTTTTTTCCGAATATTACTTTATTTTTATTAATTAATTTTTTGCTTCTCATTTTAACATTTTCTTTTTAAACATTATATCTTTTGTTGTATTAGCTAAATAGGCTCAGTCTTAATTGTGCTTATACAATAAGGAATATTTTTATATGTAACTTATTTTGTTGTAGTTTTGGACAAATAAAAATTTTTAAAATTGTTATGCTAGGATCTATGAATGCACATTGATACGTGTATGTGCATAACTTGTATATTTTTTGTGAGTTGTAGATATAATTATTACCGATTCGCTATAACTTTAGCTCGAGTAATAACGAAAGAAATGTTATATATTATACTTTAAAGTTTAAAGTCTGTTGTGTCCATAATTTTAACATTTTTTGATAGTGGAGGAATTCGTACGTAAAGGATAACATTTTCAGTGTAGAAAGGCAAATTATATAAAGATCTGGATATTAGTGCTGTTCGTAAATAAAACAAAACGTGAAGATGGTTTCAACATAAGTATATATTTAATTCACAACACTAAACGATTAATCAATTATATACAGACAATGAGTGCTTTTGGTAAAGAGTTTGTTGGTTCAAACACCTTTATCTCAAGAATTAACAAACAACTATTTGTGCACTGCTGAAACCCTCTGGTCATTAATAGGTTTAATAGGGGTTACATTGTAAATTGGTCTTGGCATCTTTTGGTATATTTTTTATTTGATGCAGACTGTTTTCAAATGGACAATATGTGTATGTGTTTTATTTTGATTGATACCTATTGTGCAGGTATATATTAGCGTCTGTGTGAATTTTATTATGAACGCGTATGTATAATTTTTGCCAAAATTGCTTAGCATACACTTTCCATATACATGATGGGGTTTCTCACCGGTGTGGGTTCTCATGTGATCCTTTAAATTCACACACTTGATATTTGTAAGGCTTCTCGCCTGTATGAGTTCTACCGTGTACAGTTAAAGTAAATTGGAGAGGAAATCGTTTGTTACATACTTTACATTAGTAAGGTTCACCTGTATGAATTTTACTGTGTGCTGCTAAAGCCGAATGATAACGATATCGTTTGTGACATACTTTACATTTGTAAGGCTTCTCACCTGTATGAGTTCTAATGTGAACCTGTAAGCTCACTTTCTGAGAAAATTTTGCATCACACACTTGACATTTGTAAGGCTTCTCACCTGTATGAGTTCTAATGTGAATCTGTAAATGCTCTTTCCGAGAAAATTTTGCATCACACACTTGACATTTGTAAGGCTTCTCACCTGTATGAGTTCTAATGTGAGTCTGTAAGTGCACTTTCTGAGAAAATTTTGCATCACACACTTGACATTTGTAAGGCTTCTCACCTGTATGAGTTCTAATGTGAATCTGTAAGCTCACTTTCTGAGAGAATTTTGCATCACACACTTGACATTTGTAAGGCTTCTCACCCGTATGAGTTCTAATGTGACTCTGTAAGTTCATTTTCAGCGAAAACTTTGCATCACACACTTGACATTTGTAAGGCTTCTCACCTGTATGAGTTCTAATATGAATCTGTAAGCTCACTTTCTGAGAAAATTTTGCATCACACATTTGACATTTGTAAGGTTTCTCACCTGTGTGAGTTCTAATGTGACTCTGTAAGTTCATTTTCTGCGAAAACTTTGCATCACACACTTGACATTTGTAAGGCTTCTCACCTGTGTGAGTTCTAACGTGAATCTGTAAGTAGTCTTTCCGAGAGAATTTTGCATCACACACTTGGCATTTGTAAGGTTTCTCACCTGTATGAGTACTGTTGTGCGTAGTTAACCGTGATACGCTAGAAAATCGTTTATCACACAGATCACATTTGTAAGATTTGTCGCCCTGACGAGTTCTAATGTGCACAACTTTTATATCTGAGCTTCTTTTACTTTTCTTGTATACACAAAGCTTTTGGGCCGTATGAATTTGCTCATGCTTCAGAAGATTACTTGCGAACGAAAAATTCTTATGACAGTAGCTGCATTTAAATAACGGATGCTCAATGTGAATCGACATATGAGATGTTAGACTCTCTGAGCTAGTAAAACATTCATCACAAAGATCGCAACGAAAAGATTTCGCACTTGTGTTGATTTGGTCGTGGAAGTATTTATATTTGCTTTCTGTCTCACTTGTATGAGTTCGAATGTGAGCAGTTAGCAGCGACCTCGAATTAAAGCTTTGATCACATAATTGACAACAATACAGGTTTCTCTTCATTATGTCTGCATTATGACTTCGTATGTGGTTTGTTAATATACGACGCGACCTACAAACTTTCCTGCAAATATGGCACTGATTCTCCAATAAAGCTTCCTCAATTTTTACCGAATGGTCATTATTTTGGTGCGTAAATAGATCGGTAGAAGAAAGATATTCCGTTTGAAAAACGGTACATGACGCGGTGTTGCTTTCTTTCGATTGTACTTCTCGACGAGTTAAACTTGGGGTATTACTATTGTAAGACGCACAATCGTGGTCCATAATATCAAGACATTTCGAAAATTTCTTGGAGCATATGTTACAATTGTAAGTATTTGCTTCCTGGTCGTACGTGTAATTGTCCAGTTCTTTGTCACAATGAGCTTCCATTTTATGCGCTTCAAGTAGTTCTTTTGTGTCGAAGAATTCACAACATACATTACAAAAGCAAATCCAAAACGATTTGTTGTTATCCTCTACCTCCGAATCATTGCCTTCTCTTGAATACATTTCCGTTAGAACTTTATGACGGTATCCTTCGGCATTATCATCTATTATAGTGGTTGCGTTCCTAAAAATATCAAATATTAGGTTTTGAAGTGATTTGTCATCGCGTAGCGTAATTAACATAAATTTTACAGATAAAACTTAAAACATTACTAAACGGTAGTTATTACTGGTAGTTAGTGATAACAAGGATTAATAGCAGCCATTCAACTGGTAAGCAAAGCGTTTATTTAATCTCTTCATTGATCTTTACAAATATTAAATTACATTATCAAGCATGCTACATCTAAGAATATAAACATAACACGTATGTAGAATAAAGCGTCACAGAATTTACAATATGCTGTAGAATGGGGTAATATAGACCAGGGTGGGTTATGTGGGGGCCAATCCAAATGAAGTCATTGCGATTCCACAATCTATGAGTTTTAGTTAGCTCTACAGCCTGGAAATAGTTTTCAAAACAAAAACGAAACAAGAAAGTGAATGTTTCGACGTGACAAATCTGTCAGACTTGAGGGATCTATGAGTGAAAATTCTGGAGGTAATATATCATTTTACTTTGCATTTATTACAGAAACAGAACAAAGATTGCCTTTTTTGGTTAGTTGAATTACTTCCTCGGGGTTAAGGACTTCCGTCGTAAATAGTCTGCCATACTGTCGTCTCTGTTTCGAACACATCGTCCTAATACAGCCTGGTATCTAGAAAATACGAGTATTAGTTGTGGCGATATACCTTTGAGATGTTCAGAAATTCTGAACTTCAAAACCATTAGATAAGACTAAAATGGTGAGTTGAATTTTACTAAAGCAATAATAAAGATAAATTACGCGTTGAATTTGATGTGAGATAAATAACCTAAATCTAAGGAATCAATCTGTTCCGACCCAATTTGCGTTCTGTTGGAGAGAAACGATCCGATTAAATCGACCGAAGTTGCAAGCCAACCCAAGATAAGAACGTTTATAGCAAAATAGCCCACACTTAGGCCATCATTAGTTACTGGGTCCATGGTGTCAGTATTAAGTAACGTTCAAATAAGCAGGAAACTGAAAACTCCGAGTCTTTAGGATCACTTCAAGGACACGGATTCCATTTTCCTCTAACTAGAGCCCAGGGTTGTCTTTAGGTTTTTCAGCATCGAATTTTTCGCATTGACCCAGATGATGTACATGTAGTCCCTCTTACAAATCCCACCCTACACCTGATGTTAAATTCAGAATTCTGTCTAGATTAACCTTGATCAATAAATTTCTGGAAGACATGGGGTATATCCATGAAAGGCTCTGAGTATTTGGTTCCTGGCTAACCACTGATGATCAATAAATTTCAAACATCACATGCATGAAACTGACATTCCGAATAAAAAGAAAGTCTAAGGGGGAAAATCTGACGTTGACAATAGTTTAGAAGCTCCAGAAAAAAAGTTTATAGCACAGTAGCTGTTGATTGATCGTATCAAAAGCCTTAGAATAGACCAAAAGTGTAAGTGCAGTAATTTTGCCCCGATCAGTAACTGTAACAATATCGTTGACAATAGAGGGCAATGTAATGGTGGTGCTATGACCCTTTCTACTAGATTTTTTTTTTCCAGAATCTTAGAGAGACAAGGAAGAACAGGTTGGCAAGTTATTAGCAACGATAGGATTAGAGATGAAGGAAGTTGGACTTGTAATTGCAACCAGGTTATTGCCCCAAAGTTAGAAACAAAACAAATCAGACCATGTCAGTATCATGCTTAAAACTCCGCCATCCGTTCGGCTATTTACTTTTTAATTTTATATGATAAAAGCACCCAGAGGTGTCGCAAAAATTATTTCATTAAAATTTTATAATGCATGAAATAAATGAACTATGTAATGTTAAGTCATATTATTTATATTATAGTTTTTAATTTCAAGTAAGAATGGTCTTATTTACACAAATAACTGCCATTATTTATAAATTTTCTCCCGCTAATCTATTTCTGTTTGGACTGAGAACGTTTGTAAATATCTAGAAGGACCTTTCTATGTAACAACAAGATATGGGAGCATGGTCAAAGAATTCCCTCAGAATAAATTGTTGGTATTGTTGTTCATTTCCAACGTCATTAAATGTTTGGGAGCATATCTGGTACAGCATATGTAAGTTTGCGTTTTTAGAAAATACAGTTTTAGTTTTAGCTGATAAACGGTCTCCAAATTTCAGAAATTCAAATTGAACTTCAAAACCGGGAATGAGATTGAAAATTTCGTCAAGTTTTGAGAGGCTTTACTTTAATGGCAAATATTGAGTTTCTTGTATAAAATTTAATCGAGGCTGTAAAGAAGATTTAAGTTAAAGATTTTTGCAACTGCTTGCTCCTATCCATGTTCCCCACCGAGTAGTTACCGGCGCGAGATAATGGTAGTAATGGATCCAACCCTTTATAGGTGCTTTTAAAAAGATTTTTTTACATAAACTAATCAGTTTGTTGGGAAATCGTCACGAACACATGCACAAATACGGTGATTGCACCGCACCGTATTCGCATCTTTCCAGTTTTTAGCATATATGCAGCAGTATCACTGGTAAAATCCAAAACATTTTCTCTGTTTACAGCAATGCAGCTGATTGGAAAGACATTGATGACAAAAGAGGAAACATTTTCACTCATCTTGTTAGAATTGACAGAACTTGCTGATTGCAGTTCTTATTAAATAGGGAGTAAAGTTGTGGATGTAGAACACCAATAAGCACATTAGTTACATATCGACGTCAAATATCTGTCTTTTCGTCCGCAGAAATCCATAATAATCGTCAGTTTATTTTGTATAGACCTCATAATATGTTTTATAAGTACCGCTATATAATTTTTGCGTAATATCGAATCATCAGGTACATGCCGCTTTGTATATTTACCTAAAAAACCCTTTAGCATCGGATTTTACAGTTTATTTATTTATTTTCTCATCATCGACAAACAGGCACAAGCCCTAAATGGCTGATACTAATAATATTGATAAATCAATACCACAGTACAAAAGGAAAAACTTTAATCTAAGTAATTGTACATACAGTAATAGTAATTGGCTAAGTAATCATTAAGAACTAACAACATAATCTTATTATTATTAATTACAGTACAAACTAACAAATACTCATCACGGAACAGCATGCGTAAAATACTGGTTCGAAAGAACTTAAAATATTGGGTAAAAATGTCAGAATAAGAATGCACAGAATTATATAATGCACACATGCGCCTCAGGGGGTTATTATGACCCAGATTGTAGCGGGCACTGGCTATATAGAACAAGTTTGTGCAAAGGAATAATAGAAGAAATGGCTCACATAAATTCGAATAAAACGTGTCGCAACTTTCAGAATTTAGAGACGCTTGGTGCATTTGAATTTCTATATGTTGACATAACTGCGACTTTTGTTTTAATAAAACTATAATGCCACACGTGTTGCAAATCACTTCTTCTGTGCTTAGTAGAACAAAACGTATTCGTCAACTAATTTGGCAATTATACGATTTGAGGATATTGTATCAGTAGGATAATGATAATTAATTCGAAATTAGATTATTTGAAACTTAAAACAAAAATTACATTCGTTTAAAAATAATTCTTTAGAAATGAAATGCATAATAATAAAAACTTATCAATCGGAATCAGGCCTAATATCTCGTCTTTAAATCTCAATCTAAAATATTTCTTTCCGCGCTGGAAACAGTGTGGAACACAGATTCAGACAGGCGCCTGCACGCACGTATGCAGGATATATTGAAGTGAAGCTCACGGGTCACGGGAAAAAGAGTATTCAGATCTTAACGCTAATCATGAGGATTCGGATTTACAAGAAAGTAGTCCTCGACTTGTACATTAATACTTGTGTTGCAAACTAAGACTAGATCAAGGATAGCATTGTTAATATTAACTTAAACTAAAACTTAAACTATCGTAAATAAAACATTCGAGGTTACCTGAGGGGTTACCAGTATACTGTCCATTCACATTACGCCAGTCGATGCCAGGGAGATCGAAGTCATCCACAACGTACATTGATGCATTCATGCACATTGGCTCGATATTCTGAAGAACATCCGCATATTCCTGCAAACTCTATGACGAAGGTATATAAATCGCTCCGATAATAGCCAAGTTGCCATCGCCAGCGACAGTGATGCGACGCATTTCAGTATTTCCACTACAGAAGAGTCTAAAGTCGATTGTACAGCTATCAGAACACCTCCACCGCGGATATTAGCGTTCAATGGGTTCCTGTCACGACGATAAACACAATAACCATCCAAAAATAACAAAATAACGAATTCTATTATGAAACTTGAAAATTATTCAGCACAAATTTTACGTTCATCCGATTTCTCATTTGTGTGAATTTTCATGTGAACCAGTAAGCACCTTTTCCGAGTTAATTCTGCACCACACACTTGACATTTGTACGGCCTTTCACCAGTATGAGTTACAGTGTGATCGACTAAACTTCCTTTTCGAGTAAAACTCTTATTACACACATTACATTTGTAAGGCTTCTCACCTGTATGACGTTTAATGTGCCTCCGTAAGTTCGCCCCCAGAAAATTTTGCATCACATATTTTACACTTATAATCATTCTCACCTGTATGAATTCTAGAGTGTTCGTTTAAAGTCCTCCTGTGACAAAATCGTTTGTGGCGCACTTCACATTTATAAGGTTTCTCATCTAGATGAGTTTTCAAGTGACTGACTAATTCTGAATTTGAAACAAACGTCTTGTCACATTCTTTACATTTGTAAGGCTTTTCACCAGTATGCCTTCTAATGTGTTCGGTTAAATACCCACTTTGCGTAAACCTCTTATTACATACTTCACATTTGTAAGGCTTCTCAGCTGTATGAGTCCTAGCGTGTACGCTTAAAGCCCATTGGGAAACAAATTGTTTGTCACATACTTTACATTGATAAGGCTTCTCCATATTTCCATGTTTCTCATCTGACTGAGTTTTCATGTGACCGATTAAACCTGACTTACTAACAAACCTCTTGTCACACGCTTTACATTTGTAAGGCCTTTCACCAGTATGACTTCTAATGTGTTCCTTTAAGTATGTACTTCGCCCAAACGCTTATTACATACCTTACATTCGTAAGGCTTCTCAGCTGTATGACTTCTAATGTGTCTCCGTAAGCTCCCCTTCTCAGAATATTTTGCATCACATATTTGACACTTATAGTTCTCTCCTGTATGAATTCTACTATGGACGGTTAAAGACGCCTTGTGATAAAATCGTTTGTCACACACTTCAGATTTATAATGTTTCTCACCTGAATGAATTTTCATGTGACTGGCTAACTGTGCGTTTGTAGTACACGTCTTGTTACATACTTCACATCTGTAAGGCTTATGACCTGTATGGGCTCTAATGTGAACATCAATGATATCTGAGCCATCCCTTTCCTCGCACATTATGTTTTCATTATGATTTCGCATGTGGCTTTTTACTATATTATGCGACCTGCAGACTTTCTTGCAAATATAGCACTGATTTTGCAACAAACCTTCCTCAATTCTCAATTCCTCAATTTTTACCGAATGGTTATTCTCTTGGTGTGTAAGTAAATCAGTTGGAAAAAGATATTTCTTTTGACAAATGATACATGACACGGTGTTGCTTTCCTGCTTTTGTACTTCTTGACGAGTTGAACGGTATTACTATTGTTAGCTGCACAACCGTGGTCCAGAATTTCAAGATATTTCGAAAATATCTTGCCGCATATGTTACAATTGTAAGTATTTTCTTCCTGGTCGTACGTGTAATTATCCAGTTCTTTGTCACAATGAACTTCCATTTTATGAGCTTCAAGTAGTTCTTTTGTATCGAAGAATTCATGACATACATTACAAACGCAAAACCAGAAAGATGAATTTTTATCCTCTACCTGCGAATCACTATCTTCGGTTGGATACATTTCCACTAGAAATTTATGATAGTATCCTGCGACATTATCACCTATTATGGTCCTTACAGCTCCTGGCCATGTAGCTGCGTTCGTGAAAATATCAAATATTAATTTTTGAAGTGACTTATCATTGAGTAGTAGCAGTGTAATCATCTAAAATTATGTTGTCTATGTTTAATACAAATGGAAATATGTCTAAGATTACAGGATAATATTTTCGGTGAAGAAAGGCAAGGGTCAGGGTAATAATTCTGTTCGTAAATGAAACAAAACTTGGTGATAGTTTCAACAGAAATATTTATTTAACTCACAAAATTAAACGATTACGATCTATTACATACAGAACAGGAGTTTCTGAGATGACGGCTTTGAATAAACCATTTGTTAGTTCAAACTCCTGTATCACAGGAATTAACAAATACCTTTTTGTGGACTCCTGAAACCATCTGGTATTTAATAGGTGTTGCACTGCAAAGCTTATTGTTTGTCAAGTTGAACCATCTTGGCAACTTTTTGTACATCGTTTTATTTGACGTGAACTGTTTTCAAATGGACGACCTGTATAAGCTTTCTTTCGATTGATACTTATTATCCAGGTATATTTTGGCGTCTTTTAGGCTTCTCACCGGTATGAGTTCTAATGTGAATCCGTAAATACCCTTTCTGAGAAAACATTGCATCACACACTTGGCACTTGTATTGTATGAGTTCTAGTGTGCGTAGTTTAGAGTGATACGCGAGAAAATCGTTTATCACACAGATTACATTTGTAAGGTTTGTCGCCATAACGAATTCTAATGTGAACAACATTGATATCTGAGCTTCTTTTACTTTTCTTGTATACACAGAGCTTTTCAGCCGTATGAATTTGCTCATGGTTCAGAGGATTACTTTCGAACGTGTGAATCGAGATAGAAGATGTTAGACTCTCGGAGCTGGTAAAATATTCATCACAAAGTTCGCTACGGAAGGATTTGTGTTCGATATTGTGTCGATTTGCTCGTATTGACATTTGTTTTCTGTGTCACTTGTATGAGTCCGAATGTGAGCAGTTAGCAACGACCTGGAATTAAAGCTTTGATCACATGACAGACAACAATACAGGTATCGCTTCATTATATCTTCATTATGATTTCGCATGTGGTTCGTTAAAATATGATCCGACCTGCAGACTTTCCTGCAAAATAATTTCCTGAAAAATATCGGCGACCAGTGACCATCAACACGTTTAACGTACAATATAAGAAATTATATTTCCAGCGGCAGATCCAACCACCCTCGAACTGGTAGCTTGTCGTAAAAAGAAAAATTGTGTTTTTATTCCAGAAGTGACAGCAGCAGCCTACGTTTATTTCTGACCTATATATACATATATCCAGCAACGGCAGCGACGATATGCTACCAATACAGATATAACGAATGCCGCTGTCGTTGCTGGATATAGGTATATATATGCTGGAATAAAAAGAAAATTTTTCTTTCTAAGTTTACAAGTTTATTGTTTGTCAATTTGACCAATCTTGGCAACTTTTGGTACATCGTTTTATTTGATGTGAACTGTTTTCAAATGGACACCTGTATAAGTACGAATCTCTTTTGATTGATACTTGTTATGCAGATATATTTTGGCATCTTTTAGGTTTCTTGCCTGTATGAGTTCTCATGTGAACCTGTAAGTGCACTTTCTGAGAAAACTTTGCATCACACACATGACATTTGTATGGCTTCTCACCTGAATGAATTCTACTGTGCACCCTTAAACTCGATTGATGAGAGAATTCTTTGTCGCATACTTTACATTTATAAGGTTTCTCACCTGTATGAATTCTACTATGCACCCTTAAACTCGATTGTTGAGAAAATTGTTTGTCGCATACTTTACATTTATAAGGCTTCTCACCTGTATGAGTTCTAATGTGAATCTGTAAGTTCACTTTCTGAGAAAACTTTGCATCACACACTTGACATTTGTATGGCTTTTCACCAGTATGAATTCTCGTGTGCGTAGTTAACAGCGATACGGAAGAAAATCGTTTATCTGAATTTTTATCACTTTCCTTGTATACGGAAATCTCTTGAGCCGTATGAATTTGCTCATGCTGCAGAAGATTGCTTCGTTGAGAGAAACACGACATATGAGATTTAAGGCTTTCTAGGATGATAAAATTTTCATCGCAAAATTCGCAACGAAAAGATTTTCCTCGGGTGTCGATTTGTTCATGGGAGTATTTACGATTACTTTTCATGTCACCTCTATGAGTCCTAACGTGAGCAGTTAGCAGCGACTTCGAATTAAAGTTTTGATCACATGATTGACAACAATACAGGTTTCCCTTCATCATGTCTTCATCATGATTTCGCATGTGGTTCGTTAATATATGACGCGACCTACAAACGTTCCTGCAAATATGGCACTGATTCTCCAACAATGCCTCCTCAATTGTTACATTATGGTTATTCTTTTGGTGTGTAAGTAGATCGGTAGAGGAAAAGTATTCCTCTTGACATACGATACATGACACGGCGTTGCTTTCTTTTTGTTGTAGTTCTCGACGAGTTAAACTTTCGATATTACTATTGTTAGCCGCACAGTCGTGATCGAGCATATCAAGAAATTTAGAAAATTTCTTGGTACATATGTTACAATTGAAAGTATATTGTTCCTCCTCATACGTGTAATTGTACAGTTCCTTGTCACAGTGAACTTCCATTTTATGCGCTTCAAGTAGTTCTTTTGTGTCGAAGAACTCACAACATACATTACAAAAACAAAACCAGAAGGATGTGTTATTATCCTCTACCTCCAAATCACTGCCATCACTTGAATACATTTCCGTTGGAACTTTATGACGGTATTCTTCCACATTATCATCTATTATAGTCGTTGCATTCCTAAAAATATCAAATATTAGTTTTTGAAGTGATTTGTCATGGAATAGCGTAATTAGCAGAAATTTTACAGATAAAACTATTAAAATATTATTTATTATAAATATAATAATATAAAATAAACTATAATGGTAGTTATTGCTGGTAGGTATTGATAACAAGGCTTAATGGCAGTCATTCGGCATTTATTTAACCTCTTTACAGATCTTTACAATTATTAAATTACATTATCAACTATGCTACATCCTGTGATAGTACGGTCCGACGTTGTGCGCCATATTGTGATAGTACTGTCCTAAATTTATAGCTACATATTGTATAGAGACAACTTAAAGACTATTTTATTTTATTTAAAAAATTTAATTTAAAAGAATACTTGTACAAGGGGTTAGGTAGAATTAACTATTTTTGATCAGCTGGAAGATCTCGGTGAGATCTAGCTATTGTTCTGGGCAATTTGAGTTGATTGTTGCAAGAGCCCGGGCAACAGACAGATTTAACGAGATTGGAAACCATAGAAATTATTATTATTCAGAAGTTTATTATTAAGCAAACTATTCTTTGTCATACGTCAAAATTATGTTAATTAAATTTATTACGAAGAAAAAAAAGGGTTTAGGTAATAATTTTCAATATTAACAGAAATAATTTTAGGCACTACTGTTAGAGTGCCAAAAAAAATTATGTTGAAATAAAAAAATACGCCCCCACTGAGGGAACAGTTTTCTTACATCAAGAAAAAAAAATTCTCGAAAAAAAATGCATCAATATATTTTCCCGGGATTTATACACGAAAATAATTCTTTTGAAAATTGTTTTATGTCAAAGTAATTATTTTCTTTCTTGAAAACATATTTTATCCGTTTGAGAAAATAATTTAGTTAAGAGATAATTTTCCATTAGCTAAACTATGTTCTCGTTGTGTTTTGTTTGTGTTATGACGATGACGTTAGCACTTACACACGTGATCTCTGTAATCGTTTGGAGAACGTCTAGAGATCTGCCCTTGTTGATGTCCGGTTATCGCCCGATAGAGGTCATGGAGTTTATCTTCTGATTTTCTTTCGAGTAATTTCAGTACATAACTGGTATGGGAATACGTTTGTTGGTTCATATTCTTGTATCACACACTGATGAGAAGAAATAAGTTCGAAAAACGTGTCTGCGTCTCAGGATTGAACTTTCAAACGTTTCCTTTTATAGCGTGTGGTTATCGTCAAAATCCTGTGCTTGAATTAGGACCTACCTTTTTCATTGCAACATGTTTTGTATTTTAACCGATCACCGGCAGTGTGATATGCACGTTTCAAACACTTTTGTGTTATGTTTGTCTAATAATATATTTATGTACGTCTATATGTGAGACTAATATTTGTTTTATTTAATACTTTTTTTTGGATTTTTCTTTTTTTTTTGAATTCACCGTTAATAACAGGTAGCCGTTCGGCGAACTGATGGTGATCCCTTTGGGCACTTAATGGTTTTTAATGCATATTAATCCTTTTGTATTCTGTTATTGTAAGAGTATTGAGTGTTGCCAATACATCTTTATTATTATTATTATTATTATTATTATTATTATTATTATTATTATTATTATTATTATTATTATTATTATTATTATTATTATTATTATTATTATTATTATTTACCTGTTTGCGGTGAATACAAATAACTCGCCTAAAAACTTACTTTTTCTTGCCAAGAATTTAAAATTTTTCTCTTTGCAACAAATTTCAATATTACAGGGAAATGTTAAGATTCTTTGGATAAAACATTTTTCTTGTTCTTGTATAAAATCTAATCGAGGCTGTAAAGAGGATTTAAGTTAAAGATTTTTACATTCAATTATAGGACTTGCATCATCTGGCTGAGAACACACAACATTTTTTATAATGTATACATTCTTAAAATGAAAACTGCTTGCTCCTATCCATGGTCCCCATCGAGTAGTTACCGGCGCGAGAGGTAATGGTAGTAATGGATATAATCCTTCATAGACACTTACCATCGGAGGTGCTTTTAAAAAAATTTTTTGCATAAACTAATCAGTTTGTCGGGAAATTCGTCACGAACATATGCACAAATACAGTGCAATGCGTGGGCTAAACATCTTTCCAGTTTTAAGCATATATGCAGCAGTATCACTGGTAAACAGCAAAACATTTTCTCTGTTTACAGCAATGCAGCTGTTGGAAAGACATTGGACAACTATTTCACTCACCTTGTTAGAATTGACAGAACTTGTGATTGCAGTTCCTATTAAATAGGGAGTATATAAAGTTGTGGATGTAGATTACCAATGAGCACATTAGTTACATATCGCCGTCAAATATCTGTCGTTTCGTCCACAGAAATCCGTAATAATTGTCAGTTTATTTTGTATAGACCTCAGAATATGTTTTATAAGTACCGCTATATAATTTTTCTGTAATGTCGAATCATCAGGTCCATGCCGGTTTGTATATTTACCTAAAAAACCCTTTAGCATCGGATTTTGCAGTTTATTTATTTATTTTCTCATCATCGACAAACAGGCACAAGCCCTAAACAGCTGATACTATTAATATTGATAAATCAATATCACAGTACAAAAGGAAAAACTTAAATCTAACTAATTGTACATACAGTAATAATAATTGGCTAAGTAATGATTAAGAACTAACAACATAATCTTATTATTATTAATTACAGTACAAACTAACAAATACTCATCACAGAACAGCATGGAAAATAGTGGTTCGAAAGAACTTAAAATATTGGGTAAAAATGTCAGAATGAGAATGAACAGAATTATATAATGCACACATGCGCCTCATGGGGTTATTAAGACCCAGATTGGTACGGACACTAGCTATATAGAACAAGTTTGCGCAAAGGAATAATAGAAGGAATGGCTCACATAAATTCGAATAAAACGTGTCACCACTTTCAGAATTTAGAGACGCTTGGTGCATTTGAATTTGTATATGTTGTCATAACTGCGACTTTTTAAAAATAAAACTATAATGCCACACGTGTTGCAAAACGCTTCTTCTATGCTTAGTAGAACAAAACGTATCTCCGAATTCGTCAACTAATTTGGCAATTAAACGATTTGAGGATATTGTGTCAGTAGGATAATGATAATCAAATCAAAATTAGATTATTTGAAACCCAAAACAAAAATTACATTCGTTTAAAAATAATTCTTCAGCAATGAAATGCAGAATAATAAAAACTTATCAATCGGAATCAGGCCTAATATCCCGTCTCATAAATCTCAATCTAAAATATTTTTTTCCGCGCTGGAAACAGTGTGGAACACAGATTGAGACGGGCGCTTGCACGCACGTATGCAGGATCTATTGAAGTGAAGTGCGCCCATGAAATGGGCGGAGTCACGGAAAAAAGAATATTCAGATCCTAACGCTAATCATGAGGATTCGGATTTATAAGAAATTCCTCGACTTGTACATTGATACTTGTGTTGCGAACTAAAACTAGATCAAGGATAACATTGTTAGTATTACCTTATACTAAAACTTAAACTAGGCTAAACAAAACATTCAAGGTTACTTGAGGGGTTATCAGTATACTGTCCATTCACACTACGCCAGTTGGTGCCAGGAGACTGAAATCATCTACATTGTACATTGATGCACATTTGACTAGTGGCTATTTCCGCATAAAACTCGATATTGCAACGACTTGCAATCGCCAGCGACAGTGATGCGAAGCATTTCAGTATTTCCACCACAGAAGAGTGTAAAGTCGATTGTACAGCTATCAGAACACCTCCACCGCGGATATTAGCGTTCAATGAGTTCCTATCACGACGATAAACACAATAACCATCCCAAAATAACTCAGAACTTGAAAATTTTTTTGGCGCTGTTTAGGATTGTAGCCTGTACGAATTCCATTATGAACACGTAAAAGCGATTTTTGTGAAAATTATTCAGCACTAATTTTACGTTCATCCGATTTCTCATTTGTGTGAATTTTCATGTGAACCAGTAAGCACCTTTTCCGAGTTAATTCTGCACCACACACTTGACATTTGTACGGCCTTTCACCAGTATGAGTTACAGTGTGATCGACTAAACTCCCTTTTCGAGTAAAACTCTTATTACACACATTACATTTGTAAGGCTTCTCACCTGTATGACGTTTAATGTGCCTCCGCAAGTTCGCCCTCTCAGAAAATTTTGCATCACATATTTTACACTTATAATCATTCTCACCTGTATGGATTCTAGAGTGTTCGTTTAAAGTCCTCCTGTGACAAAATCGTTTGTGGCACACTTCACATTTATAAGGTTTCTCATCCAAATGAGTTTTCAAGTGACTGACTAATTCTGAATTTGAAACAAACGTCTTGTCACATTCTTTACATTTGTAAGGCTTTTCACCAGTATGCCTTCTAATGTGTTCGGTTAAATACCCACTTTGCGTAAACCTCTTATTACATACTTCACATTTGTAAGGCTTCTCAGCTGTATGAGTCCTAGCGTGTACGCTTAAAGCCCATTGGGAAACAAATTGTTTGTCACATACTTTACATTGATAAGGCTTCTCCATATTTCCATGTTTCTCATCTGACTGAGTTTTCATGTGACCGATTAAACCTGACTTACTAACAAACCTCTTGTCACACGCTTTACATTTGTAAGGCCTTTCACCAGTATGACTTCTAATGTGTTCCTTTAAGTATGTACTTCGCCCAAATCTCTTATTACATACCTTACATTCGTAAGGCTTCTCACCTGTATGACTTCTAATGTGTCTCCGTAAGCTCCCCTTCTCAGAATATTTTGCATCACATATTTGACACTTATACTTCTCTCCTGTATGATTTCTAATGTGTGTTTGTAAGCTCACCTTATAAGAAAATTTTGCATCACATATTTGACACTTATACTCCTCTCCTGTATGAATTCTACCATGTACGGTTAAAGACGCCTTGTGATAAAATCGTTTGTCACACACTTCACATTTATAATGTTTCTCATCTGAATGAATTTTCATGTGACTGGCTAACTGTGCGTTTGTAGTACACGTCTTGTTACATACTCCACATTTGTAAGGCTTCTGACCTGTACGGGCTCTAATGTGAACATCATTGATATCTGAGCTATCACTTTCGTCGTACATTATGTTTCCATTATGATTTCGCATGTGGCCTTTTAATATATTATGCGACCTGCAGACTTTCTTGCAAATATAGCACTGATTTGGCAGCAAACCGTCCTCGATTTTCAATTCCTCAATTTTTACCGAATGGTTATTCTCTTGGTGTGTAAGTAAATCAGTCGGGGAAAGGTATTTCTTTTGACAAATGATACATGACACGGTGTTGCTTTCCTGCTTTTGTACCTCTTGACGACTTGAACTTTCGGTATTACTATTGTTAACTGCACAACCGTGGTCCAGAATTTCAAGATATTTCGAAAATATCTTACCGCATATGTTACAATTGTAAGTATTTACTTCCTGGTCGTACGTGTAATTATCCAGTTCTTTGTCGCAATGCACTTCCATTTTATGAGCTTCAAGTAGTTCTTTTGTATCGAAGAATTCACGACATACATTACAAAAGCAAAACCAGGGAGATAATTTTTGTCCTCTACCTCCGAATCACTATCTTCTGTAGGATGCATTTCTTTTAGAAATTTATGATAGTATCCTGCGACATTATCACCTATTATGGTCCTTACAGCTCCAGGCCATGTAGTTGCGTTCCTGAAAATATCAAATATTGATCTTTGAAGTGACTTATCATTGAGTATTAACAGTATAATCATTTAAAATTATGTTGTCTATGTTTAATGCACATGGAAATATGTTTAAGATTAAAGGATTCGTAAATGAAAGAAACATTGGCGATAGTTTCAACATAACTATATATTTAACTCACAAAATTAAACGATTACAATCTATTACATACAGAACATGAGTTTCTGAGATGATGGTTTTCACTAATACATCTGTTAGTTCAAACTTCTGTTTTCAAATGGACACCCTGTATAAGTTCTCTTTTGATTGATACTTATTATGCAGATATATTTTGGCGTCTTTTAGGTTTCTCGGCTGTATGAATCTTACTATGAACGGTTAATGCCGCCTTAAGGATAAATCGTTTCTCACACACTTTACATTTGTAAGGTTTCTCACCTGTATGAATTCTACTATGTACGCTTAAAGCTGATCGCTGAGTAAATCGTTTATCACATATTTTACATTTGTAAGGCTTCTCACCTGTATGAGTTCTCATGTGAATCTGTAAGTGCACTTTCTGAGAAAACTTTGCATCACACATTTGACATTTGTAAGGCTTCTCACCTGTATGAGTTCTAATGTGACCCTGTAAGTGCACTTTCTGCGAAAACTTTGCATCACACACTTGACATTTGTAAGGCTTCTCACCTGTATGAATTCTACCGTGTAGGGTTAAAGTCCCTTGCAGAGCAAATCGTTTCTCACACACGTTACATTTGTAGGGCTTCTCACCTGTATGGGTTCTAATGTGAATGTGTAAGTTCATTTTCTGAGAAAACCTTGCATCACACACTTGACATTCGTAAGGTTTTTCACCAGTATGAGTTCTGGTGTGCGTAGTTAACAGTGATACACTAGAAAATCGTTTATCACACAGATCACATTTGTAAGGTTTTTCGGCATTAGTTCTAATGTGAACATGTGATAATGTGCTTTCTGAATTTTTATCACTTTCCTTGTATACACAAAGCTCTTGAGATGTATGAATTTGTTCATGCTGCAGAAGATTGCTTTGGTGAGGGTACTTACATTTATTTTCTGTGTCACCTGTATGAGTCTTAATGTGAGCAGTTAGGAGCGATATCGAATTAAAGCCTTGATCACACGATTGACAACAATACAGTTTTCCCTTCATTATGTCTTCGTTATGATTTCGCATGTGGCTCGTTAATATATGATGCGAGCTGCAGACTTTCCTGCAAATATAGCACTGATTTTGCAACAAAACTTCCTCAATTCGAAATTCTTCAATTTTTACCGAATGGTCTTTCTCTTGGGGTGTAAATAAATCAGTAGAAGAAAGGTATTCCTTTTGACGAATAATACATGACACGGTGTTGCTTTCGTGCTTTTGTACTTCTTGACGAGTTAAACCTGCGGTATTACTACTGTTAGCTGCGCAATCGTGGTCCAGAATTTCAAGATAATTCGAAAATATCTTGGCGCATGTGTTACAATTGTAAGTATTTTCTTCCTGGTCGTACGTGTAATTATTCAGTTCTTTGTCGCAATGAACTTCCATTTTATGAGCTTCAAGTAGCTCTTTTGTATCGAAGAGTTCATGACATACATTACAAAAGCAAAACCAGGAAGATGAATTTTTATCCTCTGCCTTCGAATCACTGTCTTCAGTTGGATGCATTTCTTCTTGAAATTTATGATAGTATCCTGCGATATTATCACCTATTATGGTCTTTACAGCTCCTGGCCATGTAGTTGCGTTCCTGAAAATATCAAATATTAATTTTTGAAGTGACTTACCATTGAGAAGTAGTAGTATAATCATTTACAATTGTGTTGTCTAGGTTTAATACTAATGGAAATATGTCTATAAGATTAGATAATAATATTTTCGGTGAAGAAAGACAGAAATCAGGGTACTAATTCTGTCCGTAAATGAAACAACACTTGGTGATAGTTTCAACAGAACTAAGGTTAAAACGTTAAAATAATTGAATATTTTTTCAAAAGCATGTTTTTAGAAAGCTACATCACATATAAAAAATCGCCAGCAGGACCAGCTTGTCCTGGCACACAGAATCCAACACAAAATAAACGTCGACAATACCAAGTTGCTAGATGCAAGAAAAATAAAACCAAGGACAAATTGAAACAAAATGTTATTGTATAGTTTGTATTGTCTTACTTTTTCTTTATAAAAAAAAGTTATTTGCACATTGTGTTTTACAAGCGGACATTTTGACTGCAATGGAGCTTTTAGGTAGATAAAATTTCTGGTGCTTCTAGTGCTAATCTATTACAATATATTTCTTAAATTAAAACTGCTCCTCACACCTCACATTTATCTAGATATGTGCGTTCATATGCTTAATTAAATACGATTTATCAGAGAACGATTTCCGACACGTTTTGCAAGTGTGAGGTTTCTCCCCTGTATGTATTTGCTTATGCCTGTGAAGATGAACCGCCTGGAAAAACTCTTGCAAACAAACATCACATTTATACGGCTTATTCCCCGTATGTATCCTCATATGCCTGTTTAAAGCCGATTTATGGGAGAGTGATTTTCCACATATCTTGCAAGGATAAGGTATCTCACCTGTATGCGATCGCTGGTGAGTCAAAAGGTTACTTTCGAGGTTAAACGCACGCGAACATTTATTACATTTATATCGCTTATTCGTGTGTGACCGCATATGCCTGCTTAGAGCAGATTCAGTCAAGAATGATCTCCCGCATACCTCACAGCGATAAGGTTTCTCATCCGTATGGGTTCGTTTATGGTTGCGAAAATGAGCGGCGTGGAGAAATTCTCGTGAGCACGTATCACATTTATACAGCTTAACCCCTGTATGTGTGCGTATGTGTATTTCTAAGGCCTGTTTCCTTGAGTATCGTTTTTCGCACCTCTCGCAAGCGTAAGGCTTCTCACCAGTATGTACCCGTTCGTGAAGGGAAAGCTCACATTTGTAGGAAAACATTTGTGAACACGCATCACATTTATATGGCGTGTTCCTCGTATTCAGCCTCATATGCTCTCCTAGAGCCGATTTATCAGTGAATGATTGTTTACATCTCTCACAAGCAAACATTTCTTCGTCGATATCCCTTTGCTCGTGAATGAAAAGTTTAGTTTTGTGGGAAAATATCCGTGAATAGGACTTATTTCTTGCATGTATCTTCATATGACTGTTTAAGCCGAATCTATTCGAAAACGATTTTTCGCAAATTTTGCAAGCATAAGGTTTACCACCTGTGTGCTCATGCTTAAAATGGTTCGATTTCTTCACGATATCTGTACCCGTATCTGGTTTTTCATCAATATGAATTAATTTATGAGACACCAAGTCTTCTTTTTGAAAAAACGCCATTTCGCAATGTCCACATTTGAATGGTTTTTTATCGGAATGCTCCGATATATTATGCCTATTGAGAAGCTGTTCTGAATCGAAGAATTGGCAACATTTGCTACAGAAACAGTAGAAAAACATTTTGTTTTTATCATCCATATTTGAATTATTAGGTGTGGTTGATTTATTGCTAAGTATTTTCCATTCTGTTGTCTCTACTTCCAGATCAGGATCTGTTTTTAAACTTCCAGGTAGACTTGATAAGGTATGGTACCTGGAAAAGATGAGTATTAGTTCGAGGGAGTTACTTTCAACATTGCTACAGATATGTTTATGAACCGTAAAATTACGTAACACTATTCAGCACAAAAATTATATTACAATACTATTTCTAGCTGCCAATTGCTTGCTTCTTCGCCTCATTCTGTCAATAGAAACCGAAACAACTGGAACAGGTGAAATGTTTAGTAAGCATTTTCCAGGAGCAGTATCCTTCTGAGGCGTGTTGATTGCATAGTTTGTTTGTTTGTTTCTTTTTTTGTAAATTCTCTGCTCTGTCTTGCCAGTTTTTATTCTTCCCTTAAACCAGACCTGTCCGACCACTGGTCACCGGTAAGGCACCGCAGCCTTCAGTCTTATTGTGTTACGTCTGTGTATTCAAGTCACCCACTCTAATAATAATAATAATTATAATTATAATTATAATAATAATAATAGATTCTTTATTACCCAACGATTATACGTACACAAATACATAGCTCATGCAACTGTACCAACTCAAGATTACCTAACACGTACAATATACTAGTATCTATTCTATTTAATATTCTAGTATTCCAAACAAGGAAATGAAATTTAAGAAAATATAAAGGAAAAAGCAAGAAAGGACAACGTCAAGATTGATTGAAATTAAATGAAAGCAACCCAACGCCATGTCGCTGATGGAATAATAAAATATATCTCCATAGTATATGTCGGCCAGACGATACATAATATACAGCGGAGAATGTTGTAATAAATTTGTTCGGGAAAACGGATATGTAAAGGCGGGGGAAGAACGAGAGGAAAGGCGAGGCACAAAGAAATTAATTTTAGAAATGATCTATCTTCCATAAGAACATGGCTTCGTGTATTATTCTACTTCTGCTCTCCAATGACATCACGCCATGCCTTACTAAGGGCGAGGTATAATCAATTCCTCTCTCAGGGTAAGAGTTATCCAGTTTGAACGAAAGATATGTTAAGAAACGGCGCTGAATCGTTTCAATAAATAATCGTAAGTAGATGTAGTACTGAGACCATACCACAGCAGCATTCTCAAGCTTGCTGACAACAAAAGTGAAGTACAAAGTGTGAGTGTAATACAGGGTTCGGCAAAATAACCTCCCACACTTTAATCGTTAATAAAAACGCTATTGTAAATGTTGTTTAAATTTTTTTTTATTAAATTGAAATGTATAGTTTGCCATTGCTATTCATTAAGTTTTGAAAATTACAGACTTCAAGTGGCGACCATTGCTTTCGATGCACATTCGAAGGTGATTTTTGAACGTTTCCATTACTCGAGCAGTCATTTAAGGCGATATTCCTGCAATTTCTTGACGTATTGCTGCTTTTAATTCGTCAATGATTCTGGGATGGTGTTCAAAGACCTTCGCTTTCAGGTAGCCCCAAAGGAAAAAGTCGCATTGGACAAGACCGGGTGAACGCGCAGGCCACCCAACGCAACGTCTCTACGTAATGAGATTACGTGTCCTGTAAACATCTCCCTTAAAACGTTCATGGACCTTCTGGCCGTATGAGCCGTAGCCCCATCCTGTTGGAACCACACATCCGCATGGTTAAGTTCTCTAAGTCTTGGGTCCAAAAAATTACGTAGCATGTCGATATACCGATCGGCGGTTACGGTAACCGTAACCAAAAAAATAGGGACCCCAAACGTCAAATGACCCAACAGCACCCCAAACAGTAACGTGTGGGCTGTGAAGTGGCCTTTCATGGAGCTGCTTCGGATTTTCTCGTGCCCAGTAACCAAAATTTTGCTTATTCACACAGCCGGATAAATGGAAATGGGCTTCGTCACTGGTAATTAAAAGCCCATTTTGTGGGATGTTTTGAAGAATATCGTTGCAACATGCTCTACGATTTTCCCAGTCTCGTTCACTCAGCTCTTGTGCGATCATCATTTTGTATGGGTGGAAGTGTAGGTCTGCGTGTAAAATTCTTCGCAGCCAACGATCTGATAAACGCAAAGCAGCGGCATGTTTAGCAGCTGAACGAGTAGGAGATCGTTCCACAGCTTCTCCAACAGCTGCAACATTTGCAGGTGTCCGAACACTTCTGGGTCTAGCGGTTGGTTTTCTTTTTAAGACTGAACCTGTGGCTCTAAAATTCGAAACCCAAAGCAGTATTGTTTTGCGATCTGGAACCGGAGCATGTCTACCCAGTGCGAAGTGAGTACGAAAAGTTCGTTGCGTTGTAATCACAGATTCATTTTTCAAAAATGTTTCGATAATGACAGCACGATGTTCGCCCGTCCAAATCATGATGACAACTAAAATGGCAAAGCATGTGCTACCAACTGAAAACACTAAGCTCCCCATCGTTTCAGTGGCGCGGGCACAGAGGCCGTGCTAAATGTGGGAGATTATTCTGCCGGACTTATAAACCCTAGTGTTCTTGAACTGGAAATAGATACATTAGTAAGGTGTGGCACAATGTATATTGGAAGCATTAAATTAACATTCTAAAAAACTCTACACTTTCAGTAATATGCTGGACAGCTAAACTAAAAAAAAATTAAAGAAACAGCGTTATAAAGCTGGCGATATCACGTTACATAACCTCAAATGTAACAAAACAATCTTATTAAATTAATGAATCTGTGAATCTATTAAAATCCACATCGGAGGGTTAAGCCAGCTTGCCGATCGTGGTATAGTAACTATGCCATGATCTGTAACCTCGCACGACACCACTGCATACTAATTTGCAATTCGAGGTTACTATCATTCGCATAGCTATCTAGCCGATCGCAAATCCGATAAGGCTCGAAATAACTCCGTCCATGTGGTATCAATATACCATCATTATTAATGTCTGATTTTTTAAACAATTTACAGTTGGAAGTACAGTTTTTCGAAAAAAGTACATTTAATTCCAAACCTTTATTATGTATGTACATTACACAATTACAACAATAATAATGTCCGAAATATTAAAGAGAGCTAGACTTCAAAACTCCAATAAGCTAATGAAGGATTCGATTTTTTGTAGTATACTATTGTGTTCCTTCACATTCTGAACACTGTGAGAGTCTACAGATGCATAAATTAAAGTGTGCATTAAAAGATTATTCTAAATATGACATTTATGTATCTACATTTTCCCTGTGCAACTTCATATGACGAATCAGATTCCTTCTACGGGCGAAAGATTGTTGACAGGTCTCACAGATATAAGGTCTCTCACCAGTATGCACACGCTTATGTTCAAGAAGTTGCCCCGACTGGGAAAATGTTCTTGAGCAAGTATCGCATTCATATGGCTTACTCCCAGTATGCGTCCTTATATGAAAGTACAGAGCCGAGCTTTGGGAGAATGATCTGTCACACGTTTCGCAAGTATACGGTTTCTCGCCTGTATGGATTCGTTTGTGCCTGTGAAGATGGCCCGGTTGGGAGAACGTTCGTAAACAAATATCACATTCGTATGGTTTACTCCCAGTATGTATCCTCATATGCTGTTGCAAAGCCGTTCTATGAGAGAATGCTTTCGCACACGTCTCACATACATGTGGTTTCTCTCCTGTATGAATCCGCTTATGGCTGCGAAGATGAGTCGGCTGCGAAAATGTTAGCAAACATGTATCACATTTATAGGGCTTGTTCCCCACGTGCATATTTATATGAGCGTCCAGGAAGCATTTCCGTCGGAAACATTTACCGCATATCTTGCAAACGTGGGGTTTGTCGCCCAAATGGATACGTCTGTGCTTCCAGTAACTCCTTTCGTCTGCACATACTTGTGGACAGGTCTCGCATTTATACATCCTGTGCCCGACGTGCACGTTCGTATGCTCGATTAGAATCGACTTTAATGGAAAGCATTTACGGCACAAATCGCAGCGATACGGTTCCCCATTCATATGAATTCTTTCGTGAATTTCAAGATTCTCTTTTGTAGAAAACTCCATATTGCAATGCTCACATTTAAATACCTTTTTGTCGGTACCATCAGCAAGTTTATCATCGCTGTGCTGCATCATATTGTGGATGTTCAGAAGCTCTTCCGAATCGAAGAATTGACAACATTTATTGCAGAAACAGAACAGGAACGATTTGTCTTCTTCATCTATATCTGAGGTATCTGCTTCGGGTGTGGGTGTTCTATCTCTAAATGGTGGCCACTCTATTGCTTCTACCTTGGGTTTCTCCTCCGTTCCTAATATACCAGATTCGTTTAGGAAGATATTATACCTGAAAGGGATGAGTATTAGTTTCAGTAATTCCAATTATAAAAATAGAAGATTATGAAGAATAGAATGAAAAGGGAAGCGCAAAAAGAAAGTTATTGGAGAATTTTTTCAAAGTGGATCTTAGATATCTGCCATATTTTGAAAATAGAGAAAAAAAGTTATAAAGAAAAATTATCCCAATTTATGTTCTGTATAACCTAAAGATATTTTTAAATATAGGTACAGAGTATCTGGAGAGTAGGTAAATCCATACTAGCTCCGTTACTTTATATGGGACACCCTATGTATTTTGGCATTTTTGAATAGCACGCTAAAAAGTATTCCCACTTTATATAAACTACCTTACCCCTATTCCTAATAGTTATGGAGACATTTTATGTTTTTTTAAAACTATCCCGATTCGGTGTTTTTCGTATGCCGCAATAGCTTGATCCTGAAAATAGGTGTCGAAATGAAATGAAGAATATGTAAACTATATAGTCCGGTATAGACAATGACATCAACAGAAGATGATATACCTACTTTTGGTTGCCAGAAATGATTTAACGCATTTCCGGAACTTCGTCTCTAGATAACTTCATCTTTTTAAATGGCACCCTTATATTTTGTTAGCTTGATAAGTTCCTCATTTTAATGCCTTTCCATTCATGTATATTAAGTACTATGTTTTCTTTTAAACTTTTCAAGATATTTCATAGTTTTTACGTAAGCTACAAAAATGTTGTCTCCAATTTCGAGGTAACATTGAAAATAATTCAAAAGCAAAAGAGAATGTATACATAATGTTTATCAATCGTTGAAAACAAAAAGAAATTATAATAAATGTTCAAAAAGCATGCCTTTTTCTCTTACGGAAATATTAATTCTTCTATGAAAATTAATTTCAACTCTCCTCAACATTTCACGAGTTATAAAAGCTTATGCAATTCTTTCTCGCATATTTTCTTCAACCGTCGGTGGCCTTTGGTGTGCTAACTCTTTCATGTATGTACACGAACATGTCTCATTGTGACAACAGATATACCAATACCAAGAATGTAATGATGTACCATTAAAAGATAAAAAATATCTCGTACACAAATAACAACAATAAAGGCGTGTTTTGTAATAAGAAATAAGTACATAGACAAATGAAATATATTTAATATTAACACACGAAGATAACATATCAAATACATATTTAGAAATGTATGAAAAAGTAGTAGGTAAAATATTAAATTTTAATGGCTATTAGCTAAACAAATAAATATTATAAAAGAAAGATTGTGGTAAATATATTCATGATACACATACAAATGTAAACCAAACTAAAATGTCAACCTAATTTAAAAGAAAAAATAAATATAAAAATGTGTATCTTACAGTCAGGATAGCAGAACAAGAGTTATAACATTTTCAAATAAAACGCTATTTTACGTAATGACGTGCCGGGCTTGATTAAGACCAGACCTTTGTTTCATTAAAAAGACATAAGAGTAAGCTCTATTATATAAGTGTTGTAAAAATTTAAAATTACTAAATAACACATCTGAAATATTTAAAAAGAGTGCACATCTCTTCTGCTGCTGGCAGTACATAAATCTAAATATCGATCAGCTGATTTGTCAAACTCAAATGTGAACGATCGATTGCAATCGTATTATCAAATGTAAATATTATATTCGAGACAAAAATACTACAAGGCCTACTAATCAACAGAGGTGGCTATGAATCTAATACAATGGGGGCTCAATACAAAAACACAACGCTAGAATCGAAGCTACATTGGCAAACATACTTACATTTATGACGAATGAACGTAAACTTAGTATCTTAAATGTAATATTACAATTATACTAGATAATTCTACTCATACAGACGTTATATGCAGATAATCCAAAACAATATATAAATATATATAAGTTAAGTAAGAAACCAATGCAAGTTCATATTGATGTCGATGATAACAATTATGGTTCCGTTTAAGAGTAATATCGTAGTGATTATAGTATAAATTATAATACAAAGTATAAGTTAGCTCACAGTACAATTACTTCAGTGTTGCTGTCTTCGACATGGTATTATTGTGCAATGGAGCACAAGAACAAGAAGCCTTCTCCTGAAATAACCCCCAAATTCAGTTGTTTGCATCGTACAATGTCGCTGCGTGCTGGGCAGCGTTATAAAGCTGGCGATACCACGTTACATAACATCAAATGTAACCAAACAATCTTATTAATTAATCTCTTAAAATCCACATCGGAGGGTTAAGCGAGCTTGCCGGTCGTGGCATAATAAGTATGCCACGATCTGTAAGCTCGCACGACACCACTACATACTAATTTTCAATTCGAGGTTACTTTCATTTATTCTAGCGATCGCAAATCCGATAGCGCTCGAAATAATCGCCATGTATGTGGTATCAATTGCCATCATTATTAATGTCTGATTTTTTTAACAATTTACAGCTGGAAGTACAGTTTTTCGAAAAATGTTTATTTAATTCCAAACCTTTATTATGTACATTACACAATTACAACAATAATAATGTCCTAAATATTAAAGAGAGATAGACTTCAAAACTCTAATAAGCTAATAAAGGATTTGATTTTTACAGTATGCTATTGTGGGCCATCACATTCTGAACACTGTGAGGGTCTATAGATGTATAAATTAATGTGAGCATTAAAAGATTATTCTAAATACGATGTTTATGTAACTACATTTTCCGTATGCAACTTCATATGACGAATCAGTTTCCTTCTGTGGGCGAAGGATTTTTGACATGTCTCACAGGTATAAGGTTTCTCGCCAGTATGCACACGTTTATGTTCAAAAAGTTGCCCCGATTGGGAAAATGTTTTTGAGCAAGTATCGCATTCATAGGGCTTACTCCCAGTATGCGTCCTTATATGAAGGTTCAGAACCGAGCTACGGGAGAATGATTTGTCACACGTATCGCAAGTATACGGTTTCTCGCCTGTATGGATTCGTTTATGCCTGTGAAGATGGCCCGGTTGGGAGAACGTTCGTAAACAAACATCACATTCGTATGGTTTACTCCCAGTATGTATCCTGATATGCTGTTTCAAACCCGCTCTATTAGAGAATGGTTTCGAACACGTCTCACATACATATGGTTTCTCTCCTGTATGAATCCGCTTATGCCTGCGAAGATGATTCGGCTGCGAAAATGCTTGCGAACATGTATCACATTTATAGGGCTTGTTCCCCACGTGCATATTTATATGAGCGTCCAGGAAGCATTTCCGTCGGAAACATTTACCGCATATCTTGCAAACGTGCGGTTTGTCGCCTAAATGGATACGTCTGTGCTTCCAGTAACTCCTTTCGTCGGCACATACTTGCGGACAGGTCTCGCATTTATACATCCTGTGCCCCACATGAACGTTCGTATGCTCGATTAGGATCGATTTTAATGGAAAGCATTTACGGCACAAATCGCAGCGATACGGTTCCCCGTTCATATGAATTATTTCGTGAATTTCAAGATTCTCATTTGTAGAAAACTCCATATTGCAATGCTCGCATTTAAATACCTTTTTCTCAGTACCACCAGCAAGTTTATCATCGCTGTGCTGCATCATATTGTGGATGTTCAGAAGCTCTTCGGAATCGAAGAATTGACAACATTTATTGCAGAAACAGAACAAGAACGATTTGTCTTTTTCATCTATATCTGAGGTAATTGCTTCGGGTGTGGGTGTTCTATCTCTAAGCCACCCTATTGCTTCTACTTTGGGTTTTTCCTCCGTGCCTAAAATACCAGATTCGTTTAGGAAGGTATTATACCTGAAAAGGATGAGTATTAGTTTCAGTAATTCCAATTATAAAAATAAAAGATTATGAAGATGCAATGAAAAGAGAAGAAACTACACGCAATGTCGTTGCGTGTAGGTAAGAATAATCATTCGATTACTGAGTTTAATTCACACCCATATAACTTTGTCACGGTGCATTTAATATATTGGAAACATAACACTACGTAGTAACCTGATTGATTATGCTATTCTTCGTGGTATAATGTTCCAGCAAACGGCTTCGCATTAAATGATCGTGAATTTCACAGCTACAAACCACTCCTCACAATTATGCTTGCTTATTATTACAATATCTTAAGCCTAAAACAGAACAGAATAACAACAGAATAACTTTTTTGCTCTCGAGTAATAAATAATTACAAAATACATCGCTGAATTAATCGTTCGTATACAACCCAACAAACAAAATTCAAAGAGAGCTGAAACTTTAAATTTGTTTAAGTTCTTTTTATACGATTATGTTGTAGTTACTAAAAATAATTAAATTAATTAAAGAGCCTTTAATTAACTAAATATTAAATTAATTACTTAGATGTTCTTAGCTTTCTATGCCCTCTCCAGTCACGTGAGAATTACAAGATGTCTACCTGCTACCAACTGCTACCTTACCTTTGCACAGGTTAAAACAGATTAATAGTATATAACACCAACTTCACATTCGTCACTCATAATAATATAAATAAATGATCTACTTTCGCTTAAATAATTCAATTTATTTTAATTTATAATTATTGAAATCCTTAATATTTAATCACACTGAATAAAGCTTGTAGTATATCTCTCAATAAATTGAACTAAAAATTGACAGATTTAACGTTGATTTTATATCAACTCGACCAAGTCCTAGATGTTTAACTTAAAATTGATATTATGTCGGACATGTTCCTTAAAACAACAATGTAAATTTGACATTTGGTAGTGAACAGTGGGATTAAAAAAAAACTGTATTCTATATAATAAACATTTATGTGAGAGTCTATATCAGTGGTTCATAAACATTGATAAACATATACTGTCGTGTGTGATGGGTGTAATATCGGCCGATTATCAGAAATGGAGCGCTTGTGACATCATGGTCCTGTCTTTTCCTTCATTGCGTTATGATACTGGCCTGACATAGAGCTAACATCGAATGAAAACATGACCAACATGAAACCTATATTCGAACGACAATATCACATTAACATTCGCTTTTAATATCATGTGAATACCTGTTTCCGTTACAAATACAATATCGGCGACAGATATTCTACCTATCTTCCAGCGATATTATCGCTGTCGGCATGATATACATATATCCGACGTCGCGAACTGATGCCTACTCAATATCATATATGTATTTATATTTATCCGATGATCTTGGTAGGGAGTCACTGATACTGCACCAAGCACGGCATATCGGTGATACGTCGGGGTGATGTTTAGCCAACGTTCGGTGCTACTAGGGCATCTTCATGCGCTTTATTTTCTAAATGGAAAAAATCTATATTTGAGTTTCTCGAATTCGGACAAACCTCTTTCATTAAAATTGTGATCTGTTTCGAGTAAATCTTGATTTTTAATCTGTCAGAGCGTACTTTTCTTTGTCTTCGAACAATGTGATATAAAACGACTCAAAGATCAACTCGATTTTACATCAGATGTTTCGGAATTTATTTTTTTGGATTTTTATTAAGTTTCTAATAATCACCTGAATGGCCTACAAAAATATTCGCGTTGAGTGCCATTTCACGAAAAATAGTAATGCATCCATAAAAAAATTACTGCAAAATAAATAAAGGTATTATACATAAGAACCTAATGATAATAAAACTTGTTGGATTATTTTTTGCACAGGGAACACTTGAACAATTTTTATATTTGAAGTCTTTTTATTTTTTTTAATGGAGTAAATTTGAAGTAATGCATACATTTACTCACTTTTCATTATAATACCTCGTTTTTTACCTAAAATGTTGAACTTAGTATAGGGAATGCTACAGCAAAATTGTAGAATATTTAATTCTGCGTTTTACTGATTAGTAATACACAGACAAACAACCATATTATTACCTAACATTTGGTCTAAAAATAGCTTTTTAGTTAATTGGCGTAACCACAAAGTTTGCGATATTGTAATTCACTAAAAATTACTAGAAAAAACATAGTAAGCCAAATATCTCAAAGACCATCAGTTTTTTCATATGAGTACCATACATAAAGTCCCTTGCATTTTTCATGTATATTCAAAATAAAGTATAAAATATAAATATATATAAATATAGGTTTGTATTTAAAAAAACAAAGTTGCTATCTATGCAGAGGAAATGTATAATCGGCATTATTTTAGGTTTGCAGATCTTGAGAAAACTAGACACGTGAAATAAAAAAAGTTTCAACTATCTCTCTTTTCAACCAAGATATTGGACTTCTGCGTACTAGGTGGACATCCTGTATATTGGAAGCATTAAATTAACCTTTTAAAAAACTCTTCAATTTCAGTAATATGCTGGACAGCTAAATAAAAACAAAAAAGTAATTAAAAAACAGTGTTATAAAGCTGGCAATACCACGTAAAATAACCTTAAACTTAACAAAATAATTTTCTTAATTAATGAATCTATGAATCTATTAAAATCCACATCGGAGGGTTAAGCGAGGTTGCCGATCGTGGTATAGTAACTATGTCATGATCTGTAAGCTCGCACGGTACCACTACATACTAATTTTCAATTCGAGGTTACTTTCATTCGCATGACTAGCTAGCCGATCGCAAATCAAATAGCGCTCGAAATAACTCCGGTCATGTATGTGGTATCAATATGCCATCATTATTAATGTCTGATTTTTTAAACAATTTACAGTTGAAAGTACAGTTTTTTTTTAAATGTATATTTAATTCCAAACCTTTATTATGTACATTACACAATTACAACAATAATAATGTCCTAAATATTAAAGAGAGCTAGACTTCAAAACTCTAATAAGCTAATAAACGATACGATTTTTTAGTATACTATTGTGTGCCATCACATTCTGAACACTGTGAGAGTCTATAGATGCATAAATTAATGTGTGCATTAAAAGATTATTCTAAATATGACATTTATCTAACTACATTTTCTGTATGCAACTTCATATGACGAATCAGATTCCTTCTGTCGGCGAAGGATTTTTGACATGTCTCACAGGTATAGGGTCTCTCACCAGTATGCACACGCTTATGTGCAAGAAGTTGCCCCGACTGGGAAAATGTTTTTGAGCAAGTATTGCATTCATAGGGCTTACTCCCAGTATGAGTCCTTATATGAAGGTTCAGACCCGAGCTATGGGAGAATGATCTGTCACAGGTATCGCAAGTATACGGTTTCTCGCCTGTATGGATTCGTTTGTGCCTGCTAAGATGGCCCGGTTGGGAGAACGTTCGTAAACAAACATCACATTCGTATGGTTTACTCCCAGTATGCATCCTGATATGCTGTTGCAAAGCCGTTCTCTGAGAGAATGCTTTCGCACACGTTTCACATACGTATGGTTTCTCTCCTGTATGAATCCGCTTATGCCTGCGAAGATGACTCGGCTCCGAAAATGCTTGCGAACATGTATCACATTTATGGGGCTTGTTCCCCACGTGCATATTTATATGAACGTCCAGGAAGCTTTTTCGTCCGAAACATTTACCGCATATCTTGCAAACATGCGGTTTGTCACCCAAATGGATACGTCTGTGCTTCCAGTAACTCCTTTCGTCGGCACATACTTGTGGACAGGTCTCGCATTTATACATCCTGTGCCCCACGTGAACGTTCGTATGTTCGATGAAGATCGATTTTAATGGAAAGCATTTACAGCACAAATCGCAGCGATACGGTTCCCCGTTCGTGTGAATTCTTTCGTGAATTTCAAGATTCTCATTTGTACAAAACTCCATATTGCAATGCTCACATTTAAATACTTTTTTCTCGGTACCATCAGCAAGTTTATCATCGCTGTGCTGCATCATATTGTGGATGTTCAGAAGCTCTTCCGAATCGAAGAATTGACAACATTTATTGCAGAAACAGAACAGGAACGATTTGTCTTTTTCATCTACATATGAGGTATCTGCTTCGGGTGTGGGTGTTCTATCTCGAAGTGGCGGCCACTCTATTGCTTCTACTTTGGGTTTCTCCTCCGTTCCTAATATACCAGATTCGTTTAGGAAGATATTATACCTGAAAAGGATGAGTATTAGTTTCAGTAATTCCAATTATAAAAATAAAAGATTATGAAGATGCAATGAAAACGGAAGAAACCACACGCGTGCGTGTAGGTAAGAATAATCATTCGATTACTGAGTTTAATTCGCACCCATATAACTTTGTCACGGTGCATTTAATATATTGGAAACATAACACTACGTAGTAACCTGATCGATTTTGCTGTTCTACGTGGTGTAATGTTCTAGCAAACGGCTTCACATTAAGGGAGGGTTACGCGAGCTTGCCGATCGTGGTATAGTAACTATGCCATCATCTGTAAGCTGGCACGGCACCACTACAAACTAATTTGCAATTCGAGGTTACTTTTTCATTCGCATGGATAGCTAGCCGATCGCAAATCAGATAGCGCTCGAAATAACTCCGGCCATGTATGGAGGTATCTATATGCCATCATTATATTAATGTCTGATTTTTTAAACAATTTACACAGTTTTTCGAAACATGTATATTTAATTCCAAACCACTATTATGTACATTACACAATTACAACAATAACAACATCCGAAATATTACAGAGAGATAGACTTCAAAACTCTAATAAGCTAATGAACAATTCGATATTTTACAGTATACTATTGTGTGCCATCACATTCTGAACACTGTGAGGGTCTATAGATGTATAAATTAATGTGTGCATTAAAAGATTATTCTAAATATGACATTTATGTAACTACATTTTCCGTATGCAACTTCATATGACGAATCAGATTCCTTCTGTGGGCGAAGGATTTTTGACATGTCTCACAGGTATAGGGTCTCTCACCAGTATGCACACGCTTATGTTCGAGAAGTTGCCCCGATTGGGAAAATGTTTTTGAGCAAGTATTGCATTCATAGGGCTTACTCCCGGTATGAGTCCTTATATGAAGGTTCAGCCCCGAGCTATGGGAGAATGATCTGTCACAGGTATCGCAAGTATACGGTTTCTCGCCTGTATGGATTCGTTTGTGCCTGTGAAGATGGCTCGGTTGGGAGAATGTTCGTGAACAAACATCACATTCGTATGGTTTACTCCCAGTATGTATCCTGATATGCTGTTTCAAACCCGTTCTATCAGAGAATCCTTTCGCACACGTCTCACATACATATGGTTTCTCTCCTGTATGAATCCGCTTATGCCTGCGAAGATGATTCGGCTGCGAAAATGCTTGCAAACATGTATCACATTTATAGGGCTTGTTCCCTACGTGCATATTTATATGAGCGTCCAGAAAGCTTTTCCGTTGGAAACATTTACCGCATATCTTGCAAGCGTGCGGTTTGTCGCCCATATGGATACGTCTGTGCTTCCAGTAACTCCTTTCGTCTGCACATACTTGTGGACAGGTCTCGCATTTATATATCCTGTGCCCCACGTGAACGTTCGTATGCTCGATTAAGATCGATTTTAATGGAAAACATTTACGGCACAAATCACAGCGATACGGTTCCCCGTTCATATGAATTCTTTCGTGAATTTCAAGATTCTCTTTTGTAGAAAACTCCATATTGCAATGCTCACATTTAAATACTTTTTTCTCGGTACCACCAGCAAGTTTATCATCGCTGTGTTGCATCATATTGTGGATGTTCAGAAGCTCTTCCGAATCGAAGAATTGATAACATTTATTGCAGAAACAGAATAGGAACGATTTGTCTTTTTGATCTATATCTGAGGTATCAGCTTCGGGTGTGGGTGTCCTATCTCTAAGTGGCGGCCACTCTATTGCTTCTACTTTGGGTTTCTCCTCTAATCCTAATATACCAGATTCGTTTAGGAAGGTATTGTACCTGAAAGAGATGAGTATTAGTTTCAGTAATTCCAATTATACAATTAAAGGATTATGAAGAATAGAGAGAAAAGAGAAGAGAGGTGGAAATAGAAATTGAGACGGCAAAGAGGAAGTAATTGGAGAATTTTGGATATGAAATGTGCAAAATGCACTGTTGGAAAAAAGTGACGAGTACACCTTGTATAATCTGATCGTGTGTAATGAAGCACAGCGGATCGTAGCACCTCATTTACGTATCGGCGAACCGTCATCCCCTGCTGTACAGACCTGTACGTCACCATGCACACGTACAGCTCGCGTACGCCTTTAACCGCGGTGGAAATATGGATGGATCCGTTATAAATGTAAGCCGAACGTATAATGCTAGCTAGCACATTTATTCATTAGGATAATATTTTGTAGAGAATACATCGTCTATATGCATTCAATTTATTATTAGAGAAATGCTCCACATTTAAGCTGTTCTCGTCCTTAATGATCGATTTGTGACGAAAGAAATCGTTTTTCATATTTATTTGTAAAGCAAGCGATTCTTTTATCTAGATGAATACTTTCGCGGGTAACTGTTTATGTCAATACATATTGATTCTTCTGCATATTTACAGATACAATAACTAGTTCTTTTACGAAGTATTATTGGACGGATATATTTTTTTTTAATTTCAATCTCTATGCCTACTTTTGCATCGAAGTTAGATACATATTCAGAATTAAATAACTTTTCTTAACGCATTTTTTCGTATTTGGATAAATTGGAAAAACCTTTTCATGCGATGTAATATCAATACCTTAATTATTAGTTGCAGACAGTTATAATTGATACAAAATGTTTAAATTCACTTCTATTCCTTTTTCTTCTTTTGTAAACAAACAGGTTCTACAGTATTAGATACGTGTATTTACAAAATATTGAAAACCCGCACGTCGGCTAAACTGAATTACTCACGCTGAACACAGCGATAGTTTCCAGACAATCTATTTGAACCTTGAAAAAATGTAATAACACACAAGCATTCTTCCACCGATATTGCTATCCTACTCTATCTTAACAAAACTGATATCGGCGAGTTTCTCATCTGCATTTCCACCAAAGTGCTACTAAAGTTCCCTTTAAATTCGCTGTAGGTCGTTGCTTTTTTGACTGTCGGACCTGTATATACATACCCACAACCATTCCTCGATTAAACTCGCTTAGGTAACTCGAACGACCTTCCATTACGCAAAAAGTACGATTACGTACGACTGGACAGGAAACAAACACAGTATTTCCGGGTTCAGGTTCCGACAAACAATTACTTATACTAGTGAGACATGAACGCTAACATGAAAACAAATCCAGAATTAACGCGATGGAAATGAGGTTTCTGAGAAAGATAGAAAATGAAACTAGACAAGAAAAACGAAGTCATCCCCATGTGAGTGCGGGGATTCACCTGAATAGATAGTTAGGCTTCATAAATTGTCACTGGTGTCGCTTATCACTAAATAAATCCGTTTGGGATTTATTTAGTGAGAACAGGAGGGATGTAAAGGAAAAAACATATTACATATAGTACATACATCTATCTTTATTATTTATAGATCCATAAACAAAACTGACTAAATACAGAACAGTGAGGGTAAAATTGCATACTAGCCGGCATGAGTTCGCTTATGCGAGCTAAGACTATTCGCCTGGGAGAATGCCCGCGAACAAGTACCACATTTATACGGTCTATTTCCCGTATGCGTATTCATATGATCCTTCAAGGAAAACCTTAAGCGAAAACATTTACCACATATCTCGCAACAGTGAGGTTTAACATCTGTATGAATCAGTTCGTGCCTCGAAAGGCTTGTCTTGCGAGAAAATACTCGCGAGCAAGTATCACACTTATAAGGTTTACTCCCAGTATGCGCCGCTATATGACGCTTAAGAGTCGATCTAACTTTAAAAGATTTTCCGCAAATATTGCAAGCGTAAGGCTTCTCTCCCGTATGCGTGCGTTCATGCGTGCGAAGATGGCTGGGTTGCGAGAACGTACGCGAACAAGTGCCACATTTATACGGCCTCTTCCCGGTATGCATCCTTGTATGACCGGTTAGCTGCGATCTATCCGAGAATGATTTTTCGCAGAATTGGCAAGCGTAAGGTTTCTCGCCTGTATGAATTCTTGCGTGCCTCGAAAGGCTGCTCTTGTAGACGAATACTCGTAAACAAGTATCACATTTATATCGCTTATCCTCTCCTGTATGAATCCTTTCATGAGTTATAAGATCTTTTTCCTGGACAAATGCCTTATTGCATTGCTCGCATTTGAATGAATTTTCTCGAGCACAATCGACCAGATTATCATGGTTATGCTCAGACATATTATGGATATTCAGGAGCTCTAGTGAATTGAACAATTGATGACATTTACTACAAATATGGAAGAAGAACGGTTTGTCTATGTTATCTACATCTGGATTGCTTGGTTCTGGAGTTGGTGTTCTGCTATCAAGTCTCTCCTCTGTTATCGGATCCGCTTTCAAGTTTTGACATGTTTTCGGCTGTCTAGATCGCTTTAGTGAGGTGTGGTACCTGAAAAATATGAGTTATTAGTTTCTCAGCAATCTACTTCCAAGGAGTTCTTTGCAGGTACACATTTGACTGAAAAAAAAAATTATTACCGCTTTTTATGTGTGTGTGTGTGTGTGTGTGTATAAATAATTTATTTCCACCTCTATTACTTTGCAAGACAATACTCGATAAAATAGAAGATAGAATATCTAATGGAACTATTGGATCAGTGTATAGCAAAGTTATCCTTCCGACCACCTTTTTTCGTCAAATATGTGGACGATCTTATCACTGCGGTTCCTAATTCTATGATCCATCCAATTTACGGTGGAATATGAGCACAACAACTCTGACCCCTTTCTGGACACTAAGGTAATTAGAACCGACGATCAGATCATCATTCTAGATTGGTATACCAAACCGACGTATTCCGAAAGATACATCTACTTCCACTCAAATCAACTCTTGCCACAGAAGATAAACACCTTAAAGAATCCGATGTTGGGTATATCTCACCCAAAATGCCATAATGTCAACTTACGCAAGCTATACACTACATTTGTAAACAATGGTTATCCCCCAAGCATCGTTAAGAGGATCTTATACAACACCGTTGCTACTAAGAGCACGCAAAGTAATTCTACAGCTCAATACACTCCCGTGGAAAGTGAGGAAGGTAGATATTACAAATTCCCTCATATAACTGCTTTAACGCCTAAGACCTCAGGCTGTTTCAAAAACCAACCGGTTCACCTACAATATACATTCCCTTAGCAAATTATTTTGCAATCTTAAGGACCCTGTGCCGCTTCCCTTGATATCTGATGTTGTCTACTCCATTCCGTGCTCGCAATGTGACGCTATCTACATTGGACAAACATCACAATACCTCAAGAATAGACTCAGACAGCACTATAATGATTGTAAAAACTTACAGAACACGAACAACAAATCGGCCCTAGTCGATCATTGCCATGGTACAGGTCACCATTTGTTGTCCATGTGTTCTTCACCAACTATCTCGTCCTAGCTCCTCTATAAAATGTTTTTGAAGTTGCATCGGCAATGTACACTCTATTGTAAGTTTCTGTGTGTACCTAATTTATATTCTTTCATAACCTACATTGTATTGTGCTTTTTGTAGCTTAATTCTCTGATGAAGCAATAAATATATTGCGAAAGCTAAGAATTTGAAAATTTGAGTCTATTGTTGGAATCTTTGGCTGCCATACCCACACTCCCTACCCGGAGAATATTTAATGTTCATAACTTAATCATAGGCAATAACATTATCAAAATAAAAGAAAATCTCTTTTTTAGACTTCATAACAGACTCAATCCGCAATGATCCAAAAAGATCAAAAGCGTTTAATACGAGGATGACCTGAAATGTTTCAGGAATTGTCAAGAGATGGTGAACAAAGGTTGAAGTTGATTAATTGATGGGCAACCTTTTTTATAGCAACTGTTAAAACTTCAGACATCTATTGTCAATAATTGTTATTTAGAGATAGCATAGACAACAGGTATCTCAGAGGAACGCTTTGGCCATATCCTATACGAAATTTTTGGCATAAAAAAGCTTTTGGCGCGATGGGTACCGCGTTTGCGCCCCCCAGAGCAAAAACGAAATCGGGTGACCGCTTCCGAGGAGTGTCTGGCCAGGATTCAAAGCAATCCAAGGGATTTCTTTATGTGTTTCGGAGCCGTAGATGGGACTCGAAACCACCACTACATAGAAGAACGGTTGAAGCAGTGAATTTTTCCGAGTGAATCAGCTCCGAAAAAAGGAAAGACCGCTCCAACGGCCGGAAAGGTCATCCTATTTTTTGGGATTCCCAAGGTGTGATCCTCATCAAGGGAGCAGAAGGGAAGGACGATCATGGAGTAATACTACAGCGATTTGTTGACCAGATTCGATGCAGTATTGAAGGAGAAACGGCCTCGTTTGTAGCGGAAGAAAGTGCTTTTCCACCACGACAATAAACCGACTGGGACCTAGCTCCCAGGGACTTCCTATTCCCAAACCTGAAAAAATCACTGGCAGGAAAGATATTTGCCCCCAATGAGGAGGTCATCGCCGCTACAGATGATTATTTTGAAGATATCGAACATTCTACTTTTCCGATTGCTTAAAGAGACTGAAAATAAAAAATTACACCTATACAATGTTTTCCTTGTCGATTCCGGAAACATTTCAGGTCGCCCTCGTACGTTATTGCAAACCCAAGCGAGCTAAAATGCGACCTAAATTTAGATATAGCAAGCTGAACTATTAGGAAGACAACCGAAACTCCTACAAAAGCACCGTTGGTGAGCTTTAAAAACAGAAATAATAGAAATAATAGCGTTTGCCAGAAAACACCTTTCTCGTCTAAATTGGAAAAACCTCCTGTGGTCGAATGACACCAAAATTAATATGTTTGGATCAGATGGTAAGCAATATATAAGAAGCCCCCGCTGAATACAACCTTCGATACAATGTGCATCAAGAAAAAAAACGGTTAAACATAACGGAGGCTCAATCATGATTTGGGAGGAAGATGTGTTTAATGTTTTGGATAAAGAACACGATGGGAGCGATTGACTGTGTTTATATTGTAGTGTGAAATTTATTTAATAGGAATAAATTAAGTGGGTACAGTGGGTGTAAAGAACAGAATACGAGAGCTTATCTTATGTTGAAAAGTTAAAGTAGTTAAACCAAAAAAGTAGTTAAACCAAAAAAAAGAAGTCAGAAAGATGTTTTGCATAAGCAAAATAATTTAATTAAATCAAATAAAATAAACCTTTAAAACAGTTACAGTATCATCACAAATTAATTATTACCTTTAAAAAAGACTCTCAGAATTTTTGAGAAAATTTCCAACTTTAAGTTGGAAAATTTTTGTATTTCTAGTTGAATTTTAAAATTTTAATTTTAATTAAAGTAAATAATTTTTACCTTTTTAACTAATTCATTTTTTGATATACTTTAAAAATTTACTTAAAAAAAAATATAATTTTAAAATTATCTAATATTATTTTGGACTAAGTTCTATTTTTCATAAAAAAATATAATTTTTCTCAAATTTTAGAACTTTTAATTAAATTAATTTACCTTAACTTACTGTGTGTGAGTGTGTGTGTGATTTTCAAAGCTTTCTGCTCGAGTTCTTCGCGCGCCTGGACATGGTGATGGTGGATGGCCGTCTTTTTCGTAGGTGTATTAAAATTCGGTGAAATTTAGGTGTTTCAATTGACCTTTATTCGAAGATGACCGATTATTTTTGCTCAACGGTGTACCGTTAAGTGATAACGCTGTTTAATAAAATTTACGTAGAGAAAACGTTCAGTTCGACGATCTATGCAAAAAGAGGCCGTTTGTTGAGATCGAACGGCTATAAGTATAGCTGATTTGCAATTGTCTCCAAATCTCCTAAGAAACACATTTCGTTTCGATAGTCTTATGTTAATAACCGCCACAAACGGTCCTTGCTGGATTAATTTCCTACAGACCCGGTAAAAAATCGTGGTAGTCAGAGTCACCGTAAAGTTGTTGATTTTATTTACCCGCTACTTTTTCGACTTTGAAATGTCCGTAACAAAGTGAAAAATGGAGTTGAAAACGGGGATAGGTTTATGATAACATTACAATATATTGGGCACTATAATGGTTCTCTATTCAGATGAAAAAAATGCTGTTGCGGTGAGAGTTCATGCAGTACAACGACCCACCAGTTTCGATGCATGTTTATGCAGGGAGAGGTTTAAGTAGGGAAAATCCACCCGATCAGACACCTTTCGGTGGCTGTGGAGACAATATCCTAAAGACAGATTCAAAAGCTGGTCCTTATTGATCAAATTTTCATCACAAAATATTTATTTTCATCACGACTGTCCCACAAAACAAAGAAAACGTCAATGTTTTGTACAACTCGAGTTGGTACCATAGACGTATCAGGTGCTTAATTCGCAAACTTTTATTCTGTCAATATGCTAATTGAAGAATTGGAATAGGACTTCTTGAATATTTTATGATATTATTATTATTAGGAAGATATTAGGATGGTAAACATAACAGGCTCAACTGTATTCAAAATGCATTTGTTGTAAAATAAAAGAACATTATGTTTATATGTTACTGTATTATATAAAACTCAAGTTAAAGATCTAACGATAATAACAAAGTATGTATTTGACACACATCTCTATGTATCAAACTTGATGTGATGATTATTCCGTCCTTAACGAATAGAGATTGAATGACAAGTCCGTGTGTGGGGCCTCCTACGGACAAAAATTTAACTAAGTTACAGTTCTAGTGAGCAACTTGTGTGTTGTTTTTGTGCAGAAGTTGGAAGTTAGTCACTGAACCTAGTGGAAACGACACACACGGCGGTGAAGGCCCACCTTCGCAACACTATTTCCAAGTGGTATCATTATTTAAAACAAGGTGTACAGAACTGCCCCGCAAACAAAAGGAGGACGACCTCCAAATCCGGTTAATCCGAGATTGCTAAAAGCTATTACCGACTGTTTGGTGAAGAATCCTAAACCGTTACTGGCGCTAAAATCGGCGAGTTAAAAGAATGCCTACAAGACATTATCAAAACGCGTCTTCAGTTCAGAAAGAAACATGATCGATTAATCGATTTTAGACGAGTTTGGTGCCGAATTGGATGGATTTATTGAACAATCTGCTGAGTGTCAATGAAACTTAGATCTACTACGAACCACCACAGACCCTAAATTCAGCAATGAATGGAAACTTTCTGGTCAGCTACTGCCATAAGTCGGAACTACCAAAAAGACATTTAAAAAGATCATGGTTACTGTTTTCTGGAAAAAATATGGGATCGTGCATATTGATTATCTCAAATGGGGCAATTCTGTCAACAAAACATTCTACATGAACCTCCTTGATGTGATCAATGCCAAGATTCCGTTTAGGAAGCGTCGTAAAATCAAATTCCTAAAAGACAATTGTCCAACTCACAAAGCAAACGTTACATTCGAAAAGATCACTCAGTTGGGTAGGACGATTTAGTGCCCTCTGATTATTACTTGTTTGGAAATTTTAGCACAGACTTGTCATTCAACTTATCCTATTCTATTCTATTCTAAGCCTAATTTGTCACGACTTTTCATAGAAGATGTCTCAACTCTATGTGTTAGTTGATGCTTCGTTAAGTTGCTCTTCTGGGGAAATGCTTGCGAACAGATATCACATTTATACGGTTTAAGGCGCATATGTACGACCCGTATATGACGAAGCAGATTCTTTCTACGAGAGAATCTGATATCACAAGTCGTACACGTATAAGGATTCTCGCCTGTATGAGTTAGTTTGTGCGCCGTAAAATAAATATGGTCGGAGAATGTTCCCGAACAAATATCACACGTGTATAGTTTTGTCCCCGCATGTATCGCCATATGACGATTTCGCAACCAATTCTCACTGAATGATCTTCCACACATTTCGCAGCTATAAGGTTTCTCTCCTGTATGGCTACGTTTGTGTACCAAAAGTTTGCTCTTCCTGGAAAATATTCGCGAACAAACATCACAGGGATGCGGTTTCGCACCAGTTGATTGTGTTTGATTTATTTTGCTTGCGTGCTTGGATGGTTTTTTTCGGGTACGATCCTTCATACGTTTCTTACAACTGTGAAGTTTCTCGTGCGTTACAAGGTCTTCTATCTGGTAAAATGTCTTGCTACAACTCTCACATCTGAACAATTTGTTCTCATCGAAATCAAATAGATCTTCGTCAGCATGCTCCGACATACAATGCGAATTCAGTAGCTCTTCAGAATCGAAGAATTGACAACATTTATTGCAAAAATAATGTGAAAACATATTGTTCTGACTGGTGACTTCTAAATTACTTGTTTCAAATGTAGATGCAGGCTTTGTTGCAACTGTTTTCGATTTCTTATAGGGTCTTAGGGATCGCCTGCACATTGAGTGATACCTGCAATATATGAGTGTTAGTCTCAGCAATATACTTCTGGATAAACTAAGGAAGCAATATTTTTTTAAATTACTAAAATTATAAATAAAATGCATCATTTTTGCTTTAGAATAATTTATTGAAAACAAACGGTGTGTGAAACTGTCATAGGACAATGAACATCTATTATTATGCCTTTAATGTATACTATTCGATTTTAAACTTAGTTTGCCACGACCGTTCTTAGAAGATATCTTCTCTCGATGTGTTTGTTCGTGCTGTTTTAGGTTAGACTTTTGGGAAAACGTTTGCGAACAAATATTACATTTGTATGGCCGATGTCCCATATGAGCATAATCGCTGCAACTTAACGATTTCTTACACACTTTGCATGTAAAAGGACATGAATTTGTTCGTGTCTTGAAAGGATTCGAATAACAAGTCTCACATTTATACCGTTTTGTTGGCTTAGGATTTTTTTTTATAGACGAACCAAATTGGTCTTACAACTAAATGAACAAGTCGCGCAAACGTAAGGTTTCTCACCTGTATGGGTTCGTTTATGCAAATTAAGAGAGGCGTTTTGGTGAAACGTCCGTGGACAAACATCGCATTTGTATGGTTTATTCTGCGTATGTCTCATCATATGAGCAGTTAATTGGTTATCACTTGTATCGCAGCTTTAGAGATCGTTCTGCAACTTAACGATTTCTTACACACTTTCCATGTAAAAGGATTCTCGCTTTCATGAATTTGTTCGTGTCTTGAAAGGATGCTTTTCGCCGAATAACAAGCCTCACATTTATACCGTTTTGTTGGCTTAGGATTGGTATGCATCTTTACATGATTATTGAACGTTGCACCATCATCTTTTTTCTCCTTGCAGGATGATCTGTTGGAGAAATATTCTGCAATTAGAGCTTTAGGACTAAGTATATGTTGTTCCATGATGCAGTGTTAAAGGCGTTTTTGAAGTCCAGATTGGTATGCTTCTTTGCATGATTATTGAAAGTCGCGTTGCAATGAAAAGAGCTTTTACAGGTCTTCTCTCCTGTGTGAGTACGTTTGTGCACCACAAGTCGGGAATTGTTGTGAAATGTTCGGGAACAAACATCACACTTGTATAGGCCGTCGCCTGTATGCGCACTTATGTGATACTTTAGAACGCGTTTTGTAGCGAATGATTTTCCACACGTCTCGGAAATATAAGGCTTCTCACCTGTATGAATTCTTTTGTGTTCCGTAAAGTTGTACTTCCTGGAAAATGTTCGCGAACAAGTGTCACATTTATACGGCTTATATGGCTCATGCTTAGTATGCGTCTTTATATGAACATTGAGACCGTTCATAGTCAGGAATGATTTGTCGCATCTATTGCAAACGTAAGGTCTCTCACCCGTGTGATGTCGTTTGTGGATGACAAAGTCGTCCTTGCGAGCAAACGCTTGTGAGCAAATATCACGCTTATGCGGCCTACTCCCCGTACGTGTCATCATATGACGGACTAGAGTATGTTTGTAAACGTAGGACCTTTCACATACCTCGCAAGTATAAGATTTCTCCCCTGTATGACTTTGTTTGTGAATCAATCGCTTGCTCCTGCTGGGCCATATTCGCGAACAAATATCGCATTTGTTCGGGTTATTCGCCGCATGGATTTTTACATGGATGCTTAAACTCGAGTTCTTGCTGAATTTTTTTTTTACAAATCCTGCAGGCGTAAGCTTTCTCGCCAATTATTCCTTTCTGATTTGCATTGCTTCCCTGTTTCGATGTGGTATTTCTGGTCTGGACCTTTGCACCTACCTTATTAGTATGAATTCTTTTATGAGTTACAAGATCTTTCTTCCGAAGAAAGGTCTTTTTGCAACGCCCACAACCGAATGATTTTTTTTATAGCTGAGTCGTGTAGATCTTCATCAGCATGCTCCGACATACAATGCGCCTTCAGGAGCACTTCAGAATCGAAGAATTCACAGCATTTGTTACAGAAACAGAATAGAAACGATCTGTCCTCATCGATTAGATCTAAATTGCTTGTTTCAGATGTTGATGTTCTATCGCTAAGTCTCTGCAATTTCGTTCCATCTGTTTTCGTCTCTTCACAGGCTTTCAATTTTACGATGGTAGGGCACCTGCAAAATATAGCTTCTTGCAGTAAATTAGCTACAATAATTTCCCCCTTAATACGTGACACAAAGTGGATAGATGGTGATGTGAGTTAGTAATTCAAAACATCTGATTTAAAAACATGAATTTATTTTGCTTTTTATTCTTATATTAAAAGAAATTTTGTTTGACCTCGACCTTGCGAGGAAAAGATTAACCGTAGCTTAATTTTACAGTTACATTAATGATAATGTAACTGTAAGTAAGAGATGCGACAATTATAAAACACGTATTGGAAAATAAAAATCAGTCTTTTAAAATATAAAATTTTAGTTTACAAAGGAATCACAGGAAAAATCACATTTTATAGTTCGTCAATATAAGTATATAGTATAAATGTATAATTACATATGTATGTATCAAAATATGTACACAAATTAATTGAAGGTAAATAATACAAACTTTTTACAAATTCTAATTTGCTTAACCTACCTAACATATATTGTTCTATCATCATTTTGATGAAAACTTGTTTTTTTCTAATATGACACCTAAGTTTTTTAATAATTGTATTCTGCAGAACTCTAAGAGTGCTCACAACGAATTCGGTACAGAATACAGAATACCAACATCTTAAGCTAACGAATTTTAGCTCCAAGGAGATCGAAAATGCTTAACGAAACAGATACAAAATAGGGGTGCAAATATAAAAACGTCGATATCTAAGAAAAAAATGCAAAGTTTTATCGTTACGTGTTCACAAAAGTAAATGATCCCAACGACAATCAACTGTCAAAGAATGACGTCAATTAAACGTTACTTAAGACGTCTAAGTGACCAAGTTTATTAACGGTTTTTCGACCTAGAAGAAAAGGCCTTAAAATAAAATGCAGATTGATGTCTGATGATTATTCAATATAAACAGAACACTAAACGTATATAAATAGTTACATGATATTAAAAATAAATATTTATCTGCATTATGTATTATAGATGCAATAAGATCATGTAGTTATCCTGACAAAGTATGAAGTAAAGGCGTTGCAATAAATTCATTTTGAAAAGGGAAAACAATACATTTTGATTCAATGGAATCTAATGTCCAAATAAATAAATTTTGGGACTAGCCCTTTAGTTTATAAATACCTAAGAGACTTGAATTTAAAGGATTGGTAAATCCTCAGGCAATAAGTATGGAGATGGTGGTACAGAGGCATTCTGTTGATTTTGAAGTAACTTTAGCAAAAACCTTTTTCTTGATATTTAAAACAATTAAAATTTAGAAGAAATAATAAATCAGTATAAAGAAGTACCTGAATCTGTGAATGTATTTTCTTTATGAAGTAATGACACTTTTGAGTTAATACTTTGAGGAGTTGTGGTATTTATATTTCCTGATGTATGTACTGTAAGAAGGTTAAAATAATAATAATAATAATTGAAAGGAGTACTCGACCGTTTAATATAAAGATAATATAATTGATGGTGAATTAATTCCTCAGGTATGCGGTCAAAAGAAAGAGAGGTCAAACTATTGACTTATTTATTAATTTCTCAATATTTCGCAGAATATTCCTGCTTCATCAGGAGAATTAATACAAAGTGTAAGTTAATTTAAAATTTCAAAATTGATTCTAAATCAATTTTAAAATTTCAAAATTGATTCTAAATCAATTTTGAAATTTTAAATTTTTCTGTTTGATTTTTCTTGTAGTTAATGTATTGCTAGTTATTACATACCGTTGCCGTTTTAACTTACACTTTGTATTAATTCTCCTGATGAAGCAGGAATATTCTGCGAAATATTGAGAAATTAATAAATAAGTCAATAGTTTGACCTCTCTTTCTTTTGACCGCATACCCGAGAAATTAATTCACCAGCAATTATATGTATTATCTTTATATTAAACGGTCGACTACTTGTTTATTGTAGTTTGTGGCAGTAACAATCAATTACATACATAAAGATATGCAAAGACAAGGATATCAACTACAATCATAAGGCGAAGTTCAGTAAATACTGCTCTTACACTTAACCTTACATGTCAACAAAGGAACTTAAAGAGAGTAATGCCTACAATTTAAAATGTCGGTGCAGTACATGAATAGGTAATAATGAAAAATAATTTTCCTTCTTTTTCCCTCTCCTCCCCCATTATCAAATGTGAAAAATAGTATCTTACTTAAATTGACTAATAGTAGATAACTGAATGCATCAACTGGTCTGGGTTAGAAAAAGTCGAGCTTTGACATGCCTCTTAAAAACATGTGGTGAAAGAAGCAGGAGCGACTCGGGTAAAAGGTTAATATTACGGCAAATATTATAGCTGAAAGATCTTTCATATAGAGTAGTTTTATGTTTTGGTGGAGAAATTTTTCCCCTAAATCTAGTAGAGTAGTATGAATATCCGTTCTGAAAGTAATCTTGTGATAAAGGTATGGAGGACACTTTGTTAACAGAAGTTGATGATATAGGACTAAACACCGAAGCTGCCAACTATTCTCCATGTTCAACCAACCCGCCGTTGTCAACTTGTGTGATATTCGTTCATACTTCAATATACCATAACTAAACCGTAAACACGCGTTCTGTATTTTTTGTATTCTTAATCTTGTGAAACTGTGAAGTGCATAGAGATATACAGCTGTACAGTACGAAAATTGCGAGAGAATGAAGGTATCACAGAGATTTTTCTTTATATATTCATTGAAAACGTGTCTATACGGGTACAACTTCTTTAAATTTATGTACGCGGACTTAATATAATTTGAAATTTGATCACGATATCTATGAGTATTATCCAAAATTAAACCAGGCTCCTAACTTTCCCAACCAAAGATATTACTTTATTATCAATTTTTAGTTTGAAAACGTTCGATAAATTTTCACAAATACGCTTAGTACCAAAGAGAGCAACGCTGGATTTATTAGGGTTGATTGTCAGATTATGTTTGCATGAAGTTCTAAAAAGTTGATGTAAATCTTTATTGATTTTAATAGCAGCAGCGCCTCACTCGGAAGGCAGAAAGTCATGGTAAAGCTGTGCATCATCCGCATATACCTGAGTATTACAATATTTTACCCAGAGTATAGATTAGAAGTATATAGAGAAAACAAAATAGGCCCAAGGATGAAACCTTGTGGTACACCCTGCCTAACAAATTGTATAGAAGATCTATTACCATCAATTTCCACCAGCTGGCAACGTCCGTGCAAGTAGTTGCTAAATAAAGCAATTGCTGCATTATCGAAGCCGATGTGTGTCAATACTGATAACAGAACAGAGTGATTTACGGTGTCAAAAGCTTTGCTGTAGTCCAACAATACAAGACGTAATGAAACCTTGGTCGGTTGCTTTGAATATATCATCTGTGACTCTCAATAGGGCAGTTTCCGAACTATAACCTGCTAGAAAACCCGACTGCACTTCAGGTAGAATGTCTTTGGATGAAACATACTTGTGGATTTGGAAAGCTACCGCTTTTTCAAAAAATTTTGAAACAGTCGAAATAATACTAATTGGTCTTAGGTCTCTTAGACTCTGGGGCTTTTTATTCTTGGGTAAAGGACAAACAACAGCATATTTCCAACAATCAGGAAATACTCCATCCATTAAATAAACATTCACTAGATGTGTGGCGTACGGAATTAATAGAGGGCAGCAAAACTTGATCATGGTTATATTAACTGAATCAAACCCTATTGCAGTAGAGCACAGTTTAGATATTGTTTCACCAACAAAGCACTCATCGACAGATGTAAAAGAAAATTCAGAGATAAATCTACGATTGTTAGTATAGTAGTAACTCAAATCTGAAACATCCTTATGAGTAGCCGTAGATTCCGATGAAATGAAAAAGTTATTTATGTTATCAAGGTTACTAAAATGTGGCGGTATTATAGTAGATGCAGTTTTTCTAATACCGAAGGTATCCAGTTGTTTCCAAAAAGATTTTTGATTTTTGGAGCGAGATACAAATTCAAAATATGCCCTCTTTTCCAACCTTTAGAGTATTGGTTGTAAGATTACGTAGTGATTTATAATAATTCCAATGTTCAACTTTTCTCGTTTTACGAAATTTAATTTTTGCATCATCTCTAAGCTTTATCATTAATTTAGTACTATCAGATATCCAAGGAGCAGGAGGTTTGGAAAAACGACGTGTTATTACAGGAGCATGTCTATCAAAAAGAGAGAGCAACTTATTATTAAAAAATTCAATTTTGTCGTTAATATCAGGGATAAAGAACATTTGTTGAAATGGAATACGTTTTAGATCATCATTGACTTGGGTCATGTTGATAGAGTTAAAATTTCTGTAAGATCTCATAATAGGAACAGGTTTAACATTTTTTACAGATGTACATTTTTTTTGTTATCAAAACTTACTCAAATTATTACATCAGCAACAATTTTTGGAGGTCGCTGTAACACTGATTGTGAGGTGTCTTCTTCAGATGAATTGTCGTCAAAATCTAAAAATCTCTTTGGTCGATTTCTTTTACGAATACCTCTAGGTTCGGTTTCCCCATTTTGGGTGGCTAAATCAGATGTATATTCTGTTTTCTTAATATTTTCCTTGGCTTTCATGAAATCATCTACAAAAAAATTACAATTATAAAAGTTTTAAATATTTGTTATCACCCCTTGTTTAAAAACTATAATTACCTGTTTCAAAAAAACGTTAAACTTTGCGAACACTTTGCTCTGCGTAAACCTCTGGATACTTATAACCAACTAATACACACGTGCACAATTTTATGCAAGAGCAAAAATTATTTAATATTTATATTATATTGTAAATACCTTGGTGCGTTATATCTCTGAACCATTTGAACCCAAGCACAGAACACAAGCGATATACCCACACAACAAACAACCGTCATTGACTGCAACTAACTGCTACATAAATGGCGCGAGTTAGTAGTATCACGTGGTGTTAGTCTGATCGGTGCTTGCATCAGAGGAAACCGTTAGTAGCTCGGCGGCAAATTTAATTATTGAGTTGGTATAAATATAAAAGATGGTATACTTATACAAAACACTTCAATATTAATTGGTTTTAATAAATTGAGTAATCTCACAACAAGAAATACGTAAATAAATGTTCATAGTATAAACGTCCTTCGGTTCTTAAATTTTCATTTTCTTCGCCTTATGATCCACACGTATTAAACGACACACCTGGGATTGTAACAATCTTCTACGAAATATCGACGCGAATAACAAGTCGATTTATGATAAAATATATGACGTCAAATTACGGTAAAATAAAGGGGTCTTTCACGAAACCCGTTAGTTAAAAGTTTACGGAATCTACTTTTAGTACAATTCTGAAAATTTGACAGTTGCATTTGTGATATATAGGTTCTACTGTTTTAAAATATTTCCAACGAAATCTGACTTCCGGTTATACCGGAAGTAAATAGCAATTTTGTTGTTTTAAATACAATGGTATAATTTTTTTCAATGTAATCGATTCTACGCATTATTTGCAAACATTTTGTGTTACGGTTCCCTATCGCTAAATTCAACTGTTTCGAAGATATTTAGAATTTTCTTTAACATTTTGCTATTGTACCATCTTAAAGAAAAATTAATAATGCAAGGCCTTTTGAAGCGTAAAGTAGCAAACTTCGTCAAACGAAAGTAAAGAGTCATAGTGATTGAGAACTGTCATAAATTTCAACAAAATTTATACAGGGTATGCACAAATTAGCAACCAATTTAGATATCTTCAAACATTAAAAATTCCTCTTTTTCAAACGGCACATAGTAGTTTTTATTCTGGAACAAAGGACTATCGGGGAATCGAGCAAATAGAAGCCAAATTTTAAATTGAGTTTTCTATTTTTGAGCCAATATTTCGCACTGTGTTCAGTGCTTCATCAGGGCACAATTACAAGGATAAAACCATGGTCAACAATGTTAAAATAAATATTTACAACTGTTACTTACAATTTTTAAAGTCATTGGGAAAAAATATGTGACATTAATTACATACTATAAAACACAGGATGACCGTAGATTACTTTAAATGTTACCATGTTGAAGTTGTTAAAATTTAAAATTTAGGACAACACAACATTACAAGTTAAAAATGCGAATGATAACCTATTAAAATGATTGGTATGTGTAACAGCTGATTGAAGTGGTAGCAATCTTACGCTACTACCAACCACAAGACTCAATGGTGGTGAAACATTTGAAATGGTGAATAAACACCAAACAATTTCCCCAGAACAAGTTGTAATTTAAAGAGATCTCGTAATTGGCAATAGCGCAAAACCAACCACAAAAACAAAATTGCAGGTTGACACATTGATTGAAATACACGCGCATGATAGGAAGACAAAAACTTCTAGAAAAAAATATTTGGATTGAATGAATCGAAATTTACACGGGAGGGTTTGATCAATAGACGAAATTTACATAATTGAGAAACAGAAAATTCACATATATATAACAATTTTTTTTAAAAGTAAATCTCATTGTATGTGACAGGTAGAATTTTGTATTAATAATAGTTTTGATTAAGTGGTTGCTCTTGATGCAACCCTCCAACATTTACACTAATCATGTAGAATATAAGATACATGAATAGTTTCTTCTATTCTTTTTATACCAACTTATACATTATTTACGAGAAAATGGAATGACCTTAAAGTGTGAACTGAGACCAAGTGAAATTTGGTGTAAATTAAGAACAACAAAACTGTCACTCATTTGACAATTTCTACGGAAATATTTTACTTTCATAGCTAACTCTGAAAAAAGTAACAGATATTAGTAGGTACTTGGAACCAATAATCTCTAATAACGCAAAAAACTAATAAAGATAAGTATATGAGACCTTAATGCGAATCGATGTAGAATTTATTGCTGAATTAAATGCTACAATAAAATCTACTATGTGCCGTTTGCAAAAAAAAGAATTTTTAATGTTTGAAGATATCGAAATTGGTTGTTAATTTCTGTACATACCCTGTATAAATTTTGTTATGACAGCTCTCAATCTCTATGACCCTTTACTTTCGTTTGCCGAAGTTTGGTACTTTACGCTTCACTTTACGCCTCTTGGAATTAAATCTGCCCATGAAGTCTTTCAAAAGTATGTCTTTAGGGCATTTGAACATATAGAAGGTGTAAACATTATATTTGACGATATAATAATAGTCGCAAGAAATGAAGAGGAACATGATAATAAGAGTATTTAAAAATCACCACAAACTAGTTTACTACCCTGTTAAAATTTTTCAGAATTTTTGAAGAATTTTCCAATATTAAGTTGAGACTAAAATTTTTGTATTTCAAAAATTTTACTTTAAAATTTCAATTTTTACTAAAATAAGTAATTTGTTTACCTTTTAAATAGTATTCTTTTTATACTTAAAAGAAATTTACTTTTAACATTTACTAAACAAAAAATAACTTTAAAATTTTTTAACAATAAGACTTTAATTTAAATTTTAAATTTACTAAGCTTTATTTTCCATAAAAAAAAATTATCTTACTTAAACTTACCTTAACTTACTGTGTGTGAGTGTGTGTGTGTATGATTTTCGAAAGCTTTGAAGGTTTTCGTGCGCCTGGACCTAGTGATGGTGGATGGACGTCTTTTACGAAGGCTATTAAAATTCTGTGAAATTTTGGTATTTTAATTGACATATTTATAATGTTGATCGTTAAGAAACACATTTCGATAGTGTCATGTTAATAATCGCCATAATCCGTCGTTGCTGTATTAATTTTCTACAGGTCCGGTAAAAAATCGTGGTAGGTATACAGAGTCACCGTTAAATTCTTGATTTTAATTACCACCTGCCTTTTCTTCTTTAAAATGCCCCTAACTGGCTGGTGTTCTTCGTCTTGCGTGGTAAATTAATGGTGTAATTTTGTTATAATGTTTGAGTGTGTATTTGTACATATTAAATGATATAAAATTTGTCGTTGGCTGGACTTATAAGATCTCTGCTGACCAACACCACCCTCCCCTGGCCCTTTACGTCAGACGGCTACTGAACCAAAATGTGACATCGACTCGTACATATGCGAAGAAAACATCAAAGATGCCATCTTGAAGAGTTTAACATTCTCTATCATTGGGATGGTGTTGAATTAAGATAAATGGAATGAATTTAAAAATAATTCGCATGTGTGCAATCGTGTTATGTACTGTTATTCAGTTAAATTTTGAAGTAATTTTTTAATTAAAAAGACACAGATCAGATAGCTAGTTGTAATTTCATAACTATAATATTAATTTTGTGCTTTTTATGTTTTTTAGATTACTTACCTCTGGATGCTCATTTGTCAAATGAAAAATGGAGTTATAAACGGGGATAGGTGTATGATAACATTACAATATATTAGGTCAGCTACTAGCCTATATTGTGGTATTTCTCGATGTTGTTAACATTTTTATCTACGGCAAAAATACCTACTGTTTGCGCTAGTACCTTCTTCATTAGTTAGTCTTGTCAACACTACCGTTTTTAGACAAAAAAAACAATAAAAATTATTGCCAAGCCTTTTTACTTACACATTACACTTCATACATCTTACAAGCCAGTTTATAGAAAAAAATTATAAGCTAAGATTAAATTATGTAGTAAAACCATTTCCTGTTATAACACAGGTTTAAATTAGAACAGTTCATGTTACCGAAATGGTGATCATGTTCACAATTACATAATCTATACCCTAATTTTAAATTTTTCAATCTAATTAATCGGAATGTAACAGCTTGGAGTTTATTTTTGTCATTAAAAGATTACAATAGTTAAACAAACCCTACAGCTACAGTGATGTCTACTTATCTACTAGTAAGTTGGTATATATTTTGCCCAAATGATTAATAAGAAATCTAATCTTAATGAGTATATTAAATCCATTATTACTAAGACGATTACAGCATAAAAGAATATGTGAACTCGATTTTGGGATAGTGGCATGCTAATGGCATTTAGGAACTCTTCTTCATCGAAAGATTAATGACGTTGTGTATCTGATCGAAAAATGATATAAAGCCTCACTAAACTGTAAATTTTAATTGGGGAAAATAAGTAATAACAGGTGCAAAAAAGCAGACACTACGTAATATTGACTAGTCGTGCTTTTAAATGAGTAGGAAGAAATTGGTTAAAGAGTATTACTCGATCCTACTCGAATCTATCTGGTCCATACATCATTTTATGATCAATTAAAGCCGACTCATCAGCGAACGAGTTTCCACACTTCCCACAAGCATAAGGCTTCGCTTTTAGATGAACTTTTTTATGCCTGTTTAGATTGGTGAGATTGGAACATTCCCGTGAACAACTATCACATTTATAAGACTTCTTTTCCATATGCGTTTTGATATGGTTATTTAAGGCCGTCTTTTGGATGAATGATTTATCGCACATCGAGCAAACATTACTCTTCTCGCCTGTATGAATTTTCTTATGCCTGCGAAGATGGTTGTCATCGGAAAATGCTCGCGAGCAAGTATCGCATTTATACGGCTTAACCCCTGTATGATGCCTGATGTGACGTTCTAGATTCGCTTTAATAGAGAATGATTTGCCGCAGATATTACAAGCGTAAGGTTTCTCGCCGGTATGAGTTCGTTTATGTATTTGGAGAGGACCCGCCTGTGAGAATTGTTTTGAGCAAACATCACATTTGTATGGCTTAATTCCGGCATGTATGTTCATGTGTATCGTTAGAATTCTTCTGCGTGTAAAGCATTTACCACACACTGCGCAGCTGAAAGGTGCTACATCATTGTGAACTCGTTCATGCATTACTAGAGATCTTTTATGAGCAAACGTTTTACCGCAAAGTTTGCATTTAAATGGTTTCTCTCCTGTGCAGTCTAGTGGGTCTTTATCAGCATGCTCCGACATGCTGTGAGCGTTAAGGAGCTCATCAGAATCAAAGAACTTACAACATTTATTGCAAAAGAAGAATAAAAACGGTTTATCTTTGTAATCTGTATCTAAGTTATTTGCTTCTGAACTATGTGTTGTGTCGCTGAGTTGCACCCATTTTATTTCTTCTATTTGGGCTTGTGGATATGGTTCCAAGCTTCCAGATCGCTTTATTATTGTTTTGTACCTGGAAAATATGAGTATTAGATTCGAAAGTTAATTTCAAATAACTTAATATAAACTAACTACAATACAGATCTTGAAAATACATCATTCACACACAAAGTTAAGTTGTTCTTCTTCTTAGCTCTTCCTGACAAAATACATTTTCTATTTTCCACTTCATCAAAAGTTTATACAATTTTAAAATGTTAACTGACTTGTATACCTGACAATCTAAGACTCATTCATTGCAGACGAGTGGGGTAGCAAGAGATCTATAGCAGTCGTGTCACTGCCAACTTCATCCGATGGTGACTCCACAGATGCCAAGACAGTGTTAGAAACAAGACCGGCTAAATAAGGATTTGGACGATCTGATACAGAACTACAAAGAAAGTTAAGATTTTGAAAAATGTCACACTTTAAAAAACCGGATTTCATATTTTTAGGAGTGGCCGCGCGATACCACGCTTTGCAGTCCCGGAGGCATATATATCTCATCTTACATTCTCTGCACAAGTCCTAAAGCTACAGAAATTAGAAGTTAGAATTTCTAATTTTTTTAGAAATTAGAATTAGAATTTCTAATATTTTTAGAAATTAGAATTTCTAATTTTTTTTAGAAATTAGAATTTCTAATTTTTTTTAGAAATTAGAATTAGAATTTCTAATATTTTTAGAAATTAGAATTTCTAGTTCTAATTTTTTAGAAATTAGAATTAGAATTTCTAATTTCTAAGTTTTTTAGAAATTAAATTAGAATTTCTAATATTTTTAGAAATTAGAATTTCTAATTTTTTTTAGAAATTAGAATTTCTAATTTTTTTTAGAAATTAGAATTTCTAATTTTTTTTAGAAATTAGAATTAGAATTTCTAATATTTTTAGAAATTAGAATTTCTAAATTTTTTAGAAATTAGAATTTCTAAATTTTTAGAAATTAGAATTTCTAAATTTTTTAGAAATAAGAAATTAAAATTTCTAAATTTTTTTAGATATTAGAAATTAGAATTTCTAATGTAGAAATTAGAATTTCTAGCTAAAATTTTAGCAATTAGAAATTAGAATTTCTAAATTTTTTAGAAATAAGAAATTAGAATTTCTAATGTAGAATGTTTGGACGATTTGATACAAAACTACAAAGAAAGTTAAGATTTTGAAAAATGTCACTTTAAAAAACCGGATTTCATATTTTTAGGAGTGGCCGCGCGATCCCACGCTTTGCAGTCCCGGAGGCATATATATCTCATCACATTCTCTGCACAAGTCCTAAAGCTACAGAAATTAGAAGTTAGAATTCTAATTTTTTTAGAAATTAGAATTTCTAAATTTTTTAGAAATTAGAATTTCTAAATTTTTTAGAAATTAGAATTTCTAAATTTTTTAGAAATTAGAATTAGAATTTCTAAATTTTTTTAGAAATTAGAAATTAGAATTTCTAATATTTTTAGAAATTAGAATTTTAGAAATTTTTTTTAGAAATTAGAAATTAGAATTTCTAAATTTTTTAGAATTCTAATTTCTAATTTCTAAAAAATTTTTATCAATTGCTAATATTTATGTGTTTGTCAAAGGTGGAAAGTTTAATTTAGATTTTTAGCATGAAAGGCACGATTACATCGCCTTCTCCCTTACAAATTCTAATTTCTAAAAAAAAATAGAAATTCTAATTTCTAAAAATATTAGAAATTCTAATTTCTAAAAAGATTTAGAAATTCTAATTTCTAGCAAAATTAGAATTTCTAAATTTCTAACAAAATTTTTTAGAAATTAGAATTTCTAATTTTTTTTAGAAATTAGAATTTCCACATTTTTTTAGAAATTAGAAATTAGAATTTCTAATATTTTTAGAAATTAGAAGTTAGAATTTCTAAATTTTTTTAGAAATTAGAATTTGTAAGGGAGAAGCGATGTAATCGTGCCTTTCATGCTATAAAATCTAAATTAAACTTTCCACCTTTGACAAAACACATAAATATTAGCAAATTAGAATTCAAAAAAATTAGAAATTCTAACTTCTAATTTATAAAAATATTAGAAATTCTAATTTCTAAAAAAATTTGGGAAATTCTAATTTCTAAAAAATTTGTTAGAAATTTAGAAATTCTAATTTTGTTAGAAATTAGAAATTAGAATGTCTAAATTTTTTAGAAATTAGAATGTCTAAATCTTTTTAGAAATTAGAATTTCTAATATTTTTAGAAATTAGAATTTCTATTTTTTTTTAGAAATTAGAATTTGTAAGGGAGTAGGCGATGTAATCGTGCCTTTCATGCTGTAAAATCTAAATTAAACTTTCCACCTTTGACAAACACACATAAATATTTGCAAATTAGTCCCGGTAAACTACCCGGAAATCTCAAAGAACCCATTTCCGCAGAACCCAGACACAAATCAATCAGGGTTACGGATCCCACTAGGTAATTTATACAGCTCAAGGAATATATACTATCATTAATTACTTTGATGAAAACCCACCGGTAGCCTAATACTTACCTAAACACGTGATAAGTAAACAGTGTGGTCATTAGAGACTTTCGTATCAACTAAGATCTATTAATTACATTAAATTGCCACTTCTAACTAGTTTATTACTATTAAACATAAAGGAACAGCAAGTAAAATAATTGAGGGCAAACGTTCGTCTCCTCTATATAACTTCACAGTAGGTCTATCAGGTTTTTTTTTAGAAAAACATTCATTACGATAGGTAACTGTGATAAACCACAAAAACAGTTTCCAACATTTAATTCAAAAAAATCAACTATTGCACTTAAATCTATTTATTGTAACTTTCTTTATGTAATTTACATGTTTTACAAAAACCACAGCTTGAAAATGAAGGCAAAATAAGCAGAAAAGTTTCAGAAGAAAACTCAACAATTTGCATATAAATTTCCTTTGTAACACGAACTTGTTCCAATCGTACCACCACAAGATCTTTCGTTTTCTGCAGCAGTCTCGTTAGTCACTGTGATACTTGTCCGTACAGCACATACGAGAGAGACCTGAAATCTTTCCGGAATCGACAAGAACAACACGGTATTGGTGTAGTTTTTTATTTGTGTTTTTCGATGTAGTCTCCTCGACGATCAATACACTTTTTCAAACGGTGCTCCAGTCTCTTCAAGCCGTCGACAAAGTAGGATGTTTCGAGATCTGCAAAATGTCCTCCTCATTGGAGGCAAATCTCTTTCCTGCTAGCAATTTTTTCAGGTTTGGAATCGGATCAATCAGTCGCTGTAGTATTGCTCCGTGATCGTCCTTCCTTTCTACAGACAGTCGATGAGGATCACACCTTGGGAATCCCAAAAAAATGGTCGCCATGACATTTCCGGTCGATGGAATGCTCTTTGCTTTCTTCGGAGCCGATTCACCGCTCCACCACTGCTTCGACTGTTCCTTGGTCTCCAGTATGTAGTGGTTGATCCAAGTCGAAAATGATGGAGTAGATCTGCCACGAACGTCTAGTAAAATATTTCGAATTTCCACGGCCGTTTTCCCAGCCATACAGAAGTGTTTCGTCATTGCACGAAAATCGATTTTATCAATTTTATATTATTATTATTTATCACTCTTAAATAACAACTATTGACAGTAGACATCTGAAATTTTGAAAGTTGCTGCCATCTCTTGCCGATTCCGGACACATTTCAGGTCGCAACTCTATTCTACTGCTCTATATTTTTATCTTCTCTCCTCTACTCTACTAACTACTTACTGCATGTGTATTCATATGATTATTTAGAAGATATTTCAACCGAAACGATTCACCACATATCTTGCAACTGTGAGGTTTCTCACCAGTATGAATCCGTTCGTGGACAGATAGATTGCTCCTCCTAGAAAATGCTCGCAAACAAATCCCACATTTATGCGGTTTATTTCCCGTGTGTACCGTCATATGTTGTACGAGCGAGCACTTCGCAGCGAACGACTTTTCGCACAGCTCGCAAACGTAAGGTTTCTCACCGGTGTGGGTACGTTTGTGACTCGCAAGGCCACTTCTGTGGGCAAACATTCGCGTACAAGTACCACATTTATACGGCTTCTTTCCCGTATGCACTGTCATATGACGGTTTAAACTCGGCTTGTCAGTAAACGATTTTCCGCACATCTCGCAAGCGTAAGGTTTCTCCCCTGTATGTGTACGCGCGTGTATGGAAAGGTTGCTTTTGTGGGCGAATTCTCTCGAGCACATACCGCATTTATACGGCTTTTTTCCAGTATGTACCCTCATATGCTCGTTTAAACCATACTTGTCGCGAAATGATTTATCGCAATTCTCGCAAGCGTAAGGTTTCCCTTTAGAATGAGTTCGCTTATGAGCGCGGAGTTGACTCCACTGGAAAAATGCTTTCGAGCAAATATCACATTTATGTGGTCGATTTCCCGTGTGTTTATTCATGTGATCCTTTAGAGACCATTTCAGACTGAAACTTTTCCCACATATCTCACAACTGTGAGGTTTCTCGCCTGTATGCATAAGTTCGTGTTTGGCAAGGATACTTTTACGGGAAAATAATCGTGAACATCTATCACATTTATACGGCTTACTACCAGTATGTATTTTCTGATGACGATGTAGAGCCGACTTGTCGGAGAATGATCTTTCACAGATATCGCAGGTGTAAGGTTTCTCACCTGTATGAGTTCGAACGTGGTTTGAAAGGCCGCTGCTATCGGTAAATACTCGTGTACATCTATCACATTTATATCGCTTATACCCCGTATGTATATTCATATGTCGGCTTAGACCCCAATTATTAGAAAATGATCTTTCACAGATTTTGCAAGTAAACGATTTCTCGTCGTTATGATTTTTTTTGTGTGACTCACGACTAAATAGTAAATATTCATTGGCGTGAACCGACATATTGTGAGTTTCAAAGAGTTCCTCAGAATCGAAGGATTGACAACATTTAGTACAGAAACAGAACAGAAACGATTTGTCTTCCTCATCTTGTATATTTGCGTTAGTGGCTTCTGAACCAGGTGTACCATCGCTAATTTTGGCCCATTCCGTTGTCTCCAGTTTCGGTTTTTGATATGTATCCATAGGTTCGAATTGATATAATAACGTGCGATCCCTGCAAAAGATGAGTATTAGCTTTCATAGTATGCTTTCTAAAAGTCTAATGATACATTTGGACGTTTTGGAGATTAGATCAAAAAATGATTAATATTTCATTCTTAACACTTTATTTAGACCAAGAAAGTCTAACATTATACTGAGATATTAACTGAGATTTAAATGCAGTATCGAGTATCCCCCCGTCTTATGACAAAAGTAAGAAAATTAGAATTTCTAAATTTTTTTTAGAAATTAGAAATTAGAATTTCTATTTTTTTTAGAAATTAGAATTTCTAATTTTTTTTAGAAATTAGAATTTCTAATTTTTTTTTAGAAATTAGAATAATAATAATAGAAAAACACTTTATTTAGACCAAGAAAGTCTAACATTATACTGAGATATTAACACTTATTTAGACCAAGAAAGTCTAACATTATAGTTAGTTTAACAATATTTTACAAAAACACTAACTAAAAAAATGTAAAATTGAGATTTAAATGCAGTATCGAGTATCCCTCCGCCTTATGACAAAAGTAAGAAAATTAGAATTTCTAAATTTTTTTTAGAAAATTCTTTTTAGAAATTAGAATTTCTATTTTTTTTAGAAATTAGAATTTCTATTTTTTTTAGAAATTAGAATTTCTAATTTTTTTTAGAAATTAGAATTTCTAATTTTTTTTAGAAATTAGAATTTTAAAAAATTTTATTTAGAAAGTAAAATTTCCAATTTGTTTTAGAAATTAGAATAATAATAATAGAAAAACACTTTATTTAGACCAAGAAAGTCTAACATTATAGTTAGTTTAACAATATTTTACAAAAACACTAACTAAAAAAATGTAAAATTGAGATTTAAATGCAGTATCGAGTATCCCTCCGCCTTATGACTCAATACCATGTATAGTATGACTAAATTTTCGAACGCCAGTTTCCAAAATGGTGTGGTGCATGGAGCAACGTATTTTTGCAACTAAAACCTACTTTTCTCGAAAAAGTATCTTCGCCCGATCAGTGCCCGATGGGAAATCTATTTGGTCTGCATAACTTCTGCAGTTGTGCAAATGTTGCGAAAAAAAGAATTGGTGCATAGAGGACCAATCGAACACTGGAGAACTTAAACCGAATAAGACAGTCCATTCTGCGGTCACTTAGGCGTCTTCTAGTAGGCGATCATCCTTCAGAAGTACAGTGACCTTCAAAAGTATACGGACTCGACTAGATAGAGAAATACCTTGCGCTCAATACTTTATTCCAAAGAGCAGCAGGGCCAGCTTACTATCTGCTGAGTGTAATCGTAGTTTGTCGCTCTTACAATATCAATGCAATATACAAATGGATATACAAGGTGACATAGAAAAAAGTACATTGCATAGTGCCACACAATAGAGGACACTAAAATAAGAAAAAAGTTCCTATGAACATGGGTCCGCAAGACCTTCGGTTAAAAGATACGGGGTGTTGAATTTTTTTAATTTATTTGCAAAAACAATGATTAATTAAAACAAAAAATTAAGTTTTTAGAAGATGTTCAAATTGTTGCACTTGTACTTCACTACATTTTTCCATTCTTCTTCTTGATGATTGACGGCATCTTTGAAATATTCCTGGGTTATTACGAAATCTATCTGCCGATTCCATAATTCTTATCCACAATTGTTCTCCATTATGTATTTCTACAGCATAAACTTCATTTTTCATAAATCCCCAAAATGAAAAATCGAGGGGATTAAGGTATCGGGACTACGAGCTGGCCCCCTCGACCAATCCACATATTTCCAAATCTCCTGTCCAAATATTCCCTTGCCACTCGAGAAAAGTGAGCTGGCGCCCCATCATGCGTGTAATACATTCTTCCAGTAATGGCCAATGGGACATCCTCTAATAATGTGTTTAAATCATTCTCCAAGAAATTTCGATACAGTGCACCTGTCAATCGATTGGGCAATCGAAATGAGCCAATTAAATAATTGTCAATTATACCTGCCCACACATTAATTGAAAACCCATATTGGTGACTTCGAATTACAGTTTGATGAGGATTTTCATCACTCCAATGGTGCATGTTATGTAGGTTCAGTATACCGTCACGACTAAAACCAGCTTCGTCAGTAAACAAAATTGATGAAATAATGTTTTGTCTTTGGTTTTGCAACCATTGTCAAAATTGTACACGAGGAACAAAGTCATGTTCCAATAGTGAATGAATTTTTTGGAAATGATATGGGCGAAGAAGTTGTTCTTTGAAAATTTGTCTAACTGATTCACGGTTAAGGTTTCGTACCGCTGAACTTGTTTTTCTGGTGCTTGTTCTTGGATTATTTTCTACCATTCGTAAAACAGTTTCTTCGTTTCGCACAGTGCGACGAGTTCTGGAAACCCCACTATTCAATTTTGCTTTTCTAAAACAGCCATCTTCTCTCAAACGCCTATGCACATCAATACATGTTCGAATATTAGGAACTAGGGATAAAGGATATCTTTCTCGATAAATACGTTGAGCTTCGTAAGAATTTGATCTAGCTTCGCCGTAACACATAATCATGTCCCTGTATTCTTCAAAAGTGTAGTGAACCATTTTTGAAAGCAAATTTGAATAATCAGTGAGAAAACCATTGAAAAACAAACACAAAATTCCTCAAACAACAATTACATCAGTTTGACAAGTGTCATTATGACACATTATTCAATTGTTATTTTTTGATTAATTAGCGTGCATTGTCGGCTTTCAGATGCATTTGTACTAGAACCATAGATATAAAAAAAAAACCCAAAAAAAGAAATAAAATTCAACACCCCGTATCTTTTAACCGAAGGTCTTGCGGACCCATATTCATAGGATTTTTTTTTCTTATTTTAGTGTCCTCTATTGTGTGGCACTATGCAATGTACTTTTTTCTATGTCACCCCGTATATGCATTGTACAGAGACAACCTAAGCACTATTTTGTTTAAAATTGAATTAAAAAAATACTTGTACAAGGGGTTGGGTAGAATTAAGTATTGTCGATCAGCTGGAAGATCTCGGTGATATCCAGCTTTTGTTCTGGGCAATTTGACTAGGAGGGTTGGATTGTAACAAGAGTCCGTGCAACAGAGAGATTAATCCAGGTTGGAGAGCATACAAAGTATTATTATTATTCTGAAATTTATTATTAAGCGAACTATTCTTTGTCATACGTCAGAATTATATAAATTAAGTTCATTACGAAGGAAAAAAAACAGTGTTTAGGTAAGAATTTTCAAATTAAGAGAAAAAATTTTAGGCACTAACATTAGAATACTAAAGAAAATTATGTTAAAATGAAAATGCGCACCAGAAGAATGATATCGAGGTTAAGTGGCCAAAGTAGGTTTCTGAAAAAGGATATTTTAATAACGTTGTCAATTTCTTTAGTTGAACACTAACTAAAAAGTAAAAAGAAGGAAAATTGGTTCATTAATAATTTTTTTCTTCAAGATGTCAGTATAAAATTTGTTGTCTTCATTTCCTCCAATGAAACACTCTGATTCCACATAATTCATGTTATTCATTCAATGTTATTGTAAGAGCGACAAACTACGGTTACAATCAGCAGATACTAAGCTGGCCCTGCGGCTCTTTAGAATAAAGTATTGAGCGCCAGGTATTTCTCTATCTAGTTGTGTATGGATATTTTTGAAGACCAGTGTACAAGTGGGTAGGAGGCGTCAGAAACTCACAGTAACTCGATGTGTAAGTCACTTCACAGGTGAAAATCTTCTGGCACTCTATTCTAACAATTTTTTTTCTTAAGTTTTCGTCTCAAGCATGGTTTTCACGTCAAGTTATCGTGCACTTCTGGCACCTCTTACGTAAAGTGTGGATAGGAGGTGTCAGGTTTGAAATTAATAAAACATGACTAATTTAAAAATCTCAGAGATAATTTATTCTAAGCACAAGCCACGGCTACAAATCCTGTACATTTTATAACATTATACAAATACCACAATCAGTGGACGTCTGTATCCATAGTGTGCGCTTAACAGCTCTGTTAAGACTTATATATAGATATAATAAAACATGTACCGAAAGGTTTAACACAGCTGTTAAATCGCGTGTGTGGATACAGACTTCGACTGACTGTCTCATATTTGTAACCTAACGATTACCTTTCTACGGAATTTGTTTACGTATGCACTTTACTATGAGAAATTAGATTCGCTTTAAGAATAAAGCGCTTCTCACACAGATTACATTTATAAGGCTTTTCTCCTGTATGCACTTTGATGTGAGTGAATAGGTGTCCTTTCACAGCAAAACTCCGATCACACAGATCACATTTATAAGATTCTTTTTTAACGTGAGTCTTATTATGTTTCAGCAGGATATCCTTTCTAGTAAAGCGAGCATCACACAGCTCACAAGCAAACGGTTTCTCCCCAGTATGTGTTCTATTGTGAGTGTTGAAGCTCTCCTTGTGGGCAAAGCATTTCCCACACAAATCGCACTGGTAAGGTTTCTCACCTGTATGCCCTTTCTTGTGACCGGCTAGGTGCGCCATCTGAGTGAAACGCTTCCCACAAAACTCACATTTAAAAGGCTTTTCTCCAGCGTGTGTTCTCTTGTGTCTCACTAAGCCTTGTTGCCGGGTAAAGTGCTTACCGCACAGGTCGCATTTGTACGGATTTCCGCCTGTATGCGTTCTCTTATGTTTGCTTAAGTCTTGTCGCCATGTAAAACGCGCATCGCACTTACCGCATTTGTAACGCTTCTCTCCTGTATGTGTCCTGCTGTGTATTACAAGTTTGAATCTATGAATGAAGCTCTTATCGCATAGGTCGCATTTATAAGGCTTGTCTCCTGTATGTGTTCTATTATGTCCGACAAGCAAGTATTTTTGATTGAAGCTCTTATCACACAGGTTGCATTTGTAAAGCTTCTCTCCCGTATGTGTGGTGTTATGAAGGGTTAGGTTTCGTTTGCAACTAAAGTGTTTATCACACAAATGGCATCGGTAAGGGCTCTCTCCTGTATGTGTCCTGTTGTGCCTGTTAAGGTCTTCTCGCCTAGTAAATCGCTTGTCACAAAGATCGCATTTGTAAGGGTTTTCCCCAGTATGCGTTCTATTGTGCGTGATCAGATGATCTCGCCTAGTGAAATGTTTATCACAAACATCGCATTTAAAAGGCTTTTCTCCTGTATGCGTCCTATTGTGTCTGATTAAATCTTGTCGGTAACCAAAGCTCTCATCGCACAGGTTGCATTTATAAGGTTTTTCTCCTGTATGTATTCTATTATGCATAGTGAGATTATATCGCCTAGAAAAGCGCTTATCACACAGATCACATTTAAAAGGCCTTTCGTCTGTACGCACTTTAGTGTGCCTTATTAGGTCTTCCCGGTAAAATTCTTCTCCAGCATCTATCTTCTCTCGTATATGAGATGATCCTGTTAAATGATTGTGGAATTCCATTTTATGTGCTTCCAAGAGTTGATCGTTGTCGAAAAATTCGGAACAGATACTACAAAAACGGACCCAGAACGCTTCTTTCTCCTCCATTTCTGAATCGCTATTCTTGACAGATGACGTTTCCTCTTTAATTTTGTCTTGATGAAGTACGTGAGATTCTTCGTTTATTTCTTGGAATGGTGTGAGTTTCGTAGCTTGCGCTGATAGAATCTTGTTCCTAAAAATAATAAATATTAGTAAATACATACTAGAATATGTGAATATGGAGATGTAGCTACTAACTAGGGTTACTAATACCAAGAAATATTTAATGAGTGATTTCTATGTTTCAAAATCTACGTCCATTACAAAACTTATATCAAAGAAAGTAGGTCGGGAGGTAAATAACCCCTTCTCGGAGCAACAGCCTGCATTTACGCCACAAACAAGATAAAGATGCTGCATAAGACGGAGACCAAAAGTGCAGCGCCTAAACACATAAACGCCAAAGGTTACATAATTGTAAATTCAATAATAATAATAACAACTTCACGAATCTTGCCGTTTAAATCTACGAGGAACAAGATACAAATATTGAGAATAGAAAGATTGATACAAGTTTTTAAAATTTTTATTCTAAATATGTTCAAAGTAATTGGCATTTAGAATAATGCACTTAACCTCCTCTCCTTCCATATTTTAAAAGCGTTCAACCAGCTGTCTTTAGGGATACTATAAAAAAAAAACACTTAACGGCGATGTCAATGTTTCCTTCTGACTCGAACCTTTTGTTTTTTGAGCTCAAAAAATAGCCAGAAGTCACACATCGCCAAATCCGGTGAGTAAGGAGAATGTTCTACAATTTTAATCTTGTCTTCTGCTAAATACTGAACAGTTGCCCCTGCAGTATGGGACGGCGGGTTATCATGGTGTAAGATGAGTCCCTTTCTTGGCATTTTACCGAACACAGTAGGCAAACAATTTTCAACATACCATTTAGCGGTAACCGTCTTCTGATTTTCTAATTTAACTTCGGACACCAAACCCGTACTAAATACTGCGTACACAAATTTCGTCATTGCTTTCTTGGCTTTCTTGGGGAGTGGGAACATCAAAGAACGATATATACGTTTCATCGCCAGTTACAATTTTAGAAATAGTTTGATAACCTCCAGCATTCAATATATCTAAAGTTTGTTGGAAAATTCTAACACGTTCTGCCTTTTGTAAATCTGTCAGATCTGTCTGAGTACACACCGAGTTACAACCTTTTTCAAATGTAAATGTTCGTGCAATATTGATCTCACTTGCGAAGATCCAACCTTCAGATTGGACTCTATCATTGCATAGGTAATGCGGTTGTCCTCTTCCACCATCTTCTTCACCACAGCTATCTTTTCCGGGTTAACAGCAGTTAAAAAGTTATACCATCTATAAACAGTAGGCAGCGATGGCAACTAATGCCTTCGAAATAAGAGACCCACAGCTCCTTAAAGCTAAAATTGTGATTGACAATCGGGAACCTACCTTTATGAAAAGCTTGCCGTCATTTAGGGGTGCCAGTCGGCTAGCAAACACGGGCGAGGGTGAAATAATAATACCTCCTATCTGGCGTAAAGCAAACAGGAATCCTTCGTTCGAGTGGAGATAAACTTCCCCCAACCACAATTTGAGGAAAAAGAAAACCGGGACTAAGCAATAGTCTCACCGTACCCAAAGCGCTCATAAAATAAAACAAAATATAAACAAGTTATCAAAATTTATTTAAATAAAATATTAAGACAGGTAAGAGATCAAAAATATATGTGTTGAATGCGTAACTAACGCAACCAAGTAAAATAACAATGGCGCATAAAATAGCAAATTTCATGAATAAACTATATACGCTAGATACAAAAAAATGTATTTTAATTTGTTCTGGAATTGAATTCTTTTTCTTGTACCTTATATATAATTTGTAATATAAAGCAATATAAGACCCATTTTTTACACTATACATCAGAAAATATACACTGAAGGATTAAAAAAAACCTTAAATTAATGCGGTAGCAATGGCCGCCAGATAAAAAAAAAACTAAAATTACCACACAAAAACTGTGACTGCCAAAAATAAAATTCTGCGCGATTGAAGGTCTCAAACACCAATGTAAAGTTTAAACATTGAAAGCAAGTGCTGCCTCCACAGGTACCAGTTCCCCCAAACGGACAGGAATAGCGTTTGTACAGTTCCAAAATTAGCCGCAACCTTGATTCCTATGATACCCAGAGACTACTAGGTTCAAAGAAATTTGGCCAGACATCAAAAAAAAATTGACTAAGCTTTAGCGTTTGCTTGTAATTAAAACCCCTAAACTAAACCAACACACCCAAATTATACTCAAAACACAAATATCCAAAGAACCCTCACCGATCAAATCGAGGAAATTCTACCCAAATACGCAGTTCGAAAAAGCTTCACCACGTGCTCACAGAACGCCAAAAATGGATGCAACAAAGCAAGTGCAATCCACTTTACGCGATACCAAAACTATCAATGCCATCATAACTTTCAAACCAGGCCCAAATGCTGGTATTCTTATTTTACAACCAGTGTTCAAATATCCGGCACTACACCGCAATAAAACTCAATCAAAGAAAAATCACTGGCACTTTTGCCATCAATAATATAACCCGCAAACGCGTGTTTCGGAGCCAAAAAACGCTGAACCGTAGACAACCCAAACTGACCTCAGATAAACAGTTCGTTCCAAAATTAAATACCAAAAATACGCTAATGGAAAATAAAACAAACACAACAATTTGTTTTGGACGGATAACTAGATTTTTCAATTCTCAATAATTGTAGCTTATCCCTCGTATTTCATTATTTCCGCCGTGCAAAGGCATAAGTTGCCGCGTTTCATTTATGTGTTCCATCCCCCACAGCCTGTATATAAGCCCGTCATAACCTCACCTTTGCAAATTGGTTACCCCTGTCCTGTGGTCATACTTACCAAACATGAAAACTGTGCCACATTACCATTATCTTTTTATAGCTTTTTCCGAAACCCGCGTAATTTATTTAGTAAGATTGCTATGACCGCACATTTGCCGGTTGGCAGCTCATGACATACATACATTCTCATTAGATAAATTCACTGTTAAAACCAGGCTTACTAGGTTCAGCCGCAGGACTCAGCAGAATCCTCCTCTTTTGTTCTAGCAAGAAGAAACGTTCTCGCGTACCTTCATTATTAAAGGGCGAATAAAAAGAGTGGGATAACAACACTGAGAGTGTTTTTATAAATTTTAGATTTAAAAACTTTGTTAATAAAAGTTGTACTGTTTATTATTCGGTACATTTGGACAACTTTGATATATCAAGTAGTGCACAACGAACATTCTGATAAAAGGGTGAGTATAATCATGTATGAACTCTCTTATGAATTTCAAGATATTTCTTGCTAGAATAGGCCTTGCAACACAGATCGCATCTATAAGGTAGCTTACCAGTAGGTCTGCTACTGTGAGCAACCAGGTTTCGTTTGCTAGGAAAGCGCTCATCACACAGATCGCATTTGTAAGGCTTTTCTCCAATATGAGTTCTATTATGACTGGCTAGATATTGCTTGCTACTGAAGCTCTTATCACACAAGTCACATTTGTAAGGCTCTCTTCCTATATGCATTATCTTGTGAATGATTAATTTTCGACTGCAAATAAAGCACTCATGACATATTTCGCATTTGTAAGGTTTTTCTCCTGTATGAGTCCTATTGTGAACAATTAGTTGTTGCCTGCTCCTAAAACTTTTATTACACAGATGGCAATTGTAAGGTTTTTTTCCAGTATGGGTTGTGATGTGGACGATTAAGTTGTGCTTGCTATCAAAGTGCTTATCACACATTTTGCATCTGTAAGGGTTTTCCCCTGTGTGCGTTCTATAATGCCTGAATAGGTCTTGTCGGCGAATAAAGCGCTCATCACACTGATCACATCTGTGCAGATGGAAATCTCCTCCAGAATCAATCTTGTTATATCCGTCTTCATGGAGTATTCCTACTGCGTGAGGATTGTGTACCGCTTGATGCTCCTCAAGAAGCAGCTGGCTGTCGAAGAATTCACAACATATATTACAGAAATGAAACCAGAAGGCGTTATTCTCCTCGTCCACATCAGAATCACTATCCTTGTTCGAAGATGTTTCCTTTTTAATTTCTTCTTGATCAATTATGTGAGGTGCCTCTTCAGATAGTTTAAGGTTGGTAGCTCGCGTTGATAGGGTTTCGTTCCTGAAAATAACGCATGTTAGTACTGGAATATATGTATCGAGCTTCCACGAATTACTGGGCTGAAAAGGACATTTACGGTTATAATAATCGGCCATCTAAACTCACCAGTCATTTTAGCTTCATATGATGCTCTCTTACGATGATGACTGAGGCCTTATGCTCAATCGTACTCACTAGCTGGTACCTGTAAGATGGCGTTCTCAATGTTCGATAGGTTCAACTGACTTAGCGTCAAAAGTCGACTACAAAATTAAGAAGTAAAGTTAAGAATACCTTTCTAGCGTTCACGCGCGCACTTTTATATCAACCCAAGAGTGTTTCTTTGGACAAGCTTCGTACAAAATAAATGTAAACTTTTTAATGATTAATAAAATTATTACGAGCTTCAGAGACCAAATTCGGGCATTTACTTGACTAGTAAAAGTTTACTTAGGTGAAAGGAGGCCGCCCTCCTTGACGACCTAATCTAAAAACTGACAATAGTCATTAAAGGGCGATTTCCAAAAGTTCTGATGGAGCAGATGCAAAGAGCTCTAAACACTACTGGTGTAAACAAGAGCGACTAGCAGTTAATGCTCAGAGAACACAAGTTGTCACGTTCACAAGAAAAATAACGCTAAAGGGTCTGCAACCACTAGTAATAGGTGGGAAAAGAATACCACAGGTCAAAGAGACGAAATACCTTGGGGTATGGTTTGATCAAAGGCTCACGTGGAATACACACAACCAAAAAGCAACCAACAAAGCTACTATTGCCTTGGGCAGGTGCAGGAGTTTGTGTGGAAAAAACTAAGGCCTTAGCCCCAAAATGACTCTGTGGCTATATACCCGGGTAATTAGACCCATGATAGCATACGGAGCACAGGCAGGGGCGGCCAAAACGCTGGGAGGCGTACAAAGACTGGCTTGTCAGTGCGCCACAGGGGCAATGAGATCGACCCCCACCGCCGCAATGGAAGTAATTCTAAACCTGCCACCGCTACAAGTTTTTATACAAGGAAGCGCTAGATTTGCAGCTTACTGACTCATGCACAGTCAAGCACCGATAAGTAAATCGCAGGGTGCTGAATATCAAAAATTATTGGATGAACTGAAGGCGGCGCCAAGAGACGCCATGGTTCAGAAATTCAACCTAGATAGGAAATATCAGGTTATAATATCAGACAAGAACGACCGCGAATATGCCTCTTCCCCCCCCCTCCCAGTAAGAGCAGGCTCAAACTGGTACACCGACGGCTCTAAACTGATTACGACGTAGGAGCTGGCATCTACGGAAAGAAGCCTAGGAAGGTCCTTTCACTGAGCTTCAGCAAGGACTCGACGATATTCCAGGTTGAGGCTGCAGCGATTCATCATTGTGTCAGAGAAGTAGATAGATGGACCGGACCAGGTAAAACTGTCGCTATTTACTCTGATAGTCACGCAGCACTTAAAGCGATCAGTTCCGCAAATACTGACTCAAAGCTGGTTTGGGATTGCGTAAGAGCCCTAAATGAGGTGGGCACCCAAACTAAAATAACTTGGGTAGCCTGGGTCCCCAGCCACAGGAGTGTGAAGCGAAACGAGGCGGCAGAAGAGCTGGCCAGACGAAGTTCGTCAAGGCTTCCATAGGAGCGGACCTTTCCTTCGGCATCAACAAATCACAAATTAAAAAATTTATCTACGAATGGACACAAAATAGGTTCAAAGAATGGTGGAAAAGATCACCAGGACAAAGACAGGCAAAGGAGTTTCTAAGGGAACAAAGGCCAGAGTTTACTGAAGACCTACGGAGTAAAGACAGGAAGACTGTGAAAGTGATAGTAGGTCTGATGACCGGTCACTGCAGACTGAATAGGCATATTTTTAACATCGGCCTAGCAGATGATGCTCTCTGTAGATTCTGTCAAGAGGAACAAGAATCCCCAGTTCATGTTTTGTGCCACTGCGACGGCCTAGCGAGGACAAGGTTTCTAGCAATGGGTGTAGAGAACCCCACAGCTAACGGCTACATAAAACAGCTGCCACCCCACTCCTAACCTAACCTAACCTAGGTGAAAGGGAACTGTAATTTATGTCTGAGAGTGTCCGCTTTTCTCTTCAATTTATGACGGCTCAGTTGGCCACGTGGAGTGTGTGTGTGAATGATCTCTTCAAGAGTGTGGCCCGGTTTTGGCCTAGAGTTACTGAGCATCAGTGCTGCGACGTACTCACTCAACTTGGAAATACCCAATACTCTATGAATTAAGTCGTTTCTGACATACCAGGGTGCCACGACAATCATTCATAACATCTAGTTTTACAAGATGTTTAACGGCTTGATTCGAGACACGCTAACACTGAACCAGGTTGTGGGAACATAGGTAACAATTGGTCAGAGAAACGTTGTATCGATCACAAGTTTGATCTTTAAACTTAGGGAGCTTTTCCAACAAAAGGTGCCCTCGTTCACAATAACTTAGATCCAGCGCTGGTAAAGTGATGATTAAAAACAAGTTAATTATCGTGCGTGACCCTAAGACACATTACGTGCTACCTGTAGTTAATCTTTCGCTCTCCACGGAAATGGTGGTGAGGGGAAGTCTACAGAGAGTTGAAAGCGCCTAGAGATAAGCCATAGATAAGCATTGATTGAGGACGTGGCAGGCTTAAAGGGCGGTATCGTCAACATAGTTGGTGAGTCTCGTGTACAGCAATCGTGAAATATCCGAAGATAATACAATAAAAAAAGTTCAGGCTTCTACCGGAGCGGTAAGACTGAATTAAATGAATCTGGTCCGGGCTCATGCCAAGACGTCTTATCTTAAAAAACAAAGCCATCATGCCGCACTGAATCGAATGCTGCGCTGGAGTCTAGAAAAACCCCACCGATCGAATGTCGCAGCCAACCTCTTCCGTGACCTGAAGGAGTTGAAAATCAGCCGATAAGCCCGGACGAAAACTAAGCTGCTCGACTGGAAGATGTTGGATGATAGCCTCAGCTATTTTGGAGGGGTTGGACAAAAGTCTTATCGGTCTGAAGTTGAAATTTATGTCGACGTTGGTCCGTTCCCAGACGTTCGGAAACGTATACAGACTCAGCATTGCATTGAAGTAGGGTAAGCGCTCCAGGGTAGTATTGACGATGCTATCGGAATCCGGTCAATTTCAGTCGCACATCAGAAAGAAATGTTTGAACCTGCTCCTTCTTTCCGTGTGACTGTGAAGAGCAGAAGAAGTCTTTACATGTCATCTTAGTAAATGAGTAAACTAGAAGCGTACTAACAATAGTTTAATAAACAATAAACCTTTTTTTAATGTGAAACATAACAAGCATTTCAAAATAAAACAAGCGTATTTTAATAAAGTATTTATTTATTACTCTCATTTTTATTACAAATTCTACGGATGCCTAATTAAACATTAGCAATACACGACTAATTTAAACACGTTTCATGTAGGTAATTATATGCATGTTTTTAGCAACAAATTGTTCATGAATGCCTTTTGTCAGTATGTGTTCTCTTGTGATCATTTAAACGCTGTTTCCGCACAAACCGTTTATCACATAGATCGCATTCGTAGGGTTTTTCTCCTGTATGTGTCTTCTTGTGCCTAAATAGGTGAGCTTGTTGTGTGAACTGCTTATCACATACATCACATTTGTAAGGCTTCTCTCCTGTATGAGTTCTCTTATGAATGGCTAGGTATTGCCTGCTATAATAGTTCTTATCGCACAGATCGCATCTGTAAGGTTGTTCACCAGTATGTGTGCTATTGTGAGCGACCAGGTTCCGTTTGTTAGGAAAGCTCTCATCACACAGATCGCATTTGTAAGGCTTCTCTCCTGTATGAATTCTCTTATGATCGGCTAGATAGTACTTGGTACTAAAGTTCTTACCACACAGATTGCATTTGTAAGGCTGTTCTCCTGTATGTCTTCTGTAATGAACGATTAGGTGCTGTTTTCTAATAAAGCTCTCATCGCATACGTCGCATTTATAAGGCTTTTCTCCTGTATGTATCCTATTGTGGATCACTAGCCTTGACCGCCTAGTAAAGTGCTTATCACACAGATCGCATTTATATGGCTTTTCTCCTGCGTGAGTTATCTTGTGAATTTCCAGGTTCCGCTTGCTGGAATAGTTCTTATAACATAAATCGCATCTGTATGGATGTTCTGCAGCATGTTTACAATTATGACCGACTAGGTTTCGTCTGCTAGCAAAGCCCTCCTTACATAAATCACATTTGTAAGGCTTTTCCCCCGTATGAGTCCTCTTATGAATACTCAAGTAGAACTTGCTCCTGAAATTTTTATCACAGAAATGGCATTTAAAACACTTTTCTCCAGTGTGGGTTGCGTTATGAACGACTAAGTTTTGTTTTCTACTAAAGAGCTTATCACATAGGTTGCATTTGTAAGGTTTTTCACCTGTATGCATTCTATTGTGAGTGTTTAAGCTCTTCTTGTGGGCAAAGCATGTGCCACATAAATCGCACTGATAACGCTTTTCCCCTGTATGTACTCTTTTGTGATAGATTAGGTGCGCCATTTGGCTGAAACGCCTCTGGCATAAATCGCATTTGTAAGGCTTTTCTCCTGTATGCATCCTCTGGTGCCTGACTAAGCCTTCTTTTCGAGTGAACTGTTTACCGCACAAATCGCATATGAAAGGCTTGTCTCCTGTATGTGTTCTAGTATGAACGGCGAGATTATATCGTTTAGTAAAGTGCTTATCACATACGTCACATTTGTAAGGCTTCTCGTCTGCGTGTGTTCTAAAGTGTCTGATTAGGTCTTCTCGGCGAGTGAAGTTTTCATCGCACAATTTGCATTTATAAACTTCTTCTCCAGTATCGGTCTTGCTAGAGCTTACTACGTAATGTTCGCCGTCGTGGGGTGATCCTACTGTGTCGTGGTTGTTCTCCAATTTATGCGCTTCAAGAAGCTGCATGTTGTCGAAGAATTGGCAACACACATTACAAAACAGAATCCAGAACTCTTTGTTCTCCTCCTTTATATCCTGGTTCGGAGATGATTCCTCCTTAATTTCGTGTTCACTAATTATTATATGAGATTCTTCCATCGCTCTTGTCTTGTTCCTGAAAACAATAGGTATCAGTATTGGTTGTAGATTAGTGGGAAGTAGGTAATTGGAGATACTGAATCCAACAAAGAATTTAAATACAAACAAAGAAATTATTTTTTTATTCTAGCAATGTACATTGTGCTTGTACGCCCTCAGATTGTGTGCTACATTGTGCTAAACCGGTTTCTTTCCGGCTATTATTTTGTGCAAATATGTGTTTCAAATATTGGGCGCCACGGTATATGAACAAATCCCCAGGTGAATCCACAATGTCGGACGTTAGTGACAGTTAATAACCTTCGCAGGCTACGAGCTTGTATCTCAGAAAGATAACAGTTTTCTGGCCTTTCACGGCTTCTTTTGTAATTTTTCTTTCACCAGTATTTTAATTTATTAGCTACGTGCTGGACTTTTGCCAGTAAACACGGCCTTTATTCTTTACTGATTATTCAAAGAAATATATTAATTACAAGATCACTGATTGGGCGCTAACTTGACAACCTTTTATATATACTTTCAACGCGAATTAGATTCTTCAGTGTTTCAGCGGGGAGTGTCTCAATTCGGAGTGGGGTAGGATCGCATCACCTGACAATTCGCTCTTTTACCATATACATAAGGTGATGTCCTCATATTGGCGCGAAGAATACAGTACAGTTCTAAAAAAAGCCATCTGTTTGCTCGTTTTCGGTTAAAGGCTAGTATGTTTTAACTAGTAAGAATTTATAACATTTTAACATAAAGAGAAAACTATATACAGTCACGGCAATATACAGATAGGTGCATTGCATTAATTAAGACAACAACGTTACAACATACAGGGAGGATATATTTTGAAGGTCACCAATGGGTTTTCGGAAACGATTCCGACTACTTTCAAAATCCACAGTACCAAAAACTCGGTCAAGTTTTTGCTTCAACTTTTTATTTATTTCTTCGGATATGGTTTGTATAATCCCTAACTTAGAATTTGTCAGTGTTTATTTAATTCATTCTATTATCTCACTTTTTTCACTTCTTGTAAGACCCACTATAACTATTCTTCTACTGCACTCATTGTCAAATTAACGATAATAACGGATCGTACATTCAGCCGGAAACATAAGAATAAGAGGAGGTAAATCACACGCAAACTATAGGGCATGTGCACCGTGGATCTTAACAGATTTTGTATAATGGCTAAGTGGAAACTTTACTTTAATCTTAAATATGTAAATCTTTTTCTAAGAACTTCGTTTCTGCTATAATTAGTAGTAACTGCGTGGGACAAGATAGGTATCAAAGAAGAATATTTTAATGAAGCATTTATTTTTGTCTTTACAAAGTAAGTAGATATTGCAAAAGTGATTGTTTAATTCAATTTCTAGGAACGCCTGATTAGTAGTGTATTTCCAACATGAGCTTTATCTAATCGTAACTATTACCTCACCTAATTTGTTCCTCTGGTATGTGTTTTATTATGTCTATTTAGGTGCGATACTTGAGCGAATCGCTTATCACATAGATCACACATAAAAGGTTTCTCACCAGTGTGTGTTCTGTTGTGATAGATTAAGCTTTGTCTCCTGGCAAAACGCTTATCACACAGATCGCATATGAAACGCCTTTCTTTTGGATGTTCTTTCTTATGTGCGATTAGACATTGCCGTTCTATAAAGCGCTTATCACACAAATTACACTCGTAAGGTTTTTTTTCTTCGTGTGTTTTGTTGTGTCTGGATAGGTATGATTGTTGAGAAAACTGTTTGTCACACAGGTCGCATTTGTAAGGTTTTTCACCAGTATGCATTCTTGTATGCAGCATTGACCTGCGTTTTGTAGCAAAGTGCTTATTACACAGATCACATTTGTAACTTTTCTTCGTATGAACTTCCTTATGAGTGATTAGATGTTCTTCCTGTATAAAGCGCTTATTGCATATATCGCATTTGTAAGTCCATTCCCCTGTATGTGTTTTGTAGTGTCTATATAAATGTGCTCGTTGAGAAAATTGTTTATCACATAAATTGCATTTGTAAGGTTTCTCACCAGTATGCGTTCTAATATGCCTGATTAAGCCTGGCTTCCTATCAAAGCGCTTATTACACAGATCGCATTCGTAGGGCTTTTCACCCATATGTAATCTATTGTGCATAATTGCATTATGTCGTTTAGAAAATTGCCTGTCACACAGATTGCATTTGTAAGGTTTCTCCTTTGTTCATGGCTTTTTTAAAAAATATTTGCAAACATTTTTTCAAAAGAGTTTGTTGTGTTGTCTTCTCCACTATTTATTTCTATTCTTTCTTGAGATGATTTAAGTTTGGCGGTTTCTCCAGGTACGTTCTTGTTCCTAAAAAATAATTGATTTTAGTATTGCAGTCTGATATCTGCAGACATTAAACCTAATATTAAAACAAATCTTTTTTTAATATCCTTAAAGGGCAGTTAACCTTTCCGGGATAATTTATCGAATTGAAACAAGAACAAAGATAGCAAAGCAATAATTTATTTAACGACAGGAGATAGATCAAGACTAGGTACATATTACAAATACGTATGTAATAAACCAGACAAAAGTACTAGTGAAAGTCGTAGGTTGCCCAAGACAGAATAATATCTGCAGTTACCAACTTGTCTCTTACAGCTTCCCATTGATACTAAACACAAACAGATTCCTGAAATTATGTTAAGAGTGCTTATTACAGGTATTTGTTGGTCGCCGTTTTGTGGTACCGAATTAGACTTCCACATTAAATAGAGCACCTTCCACAGATCACATGCCTAAGAGGTTTCATTCGAATGTGTTTCCATATGCTTGTTTAGACTTCCTTGCCAGCTAAAGCACTTATCACACAGATCGCATTTATAAGGCTTTTCTCCAGTATGTATTCTGTTGTGTACGACCAAACTTTGTCTGCAAGTAAAGCACTTGTCACACAAATCGCATTTATAAGGCGTATCTCCTGTATGTATGCTGTTATGAGCAAATAAGCTACGTTGACTAGAAAAGCACTTATCGCATAGATCGCATTTGTAAGGTTTCTCACCAGTGTGCGCTCTGGTGTGAAGTATTAGATGTTCTTGCCTAGCAAAGCGCTTATCACACAGATCGCAACTGTAGGGCTTCTCCCCTGTGTGTGCTCTGTTGTGTACATTTAGAGCGGATCGTTTGATAAATCGTTTGTCGCAATGATCGCATTTGTAAGGCTTTTCTCCCGTGTGTGTTTTCTTGTGACAACGCAAGTTTGATCGTTCCTTAAACGTTTTCTCGCATAGATCGCACTTGTATGGTCTCTCTCCGGTATGTACTCTGATGTGTGTGGTTAAGCTGTGTTTCGTAGTAAAGCCCTGACTGCATTGCGAGCAAACATAAGGCTTTTCTCCAGTATGCGTCCTGTTGTGAATGATCAGGTCACCTTGATGAGTGAACGGTTTATCACAATGGTCGCACTTGTAAGGTTTCTCACCGGTATGCGTTCTGTTGTGTCGTATTAGGTATTCTTTCCTACTGAAGCATCTATCACACAGATCGCATTTATAAGGCTTTTCCCCTGTATGTCTCCTCTTGTGTGCAGACAGGTCATACGGTCTGAGAAAGCTCATACTACACAGATTGCAATTGTAGGGCTTCTCTCCTGTATGTCTTCGCTTGTGCGTGATTAAGGCCGATTGGTCAGTAAATCGCTTGTCACACAGATCGCATTTGTAAGGTCTTTCTCCAGTATGTATTCTAGTGTGGGCGACTAGGTTTTGTTTTGTTGTAAGACTCTTATTACACAGTCCGCAGATGTAGAGCCTCTTTTCTGTGGTATGTATTTTGTTCTGCTCTTCCTGTTCGTGTGGCTCCTCTTTCGGTTGAATTTGATAATCGCTTTGCTGATAAAACGCCGTCTTCTCATCATATGTATAGTTATTCGATTCTGTGAGGTGGTGGACCTCTATTTTATGTGCTTCAAGAAGCTCGTTGGTGTCGAAGAATTCGCAACAGACATTACAAAAACAGGACAAGAACGACTTATTTTTAGCTTTCATTTCTGAATCGCTATCCTCGTTCGAATACGTTTCCTCTTTAATTTCGTGGTGCTCAATTTGGTGATATTCTTCTATTTTTACATGTAGTGGTTCAGGTTTCGCAAGTCGTGTTGGTAGTGTCTTCTTCCTAAAAAGGATAGATATTAGTATATGGTTATATACAGAGTTAGAGAGTTATATAAATTTGATTTAGTTTTGTCATATATGTCAGGATTAGTAGGTACGATTAAAAGAAGAACAAGCTAGGATGACAAAACGATCATTTATTTAGAGAGAAATAATATACAAAAATAATAAGAATGAGCCAGTCCTGCTAGATGTCCAATACTTAATCTCTTTTATTGCACTTTCTATTAAGGTGATTTCTGCAATTACAGAAAGAGCGCCTATTACAGACATTTCCAGACTTCCACACTACGTCGAGTACACAGTCTATTTGAATCGAATTAATGTTTATGTTTGAAATTCTTTTCTACTACTTTACTAGGTACTAAATTTTGAACAGCTTGTGTAATCTATTGTGGGTTTCGAAATAAATTTGGCAATCATTACGGTTCTAGTTGCGATTTCTAAAATATGAAGGTTTTACGTTTAAATAAGATCAAAAGAAAAAAAATTAATACAATTGAGTAAATGTCACAATATTAATTGAATATTAGTTTGCGATTATATTAGTTAGATGTTAAATTAGCAAATGTAGTACCGTAGAATGGGGTGAATAGGATCACTTTTGGACTTTGAAACTGTGTAACTTTTTAACTAATAGGGATACAGTTTAGGTATACACATCAAAATAACAGTTTACACCTGATCTATTGATGTCGACATTTTTTTAAGACCAGTGGCGTACCATACATATTTTTTATTTACTGATCCAGGGATGAATAGGATCAGCTATGCGTTTACAGTAGGTACTTTCTATTTAACACTGATCAGTGAACGAAACCGGCACTGTTGTGTATAAATCGTTCGAACAAAAACGGTTTTGTTCGCGGATCAGTGTTAAATAGAAAGTACCTAATGTTTAAAAACATGTAGATCCCAATTTATTCAAATTAATATGAAGTACATATGAACGTTTATTATTATAATTACAAGAAAATACTATATATTTAACCACAATTTTATTTATATTTTGTTTTATTGTATTCTTGTAAATTTATTTTAAATCTGAAGAGTCCGCGTCTATAACTTTCGGGAGATTCTAGCTTTGCTGCAATTTGTTGGAACGTAAAATCATACTCATCTCTTACATCGAGAAATGTATAAATATAACCAGAATAATTTCTGGTATCTTTTTCGCGTAAGAAATTCGTATCGGTCTTTATTTACATTTAAAACTTGTGCTATATAAAGTCTACTGAAAGACCTAGATGTACCTTATCTTTTGTCATTAGTGGAATATGACCCCAACACCTGATTCCACTCACCTCAAGTATTGGTCCGATTCACCCCATTAACCAAACAAAAGTCATCAAATTACAATTTAATTTCCAAATTATTTTTGCATGAAATTTGACTAAAACTGTTTTATGTGCCTTAACTAGTAGGTAACCTGTTGGAGTCACGAACACGAAGTACTTTGATTCTATCTCATTAAATTTCGGAATTTCAAAAAAAGTTTTGACACCCGCGAAGACAGCTACTAACAAAGTTTTTAGGTTATATACTGATTGTCAACACTAATAAACTGCGAGTGACGATGTATTACCAACTTTTTTCTTACTATGATATTCGGAGTTCATCGAGGTCAAATACAAAGGGTTTTATTGGTTATTTTGGTGATTTCTTTAAACAAACTCCGACTTTTTGATCCTATTCACCCCAGCGATCTTATTCACCCCATTCTACGGTATCTATTACGTCTACTACTCAAAATTTCAAATATGTCAAAAATTTGAAATTTTATTATTGTAAGACGAGCCAGTGATGGTAAGGCACTGATATTTGAGAATTAGAAACGTTAAGAAAGTCTTGTTAACGTTTTTTACAAACGTTTGTATTCCTATTAATAAAATATAAAACTGGATCTTAATGAGATTGATTGATACTATTGACGATGCCCAAAGAACCTATATTATATAGTAATTCTACCCTTCATTGTAACAAATTAAAGACATCTTGCTTTGAAATAAACTTTATTAGATCTTACGAATACAAGATTTTATATTCTCCCCTTTATATATACATATGTATGTGTGAATTTATATTATGAGGGCACATAGGAACTAGTTTAATAAAGCAGTTAACTTACACCACTACATACCAATTTGCTAATTCTGACTTTGTACTATCACCTGCCATATCGCTTCTCCTACGAAGCTCCACTCTTTACCTGCTTAAACATACATATACGACAATAGGACACAATAGAACCTTTCTTCCCTCAATTAAAGCGCGAACGATAAAGCATATTCCGATAGTCTTAATACATATACATGAAGTTAATACCATTTATTACAACATTTATTTACAAACAAATAAATGGTTAATAGTTTCTCGCTTACTGCGTACCTTTCTTGGTTTTGACTTTCCTAGTTGTATGAGTTTTGGTATGACGAGCAAGGTTTGCACTCAAAGTAAACCGTTTTTCACACAGATTGCATACATAAGGTTTCTCTCCGGTATGAATTCTATTGTGTCTGATTAGGTCGCCACGCCAAGTAAAGCTCTTATCGCACATATCGCATTTAAAAGGTTTTTCTCCCGTGTGTGTCCTGCTGTGTCTAACTAGATCTGCTGGCCAAGTAAAGCTCCTACCGCACCGATCGCATTTGTAAAGTTTCTCTCTTGTATGTATCCTGTTGTGTTTGATTAAATCTCCTTGCAACGTATAACTCTTGTCGCACAGATCGCATTTGTACGGTCTCACTTCTGTATGCGTTCTATTATGAACGATTGCGTTTTGTTTGCGTGCAAAGCGCTTAAAGCATATCTCGCATTTATACGGCCTTTCCCCGGTATGTAGAAAGTTGTGCACGATTAGGCTTCTCTTGTTAGTAAAACGCTTATCACACAAATCGCATTTGTACGGTTTTTCTCCGGTATGCATTTTTTTGTGAGTGAATAGATGCGATTGTTGAGTGAAGCTCTTATCACATATCTCACACTTGTAAGGTTTTCCCCTGTATGTATTCTGTGGTGGTAGATCACGTGATCTTTCCTAGAAAAAGTCTTATGACACACATCGCATTCGTAAGGTTTTTCCCCTTTCTCGCATATCTTAGGTTTTTCTTTGTTTTTTTCTTTATTGTAGGCGTAGTGGTGGGTACCTGAGAAATTGTGAACCACCTTCTGATGCGTCTCAAAGAGTTGTTCACTATCGAAGAATTTGCAACAAATATTACAAAAATAAAACCAGATCATTTTATTTTTCCTCTGCGGTGCCGAATTAGCTTCCTCTTCCGAAGACAATTCCTCTTCTTCTTGTTCTTCGTTAGTGTTCCTAAGAAACAATACATATTAGTTAGATGTTGTTTATTACAGTTAATAGAAGCAACATAAAAACGGCGCATGCGACTGGACGACACTTATTTGTTCAAACATGACAGAAGAACTGCACAAAACTAACCAAAGACTCACCACAGACAATTAAAGTGATTAAATCACTTCAATGTATCAGCCTCACCGAAGACCATAGCAGGATTATCTCAAGGATCACTGTGTTCCTGACTTATATGTACGACTTATCAAAGAGGTTCATCACGTTCATCATATGCAGATGGCACGGCCATCTGTCCATCGTCTATGTAGAAGCGACCTGGCCCACACTTCAGGGACAGATGGAACCCATTAGTCAATGGTGGAAGAGGGATTATACAGGGTATTATATTTCCTTAAGATGAAAAGCAGCTTTGTTTCTTTTAATGCAAACCTATTTTATTTTTAATTCTAGTAAATTCTGGTCAATTATAATATCGCAATTGTTTTGGTTACACTAATTAACAGAAAAAATATTTTTTGATCAAATGTTAGGCAATAATGGTTCTTCAAAATACCATGTTAGAAACTAACCTACAGTATAAGAGGTGCGCAGAAAATATCAAGTTTGACGAAGAAAAATATGAAAAATCTCTGTTAATTCAAACCAATACAGTTTAATTCATAAACGATTTGCAACAAAATAAGAATCATTTAATTTTTTCTATTTATTTTATTCTTACAACATATTGCAATTAGATACACTTAGTGTTGGAACAATTAAAAAAGTCACTAATACACAGTTTACAATACCATTCACAGTACAATACAGAACACGTCTAAGGGGTTATATACCTACCCTTTTTTATCGAAAAAATCGAAAAACTTTTTATTGCGTTATCTGAAAGTAAAACTCCTTGAGAACATTGCCAGGCAATCTCTATGGCAGGTAGCTCTCAGCAGAAGATTCCTGAAAGAGAAAAACCAGATCCCCGGATTTGTTCACTCCTACCAACCCCTGCCCGATGATGTTTTGAAGATTATAAAGCCGATAAACGAAGACCTATCTAAAAATGAATTGATCGAAAGATGCCTCGGTGGATTCACGCAGAACAAAAAACGAGAACTACAACCAACTGACCTGGAAACTGATTCAGAAACATCTTCCAGGAGGTGCAGTACCTGTGGAAATTGCAGCTTACACATCAGCCCTCATTTTCAACGAGGGGTAAACATCAATATTGAAGATGCCTTGTGGCAGCAACTTCTTCTGTCACTCGTCCAGTTCCTCATTCGGAAGCTTTACCAGTACCAAGTCCTATGGATGTTTCGGACCAAGAACATGTTGAAACCGAGATAGAAGAATACATTTCAGAGTTGTCAGACATAGATGTACAATATTTGCTATCTTAAGAGGACACGCCTCAATTAATAAATCAATTGGAATTAAATGACCTAGTTCGAGATCTCAATTTATCAAAAAATCAGGAAGAAATATTAGGATCAAGACTGCAAGGATGGAAGTTGTTAGCTCCGGGTACGCGTATTTCTGTATATCGAAATCGCCAGAAAGAACTGTCACAGTATTTTTCAACCAAAGAAGGTCTTTCATTTTGCAAAAATATTGACGGTTTAATGCGAGAATTAGGTTACAAACACCAACCGGAAGAATGGCGTCTTTTTATAGATGCTTCTAAATTGAGTTTGAAAACTGTCCTTCTACATATAGGAAACATCTACCCCTCCATTGTTGGTCTTTCCGTGCACATGAAGGCAACATATGATAATATGACACGTCTCCTTGATAAAATCAATTACAAAACCTATAAATGGTGCATCAGTGCTGATCTCAAAGTAGTTGCAATTCTACTTGGTCTACAACTTGGATTCACAAAGTATTGCTGTTTCCTTTGTGAATGGGATAGTCGAGCGAGAAATTTGCACTATACTGTTAAGCAATGGCCAACCAGAATACAATATACTCCTGGAGAAAAGAACGTAGTCCATAATTCGTTGGTAGAGCCTCATAAAATAGTTTTACCACCATTACACATAAAATTAGGTCTGATGACGAATTTTGTCAATGCATTGGGCAAAGAAGGACCAGGATTTCGATACCTTAAACAAAAATTTCCTAATATATCTGAGGCAAAACTTAAAAAGAGGATTTTTATAGGTCCCCCGATTAATCTGTTACAACAGGATCGAGAATTTGACATACTCGTGAGCGATTTAGAAGGGACTGCTTGGGATGCATTTAAAAGTGTGACAAAGAATTTCTTAGGAAATAAAAAAATCTGAAAAATGTACTATTAAAAATTAGAACTTTGATTTAATAAAATTATTGCTGCATGTCTTTAAAAAAAATCCAAACTTTCCTTAATTTTTCGGCACAAAAAGGTATAGAACCCCTTAAACAAGCTGCATAAAATAAAATCTTAACACTAAGTTTAAACTTATCATACAACTGAGCTAAAAATGTTAACAGAACCAAAAACAAATCGAATAGGTTCGGCCTGAATACTTTGTAGCAAACAATTTATACAAAGGTTAAAGAGTACTGTATTATGTAACTATGTAAATGGATGCTAACTTAGCAGGGACCTGTTAAGGACAATTTAAAGTCTTCAAATTAACTAGAGCTTAGCTAGAATAGGGTCGATTAGCGATTTCCTTTCATGCATGCCGTTATGCTTGCGTAGATCTCCTCGTCTAGCAAAACCCTTATCGCACAGGTCGCACTTAAAAGGCTTTTCTCCTGTATGTGTTCTGATGTGCGAATTCAGGTTCTGTCTAAAAGCAAATAGTTTATTACACAGTTTGCATTTGTAATCCTTTTGTCCTGTGTGAGTTGCAGTATGAGAAACTAGATATTTTTGTGTTGCAAAACTTTTATCACAACGCTCGCATTTATAAGGCTTCTCTCCTGTATGCGTTCTTTTATGCATGATTAGACCTGGTTTGGAAGTGATACTCATATCACAGAGGTCGCATTTGTAAGGCTTTTCTCCTGTATGTGTCCTTCTATGTTTGATTAGAACTTGTTTGCTAGTTAAACGCGTATCACACAGATCACATTTGAAGGGCTTTTCTCCTGTATGTGTTCTGTTATGTCTAACGATGCCTGAAAGCTTAGAAAATTGCTTATCGCACAATTCGCATTTATAAGGCTTCTCTCCTGTATGCGTTCTCTTATGAACGATTAGACCATGTTTACTAGTAACGCGTTTATCACACACATCGCATTTATAAGGCTTTTCTCCTGTGTGTATCCTGCTGTGTCTGATTAGGTTCTTTTTGAGAGTAAAGCAGCTATCACAATGGATGCATTTGTAAGGCTTTACTCCTGTATGTATTATGCTGTGTTCAACTAGGTGTGCTCGATATGTAAACCGCTTGTGACACACCTCACATTTGTATGGTTTTTCTGGTGTTTGTTCGCTTTTAAGGTTTTCTTCAGTGTATTCGGTTTTGTGTTTCCCGCAAGAATGTTTCAATATTTCAGGTTTCCGCGAAAATGTCTCACTACACGAGTTACAACTGTAAATATTTTGTTCCTTGTCATAGGTATAGTTATTGAAGCCTGAGTGGTGGTGGACCTCCATTTTGTGCGCTTCAAGAAGTTCCTCGCTGTCGAAGAATTCACAACACAAATTACAAAAGCAAAACCAGAACTCTTTATCCTTTTGGTCCATCTCGGAATCCCTATCTTCGTTGGAAGATGTTTCCTCTTTAATTTGTTGTTGATGTAGTAGTGTTGTAGTTCGTGTTGATCGAGTGTTGGTCCTAAAAACGATACATATTAATATAGGTATGTATTCAAGGGAAGTATATGTAAGGAGTTACTCTATAGAGGATTATTTCATGTTAATTTTGTTGCTGAATCCTAACCGAGAAAATAAATTATTTATTACTTAATTATGTTGCTTTTTCATGGTTTATTTAAAAAAAAACAAATTTATCCACATATTCGATTAATATAAATAATTTATTGTCTATAATATAAACAAAATATAATTGCGTTAAACTAGATACCTCATAGAACAATTTTTGTCTTGTCTCCGGCATGTATGGAATACGGTAGATGTGCTCTCACACTGAAGCACCTGCTACGCTGATCACATTTGTGAGGGCTTTCTCCCGTGTGTGCAGTCTTATGTCGAAGTAGGCGTTCGCTCCGAGTGAATAAATCACAGTGGTCTGAAAGCAACACAACACACAGGGCAAGATGTGTATTGTGTTGCTTTGTGATAAATTAAGCGATCTTGTCTTGTTTAGTGTGAGTTAAGTTGTGAGAATGTAGGCATTGTTTCCTTGCAAAACGTTTACCACAGAGCAGAGCTCGTATTCAAAAGGGTGTTGTCCAGTATGAGTTCTATTATGCATCATCAGTTCTCCTTTCGTAGCAATGGGCTTATCACACAGTTATCACTCTTGTATGTATTTTTTTGTGTCTAATTAGGTTCTCTTTACGGCAAAAGTGGTTACCACACTGGTCGCATTTAAATTCCGAGTGATGGTTAACCTCTATTTTGTGAGCTTCAAGGAGTTTATTGCTGTCGAAGAATTCGCAGCACAAATTGTAGAAGTGAAACCAGATAATTTTATTCTTCTCCTCCATTTCCGGATCGCTGTCTTTGTTCGAAGACGTTTCCTTTTTAATTTCTCTCTGAAAAATAGCGTGTGATGCTTCTATTGTTCCTTGAGGCAGTTTAGGTTTATTTGATAGTATCTTCTTAAAAAAGGAAAGATATTAGTATAGGAGTCTACTGGATTCCTCCTTCACCCTTCTAGAACTAGTAACTCATTTTCAATTTTCTTCTCACCTGTATGAGTTCTAATATCAATAGAACTTCTCGCATTGTACTTTATTTAGAATCATCCATATTCAATTATTACATGTAAATTGCACTTTACTAAAGAAACTATAAACATAATAAAGCATCGTTTGCTTACTCTCTTAACTAAGAGAATCAAACGCAATATATTGTAACGACATTTAATTCAAAGTTAAAAAGAATAGTTAAACAGGTAATGACATTTAAATTGTAGAAATATGAAAAAAGTTAAGTTGGTAAAATTGTATATAACTAGATTTAAGTTGTCGACATGAATGACAGATCGGACTAAAATACGGACATCTAATCTAACTGACATTTTAATAAATTTACATTTTCAAAATTCATTCATCTGTGCCAATTTCTTAGTCTAAATCGACATTTTCATCCAAATAACAGACAGCTATGAACCACAAAAAAATACGTTCTTGGAAAAAATATTAAAAACAGACGCGTCCGAACCATTAACGCTACCAGACCTATGTCAAATTTCGTTCTGAAAAGTAAACAATAAATTAAAAATTCATCATTTCACACTTAAATTCCTAATATTTCCCTTATATGAGATTAAATTAATCGAAAACATCCAAATTCCAAAGGGATACGTCTCATTTCACATAAATATTTCGACGAAGAATTCCCAATTTAATTTCCGCGGCACCAGAAACCACGTCCGTCCCATTCCGAGGCAGAACCAGAGGAAATTTCCCACGCCGAAGGTTCGAACATCACTTCCAGGAAGAGTCCCAGACCGTACGCGATAAATCCAGAAAATCCCAATCCTGACAAACTTCCCTGACTGAGACAAACCCAACGCCCTTAACAGATAAGTGGTAGAAAAGAGTTAGTAACAAAACTTGATTCTTTAAATATAAAGAAGTTTGATTGTTTATTTTTTTAAGTCGATAACGACAAAAATCTAAAGCACAATTAGTCATAATTAATTAAGTAAGAAGAATAGGTTACTCACCAGAATTAAGAGAATCCTCCTATTCAATTTGTTATGAAAGAAATTTAACCTAAAAAAACGTTAAACAGAAAATTTTCTAATTAGTCGTAAGTAATCAGCATTTAATAGTTCTTACCTGTGAAAACACTAATTATTTAGTTATATCGTTATTGTATATGGTAAAATCACTGTGTTCAAGTTATTTTGCTGATAAAATGGTTACTTATTAGACACTAGATTAACCCATAAGGATCATAGTCGAGGAACTACAGTTTCAATAAAATTTTATAAAAGTTTACCAACACAAGTTTATACCTAGTTTAAGGCGCGAAATTTAAAAAATAAATTTGCATTTGTTAAAACCATAACCTGTCTTTCAATTGTGTGTATGAGGAAAAAGAGTCTAAGAACCTACCTGAACCCTGAGAAAAGAGTTTTGAAACCATAATTAACAAATAAATTCGCAATTGTCCGAGAAACGACCAGGACAATATATAACTGAAGATTTTAACGGGTCGATGGCCGCAGTGGTTAGGCGGCTGACTATTGTTGTGAGAGGACGATAGGCGCCGGGGTTCAATTCTCTGGAGGGACGGTGACATTTTTTCAGAGAGTTTAATCTCGGATCGACTTGCCATTCGCTGTTGGGAGCAAAGTGATTAGTAATAAAAGGCGATATGATGCTGTCACAAAGCCAATTAAACACAACATACACACACAAAAACTACACCGCGAGAGTTGCAGTGATAGCCAGACAAGCGATACAGTCGAGTCACTACAACTAAGCACCACCACATTAAAAAAAAAAGATACATCCTAAGTATTACACAGTCCTTATACAGGACATGCTTCCCCGTACTGCAATAAGCACCAACTTACTTATCCCAAACTGAACTACCCATGTCTTTATTGCATTGTACCCGTGATTCAAAATGCGATTGTCAAATCCATTCCTATGGATAGTGACGTTGGTATGTGCCCTGAGTCAGTGGCGGAGTTCAAGTAGATAAGTAAGAAGACCTGTCATGAATCATTGAACTCGCATTTTTACCGACTATAAATGAGTATGGATTGGTGTTTTCTTTCTTGTAAAAACTAAATATAATTATTATTATTAATATCTTTATTAAATTATGATTTCAAAAATAACTATTTTCGTGATATAAAAACCGTTTGAAAAATAGGAGGGATAAATAAAGGAAGAGTTCTACAACACGAACGCCAATGTCAACAAGTGTCAAGAAAATTGATTAAATCTCTGAAATTTGTATGTAAATAACTTCACTCATCGAAATGGTAATAACTATAGCAAAATATTTGCGGTAGACAGTTCTTGGTAAGCTTTATTATTATTACTTACCTAGTCGTAAAGTCAGTTAACTATGAGTTTCATAACTCTCAGCTTAATGCATACTTTGAAACACATTGTAACTGCTAACTATGACTTTAGCTTGCAATTAAGATTAACTACCAACGAGTTAACAGAAACAATTAAGCGCCGATTGAAAAAGGTGACCTTAGTGTTGTAGTTCCACCAAGCACAGAATAAATTTCTTAGACTCCTTCTTCTTGGAGGAGGACCGTTTGAAATCAACGATATACATAGGTACAACACACTACTAGAAAATGTTGTGTTGTGGCCTTGCCTGTATCCGAGTCCCTTTTTAAGGTAATTGGAAATGAAGAGAGCTTTAGGTATAACTTAATTTTATTTCAAAAAAAATTATTATAATGTACTCTCGTATGTGAGCAAAATCTAGGTATATACTTAAAACATTTGTAAATGCCTATGCTACACTTGTTATGATAGTTTTTAGAATTAATGTTGAGTTTTACTATGGACGTATTAGGCGTTTTTTGTGACGCAATTTTTACGAAATAGGTACCTTACATTCGTAAGACTTTTCACTTGCATGAATTTTACTGTGCCTGTTTAAGTTGTGTTTTAGAGTAAAGCTTTAATCAAACTCTTTACGTTTGTAAGGATTCCCGCCGTATGCCCCCTTCCGTGGTTGTGTAAGTTCTCTCTTCAAGCAAATTTTAGCACATACTTAAGCACCATTATTAACACTTCTCGCCTGTATGAGTTCTATTGTGAATGCGTAAGCTATGACTATGAGAAAATCGCTTTCCGCATAATCCTCAAGTTTCTCCTAGTAGATAATCTTTTACCACACGCTTCGCATTCGTAAGGCTTCTCAGCTATATGAATTCTACAGTGAATCGCCCGTATGAATTTTACTGTGTTTGTTTAATTTTCCTTTCTGAGAAAAGCTCGTGCCACATACTTTACATTCGTAAGGCTTCTCACCTGTATGAGTTCTACTGTGAATCTTCAGCTCGCGTTCCGTAGAAAATCGCTTTCCGCATACTTCACATTCGTAAGGCTTCTCCCCTGTATGAATTCTAACGTGACAACGTAAGTCGCCAGTCCTAGAAAATCGCTTTCCGCATACTTTACATTCGTAAGGCTTCTCCCCTGTATGAATTCTAACGTGACAACGTAAGTCGCCAGTCCTAGAAAATCGCTTTCCGCATACTTTACATTCGTAAGGCTTCTCGCCTGTATGAATTTTACTGTGTCTCTTTAAGCTTACGTTCTGAGAAAATCTCATGTCACATACTTTACATTCGTAAGGCTTCTCATCTGTATGAGTTCTACTGTGAATCTTCAGCTGGCGTTCCATACAAAATCGCTTTCCGCATACTTCACATTCGTAAGGCTTCTCGCCTGTATGAGTTCTCACGTGACAACGTAGGTCGAAATTCCTAGAAAATCTTTTGCTACAAATTTTACATTCGTAAGGCTTCTCGCCTGTATGAGTTCTCATGTGACAATGTAGGTCGTAATTCCTAGAAAATCTTCTGCTACAAATTTTACATTCGTAAGGCTTCTCACCCGTATGAGTTCTTCTATGATCGATTAAGTGTGAATTTCTAGAAAACCTTTTATCACATACTATACATTCGTAGCGCTTCTGACTTGTATGAATTTTGATGTGCCTCTCTAAGTTGTCCTTTCGAGCAAAGCTATTATCACATACATTACACTTGTAAGGTTTCTCATTTGTATGTTGCCGTACGTGCCCAATAAGTTCCAGCTCGTGTATAAAACCTTTACCGCAAACCCTGCAATTCATAAATATTTTATCAGTTTTGGTGCGTTGCCCTGTCATAGGACCATCCTTAATATCTAAGTTTTCATCATCTTCTTCATACTCATTGCTTTCGGTCATATGAACTCTTTTATGTTGCAGAAGATTACATTTTTTAGAAAAGGTCTTAACACAATGACTACATTTAAATACCGGATGCTCGAGGTGAATCGATATGTGAGAAGTGAGGTCCGCTATATTGGTAAACGATGCATTACAAAGTTCGCAACGGAAAGACTTTGGGTTGGAATGGACTCCCTCCTGTGTTACGATTCCAGATCGCTGAGTAAATATTTTCTGGCCATATTTGGATTTGTTCGACATACTACCTACACAGCTCTTGGTGTGAGTAGTTAGCCCGGACTTTGTATTAAATCTTTTATCACATATTTTACAGCAACAGCGATCGTCATCCGTCTTGTTTTCATGGACTCCTACGTGATTACTTAATGTCTCACGCGAACTGCAAATCTTCCTGCAGATAGGGCATTGATTCTCCAACAAATCTATCTTAATTGTTGGCGAATGGCTATACTCTTGATGTATAAGTAAATCACTGGCGCAGCGGTACGTTTTTTGACATATAATGCACGACACGAAATTCAGTCGCTTCACCTGTGCAACATGTTCACCCAAACATTCGGTATTCTCAATTTGATTCTCGTGTAACGTGGAATTGGATAGTTCTTGGTTAGTATGAACCTCCATTTTATGCGCTTCAAGCAGTTCCTTTGTATCGAAGAATTCACGACACGCATTGCAGAAATAAAACCAGAACGATGTATCGTCATCTTCTACTTCTGAATCACTATCTTTGATCGAATCTATTTCTCCTGCTCCTGGGGATAGAGCCAAATACCTGAAAATGCTAAGTATTAGTTCCTCTATCACTTTGACGCTTTCTGATATTTAGATAAGTATATGTTTTTTAGAAATAAGGTAGGTATACATAACTGGAATGTTTCGTCATATAATGTTGTATAAAACAAGAAACGAGATCTCTATTTAAATATGTACTAATTGGTACGTATGAGACTAGGATACTAACTACATCTGTACTACAAAATGAAAATAAGCACCAACTTAATTATTTCAAACAGAACTACCCATGTTTTTATTGCATTGTACCAGTGATTCAAAATGATTGTTAAATCCGGTCCTATAGATAGTGACGGGGTGTTGATATGTGCCCCGTGTTTCTTATGAAGGTTTGAACTGAGTGGTGGAGCACAAATAAGTAAAAAAACACGTGGCATGAATCATTAAACTCGCAATTTTACCGTCGATAGATGATTATGGTTTCGTGTTTTATGCTGTAAAAATGAAATATAATTATTATAACTGATATATTTATTAAATTATGATTTCAAAAATACCTTTTTTGGTGATATAAAATGTAAATAAAAGCGGTTTGAAAACATAGTAGGATAAACAAAGGAAGAGTTCTACAACACGAACGCCAATGTCAACATGTGTCAAGAAAATTGATTTAATGTGTGATATTTGTATGTAGATAACTTCACTCATCAAAATGGTGATAAATATAGACAAATATTTGCGACAGACAGTTTCTTTTTCTTACAACAATCATTGTGACTCACCCGTTACTAGCGAAAGAATCCTAAGACTGCTTTGCCTGGTACGCTTTGCCTCCAAAACAAGTCCTTCATACCGACCTAATCACTGCAAAGTCAACGACGGGGAGGTACATGCACTCATACGTTCTCCCGCTATACCTAACAGAGAAGTGTATCAATAGGGTTAGATTGATCAGTATTATTAAAGAAAGCAAGTGTGCAGCTTGATAAGTCTCTATTAAATATTTCTGTAAAAATGCGGCGTTACACTGTGGAGGAAAGAACTGAGATTATGCGGTGGTATCACGCTGGCAATTCTTTCCAAAAGGTATGCGACATGTTTGCAGCTAAATATCCCAACAGACCTATTCCTAATAAAGTCACTGTTATTAAATTAAAAAAGAAAATTGATAGCATTGGTTCTGTACAAAACATAAAAACGTCATTTCCAACTCGCAGAATTCCTCTCGATACGTCCGTTTTGGTATGTGCTGCAGTTGAAATGAATTCTAATCTGTCATCTGGTTTTACATATTAGTAATGATCTTGCTATATATGGTTCTTCCGTTCAGGGAATTTTTAAAGCAAACGGTTATCATAACTATAACTATTCTACACACCAAGAACTATCGCGATGCGTTTAAGCGTATGGAATTTTGTGAAAGATTAAGCGACCTAATAAATCGGGATGATAATTTGGTGAAGAATATCCTTTTTACTGACGAGTCTTCTTTTCCGCTGGTTAGAAGTCACAATTCATTCGTGACAACATACCTACTAGTCCAAGGAAAATGAACACAGGTATTTAAGGTCATCTAGCCAGCAACAGGACAAAATAAATGTTTGGGCAGTTTTGTTAAACAATCATATTAATGGGCCCTCTTTATCACTGGAAATTTGAAGGCAAATACATATTTAGAATTACTCAACACCCACATTCTTCGTACTGTGCTGCAACTTCCCGACATAGATATGCAGAATATTTACTTCCAGCCAGATGGTTGGCCCGCTCATAATGCAGTGGTTGTACGAAATTATTTAAGTGAGCAATTTCATGATCGATGGATCGGAACTCATTCTGACAATATTAAATGACCACCACGTTCACCCGATTTACCCCCCCCCTCGATTTCCTTGGCGGGGGTATTTAAAAGAATCAATCTAATGGCAACATTGTTCATATTTCTAACATTAGCCCAGAAGTATTAGAGAATGTCAGGCTAAATTTTTACCATAGATTGGGATATTGCTTAGCAAAGAATGGGGACATATTTGAACCTTTTATTTAAGAAACTCAAGTTTATTTCATTCACGAGTATTATTAACCATTATTTTAATTTAGTTTTTTAATTTATTTGCCAAGAATTAGTTATTCTTTGTCTTTCATTAAATTTATTATTTCTTTATGAAAGTTTTGCCCTTTATTCATTAGAATTACTTTTAGTTTCTTATTTTGAAAATTTATTTGCCTCCGTATAGACGAAGCGGGTAGCATACAAGGCAGGCCGTGCTTACTTGCCGCTCGACATGCGATAGGTTTCACGGTTTTTTTTAAATGTGTGGTGGGTGCTTAGTTGCAGTGACTCCGTAAGCTGTATTACTTGTCTGGCTATCACTGCAATTCTTGCGGTGTAGTTTGGTGTGTGTAAGTTGTGTTTAAATGGCTTTGTGACAGCATCATATCGCCTTTTATGATGCCGCGCTGTTATTCACTTTGCTCCCAACAGTGAATGACAAGTCGATCCGGGATTAAACTCTCTGAAAAAATGTCACCGTCCCTCCAGAGAATTGAACCCCGGCGCCTATCGTTCTCTCACAACGATAGTCAGCCGCCTAACCACTGCGGCCATCGACCCGTTTAGTTAGAATTGGTTATAGCGAATGTAGGGGAATATGGCAAAAGAAAGAATGAGCGGGGGAATCACATGCGTGTTATGACCGTTGACTTTGCAGAGATTTAGCCTGTATATAATTTCTGTACAAATGATAAGATATTAAATTTTATTATGACGTGCAGAAAAAGTTCAAATGACGTAGGCGCAATTTTTAACGCTTTTTTTGTGTGCTACTAAATGTGTTGCAAGCTAAAGCTCTTGTCACACAAATCTCATTCGAAAATTTTGAGAAAATCACGGACTTTCTCGATGCTCTCTGCGGCGTAATCACGACATGGGGGTCGTCAATGATATCTTCACGAACAGTTTTAAAGCGCGTATATCACTCATGAACTCTGCCACGGGATAAACAACTGTTTACTCTGAGACAGACTGTGGATACTGCATATCTTGCTTTTTTATTTCCGTTTTAAAAGCTCCGTATTTATTTTTCAGATCTTCATATACATGGGGCTGCAATAAAATACATTAATGTAAAAGCTTATTTATAATACATCTGTAAACATTACTGGTTCAGTTGTATGTACATGCATTAAACTTATTTTCAATAGTTTTCCAACAAACTTTTTTTTTCTAACCTCGTGGTAGCGTCGGATTTTTTACATTCTATTATTGTTTTATAGTTGTTCGTTAACTTTATTAATCGTGTCCTGTCATCGGAACTAAAACTTGCAGTTCTTTTTTTAATATCCGTTTTCTATGCGGCAGTAACAATGGTAGCATATATAGGTGATTAATGGGTAATATATAACGATATTGAATAAGGAAGCACGAAAATTTTATACAATGAAAAATGTGCATCGGTTAATACAAAGCACGATCTTGGCTTATATTTTGTCTCCTAAGGACACACTTAATTATAATTAACGACGAATTGTTACTAGATTTTACAACTGCTATGATTCGCGAATTAATAACACGAATTTACCATTCCAGATGGTTGTGAATACGACACATACACATAATTACTGTTCTTTCATTATTACCTTATTACCTACCTGATCGTAAAGTCAGTTAACTATAAGTTTCATAACTCTCAGCTTAATGCAGATTGAAACACATTGTAACTGCTAACTATGACTTTAGCTTGAAATTAGAATTAACTACCAGCCAGTTAACAGAAACAATTAACCGCCGATTGAAAAAGGCGACCTTAGTGTTGTAGTTCCACCAACCACAGAATAAATTTCTTAGACTCCTTCTTCTTGGAGGAGGACCGTTTGAAATCAACGATATACATAGGTACAACACACTATTAGAAAATGTTGTGTTGTGGCTCCGCCTGTATCCGAGTCTCTATTTGAGGTAATTGGAATTGAAGAGAGCTTTAGATACAACTTAATTTTATTTCAAAAAAAATTATTATCATGTACTCTCGTATGTGAGCAAAATCTAGGTATATACTTAAAATATTTGTAAATGCCTATGCTACACTTGTTATGATAGTTTTTAGAATTAATGTTGAGTTTTACTATGGACGTATTAGGCGTTTTTTGTGACGCAATCTTTTACGAAATACCTTACATTCGTAAGACTTCTCACTTGCATGAATTTTACTGCGCCTGTTTAAGTTGTGTTTTAGAGTAAAGCTTTGATCAAACTCTTTACGTTTGTAAGGTTTCTCGCCGTATGCCTCCTTCCGTGGTTGTGTAAGTTCTCTCTTCAAGCTAATTTTAGCACATACTTAACATTAATAACACTTCTCGCCTATATGAGTTCTACTGTGAATGCGTAAGCTATGACTATGAGAAAATCGCTTTCCGCATAATCCTCAAGTTTGTCCTAGTAGATAACCTTTTACCACACGCTTCGCATTCGTAAGGCTTCTCAGCTGTATGAATTCTACAGTGAATCGCCCGTATGAATTTTACTGTGGTTGTTTAAGTTTCCTTTCTGAGAAAAGCTCGTGCCACATACTTTACATTCGTAAGGCTTCTCACCTGTATGAGTTCTACTGTGAATCTTCAGCTCGCGTTCCGTAGAAAATCGCTTTCCGCATACTTCACATTCGTAAGGCTTCTCCCCTGTATGAATTCTAACGTGACGACGTAAGCCGCTAGTCCTAGGAAATCGCCTTCCGCATACTTTACATTCGTAAGGCTTCTCGCCTGTATGAATTTTACTGTGTCTCTTTAAGTTTCCTTTCTGAGAAAAGCTCGTGCCACATACTTTACATTCGTAAGGCTTCTCACCTGTATGAGTTCTACTGTGAATCTTCAGGTCGCGTTTCGTAGAAAATCGGTTTCCGCATACTTCACATTCGTAAGGCTTCTCCCCTGTATGAGTTCTCACGTGACAACGTAGGTGGCAATTCCTAAAAAATCTTTTGCTACAAATTTTACATTCGTAAGGCTTCTCGCCTGTATGAGTTCTAACGTGACAACCTAAGTCGAAATTCCTATAAAATCTTTTGCTACAAATTTTACATTCGTAAGGCTTCTTGCCCGTATGCGTTTTAATGTGCTGACGTAAGCTTTGTTTCAGAGAAAATCGCTGTCCACATACTTTACATTCGTAAGGCTTCTCGCCTGTATGAGTTCTAACGTGACAATGTAAGTCGCAATTCCTATAAAATCTTTTGCTACAAATTTTACATTCGTAAGGCTTCTTGCCCGTATGCGTTTTAATGTGATGACGTAAGCTTTGGCTCAGAGAAAATCGCTTTCCACATACTTTACATTCGTAAGGCTTCTCACCCGTATGAGTTCTTCTATGACCGATTAAGTCTGAATTCCTAGAAAACCTTTTACCACATACTATACATTCGTAGCGCTTCTGACTTGTATGAATTTTGCTGTGCCTCTCTAAGTTGTCCTTTCGAGCAAAGCTATTATCACATACATTACACTTGTAAGGTTTCTCATTTGTATGTTGCCGTACGTGCCCAATAAGTTCCAGCTCGTGTATAAAACCTTTACCGCAAACCCTGCAATTCATAAATATTTTATCAGTTTTGGTGCGTTGCCCTGTCATAGGACCATCCTTAATATCTAAGTTTTCATCATCTTCTTCATACTCATTGCTTTCGGTCATATGAACTCTTTTATGTTGCAGAAGATTACATTTTTTAGAAAAGGTCTTAACACAATGACTACATTTAAATACCGGATGCTCGAGGTGAATCGATATGTGAGAAGTGAGGTCCGCTATATTGGTAAACGATGCATTACAAAGTTCGCAACGGAAAGACTTTGCGTTGGAATGGACTCCCTCCTGTGTTACGACTCCAGATCGCTGAGTAAATATTTTCTGGCAATATTTGGATTTGTTCGACATACTACCTACACAGCTCTTGGTGTGAGTAATTAGTTCGGATTTTGTATTAAAACTTTTATCACATATTTTACAGCAATAGCGATCGTCGTCCGTCCTGTTGTCGTGGACTCTTATATGGCTACTTAATGCCTGACGCGTACTGCAAATCTTCCTGCAGATAGGGCATTGATTCTCCAACAAATCTATCTTAATTGTCGGCGAATGGCTATACTCTTGATGTATAAGTAAATCACTGGCGCAGCGGTACGTTTTTTTACATATAATGCACGACACGAAATTCAGTCGCTTCACCTGTGCAACATGTTCACCCAAACATTCGGTATTCTCAATTTGATTCTCGTGTAACGTGGAATTGGATAGTTCTTGGTTAGGATGAACCTCCAATTTATGCGCCTCAAACAGTTCCTTTGTATCGAAGAATTCACGACACGCATTGCAGAAATAAAACCAGAACGATGTATCGTCATCTTCTACTTCTGAATCACTGTCTTTGATCGAACCTATTTCTCCTGCTTCTGGTGACGCAGCCAAGTACCTGAAAATGCTAAGTCTTAGTTCCTCTATCATTTTAATACTGTATGATATATAGATATTCGTTTTTGTAGAAATAAGGTATGCATAACTGGTAGAATGTACTTTCATATAATGTTGTATAAAACAAGAAACCACATGGCTGCTCTTCGGTTCTCGGGTTCTCTGCCGTGTAGAAAGGTTGTGGTACTTGACGTTTCGATCATCTTGTCGTGATCTTCTTCAGAAGTGAATTGCACATTACTGAAGAAGCTGTAAACATGATGAAGCACCGTTTGCGCACAATCTTATCTAATAGAACCAATCGCAAAATATATAGCTTAGAGGGTATCCTACCCCTGAGTGGAAATAAGCACCAACTTAATAATCCAAAACAGAACTACCTATGTCGTTATTCCATTGTATTGCCGAAACAAAAACGTCAGAGTACGGCAAGAAAATTGCGCTTTCGGAAGAGCAAAATAATGAGAATGGAATAAAATAACTGGGGTGGTATTATAAAGGAAACACAAAAAAATATATTTAAAACTAAAACTGATTCTCGAAGTGGACACGCTGTAAAAGCCAGCCAGTACAACTATATAGCTGACTTTGACAATTGGAATTACTTTTAAAACCAAGTAGGCTGTATTTAAAAATCAATTATGTGGATATGTTGGCTGACCTATACAGTCTGTCCACGTAGATGATATTTTCTACATAAATAGCCCCGGTGAAGGAGCACTTGGTACTAATACACCATGTAGCCCTTTGTTGCGAGCACTCATGCCGTGGATACTCTTAAGGCAGCTACCACACGCCTCACATTTGTAGGGTTTCACTCCTGTATATGTTGTCATGTGAGAGCTTAGACTAGTGTAGTACTAAAGCTCCTATTACACAAATTGCATTTCTGAGACTTTTCTCATGTATGTGTTCTCATGTGTAGAATTAGGTGTTGTCAGCAAATAAAGCGCCTAGGACACTCCTCGTATCTGTAAACTTTTCTCCTATATGTGCTCTCCTATGATCGATCAGAACACTTTTTCGCGGAAAGCACTTTTCACACAGATCACATTTATAAGGCTTTTCTCCAGTATGTGTTTCGATGTGTGCAACTAAATCTTGTCGTCTAATAAAGCTCCTACCACACATTTTGCATCTGTGAGGCTGTTCATCCGATTTCTCATGATTTTTCTGAGGTGTATTTTTGGGATAGACTTGATTATGAATTAGAGCATCCTTTCTCCCATCATCATATGTTCTCATTAAGTTCAGAGTGGACCTCAATTTTGTGCGTTTCGAGGAGTTGTTTGTTGCCGAAAAATTCGCAACATACATTACAAAAATAAAACCAGAACACTTTATCATTCGCTTCCATTTTCGAATCGCTATTCTCACTCGATGACATATCCTCTTTAATTTCTTGGTCAAGTTTTGCAGCACGTTTTTATAGAGTCTTGTTCCTAAAACTAAAGCATATTAGAAAACATAGTAGTCAGACAGAAACAGCAATATCATCAGTTGTGAGTGTAATAGTAGTATAGTAATAAAACATGCAAGTAAAGAGATTGCCTATTCTATTTTAACTGATTTGCATCTCTATTTGCAGAACAGAGTTCTCGCCAATTGCTGCTTTTAAAAAATTCGTATTCGTATTCGGCTGACAATTTTTTTTCACATTTTAATGAGTTATATTTTATTTATAGCGCCGCTGTTGTAACCGTGTTACACCTGTAGACAGGCGCCTCAACTTAGAGAGGACTGACGTCGGGCCACTACAATGCACTAAACAGAGATCCTGCTAGAAAGATTGAGAAATTCGAGGAATTCGGGAACCCATCAAGGAGTCGTCCATTCCCGAAAAAGAACAAAGACAGCTTCGAAGAGTAGGGTAGCGCGACCATACGAATCGGTAAGATATGTTGCCAGACAAATCCAGCAGTACACCGGACTAACGACAACCTACGTGAAGAACTCTGAGAATTATATGGAAACAAACAGTACGACACATCGGATGACGATATCTTAGATAGTTTCGACGATGAATCTGTCTTCACCAACGTTTCAATTGACTAAACACTAGAAGACCAAAGAAGAACAGAAGAACACTAGAGAGCTCTAATAACATATTTAATATCAATATTTTAAACCCAGTAAATCTACTGAAACTAAGTGGTTATAGCTTCAGAAAGATATCTATTTAGAGCGGCAGCTTTATGGCTTTTGATGGATTGACTGAATCTATCAAAAGCTATAAATGTATAGTATTAAATATATTATAATACATTTAATGGACGTACATTTTTTTTCCAGGCACAGTTTTGATTGAGCTGAAACCTTGCGGAAGATTTCTTTGCATGGATTTGTTGGCAATAGGTGTAAGTGCAGCTGCACAAATCGCATTGTTACGACAGTTCTTCTTGTCAATGGCAGGTGTAAAGTCTTGTTTTTGCTTTTCTATGTTTGACTAGGGCAGCTCGTCTAATAAACCAAATTCACATCTTCTCTCATCTCTACCTTCTTGCAGCAATTACGGTTGATTTGTAAGAAAAGCGGTTATTACCATCATCATATTTGAGTAGAAGCTGTAGCTAAAGCGAGTAGTTCTAAAAATCACCCACAAACTATGAGGTAATAGAGACCTTAAGATAAATTTCACTCTCAAGACTTTCTTTTTCTAAAAATATCCCCGTTCAAAAACGGCCAGAAATGCCACAATATAAAAACCAAACAATGCCTGTTACAGGCGTTCATGGTATATTGTCGGAAATCACGCCGCGAACGAGTGCAATGAACATAGATCAAACATTGGAACCGGATGACGTGATTTCGATCTCTCGGATCTCGTTTTCTATTTTAAAAGGACCACCACTCAAATTATAAATTCCTCATATATAACTCGAATAAGTTCCTTACAAAATAAAACATACGAAATGCTTTTAAAGTTTTACATTTATTTATTTAGTTTTAAGGAAAATCGTATCATCAATTTTTATTTTTTAGTATTGTACATTTAGTTTTTGAATTTCTTTTCGAGTTAGCGATTCTCCAGATGCAAGACCTAACTTTATCGCAACTCGCTCCTCATCCTTAATCGTATAATACCTGGGATAATGTACTAATTCCAACTTCATACCCTCCAGTAAGTCGGTACAGTTCTAGTTCCAACGACTTACAGCTTGTCACTGTCCCTAGATGTCTCGATCTTCTAAGCAGTTAATGGTGATGCCGTATATGGTTTACTATCACGTAACAAAATTGTGAATTATTTTTCTATTAGAAATAGGTAACAGGTTGATTAATGTTAAAAACAACACTTTCTTGCCTAATGCAAAACATTTCTTTTTAGGAGTCCAATCTATCTGGACTAATTTCTTTACTTAACATGGCAATTATGAAAAAAAATTTTTTCTGAATTTAACGACATTGCACTATTTACGACTTAGTCTTGTAACTGCACCTACTACAAAATATATTTTGTTGCATTCCCTCTTCTTAGATGAAGGGCCATTTGAAACAAGCAGTAGGTATACAACACCCTATTACAAAATGTTGTGTTATGGCACGACCTGAATCCGAGCCACTTTTTGAGGTTATCGGAAATGAATAGATAGATAGTTTATTTGTCCGTTAAATACACATTTATGGACCCGTCAAAGGTATTAGTACAGATGTATCTAATAGTAGTACGTACAGAAATACAACAAAACAAAATACATAATAGGGAAGCAAAGAGAGGAGATTTAAAACACATTAGAGTTTGCAAGCTGACGATTTCCAATGCCTGATTTCAGTGTAAAAATCATTTATATTATAGAGGCACATGTTTATTAATATTGTTTTAATAGATTTTTTAAACTTCAACATCGGCAGAGCAACCAGGTCCCGAGGCAGAGCATTAAAGAAGTTCGATTCCCATAGATCGTGATCTATTTATTCGGTGGCGTTCTGGTACGATATTATTTTTTGTTCTAGTGTCGTGATTGTGCAGGTCCCGGTGGCAGGGCATCTCGCCAACACGGTTCTTTATATACAACAAATTTTCATAAACGACGGTTGAAAACAATGACATTATGCCCAACCGGCGAAAAATTGGCACACAGTGCTCGTCAAAGCTTACAGCTACAATACTACGTACAGCTGCTTTCTGTATGCGAAAAACCCTCTGTAACTGGGTAAAAGAGGCATTCCCCCACGCTAGTATTCCATAACTAAGTACGGAGTGAAATAATCCAAAATATGCTCTAAGGGCCGCGTCCCCATTAATCAATGCCGCTGTTCTCCTAATAGCAAACACTGCGCTATTAAGCCTACCGCAGAGATCTTCAACTTGAGGAATCCACGAGAGATGGGCATCGAAATAGATTCCCAAGAATTTTACTCTGCTACACCCCGTATCACTTTTAAGTGAAAATATGCATTCCTCGGTCTTTGCTTTATTCATATATAAATCGCAAGAGTTAAACCAGATTTCTGCATGACAGACAACCTGGTTAATTATATTTTTATTCGTGGACTTACCATCGTGCGATTGAAATGTAAAATTTGTATCATCAGCATACATGGTTGTGCACAGAGACCTGCTGAAAGTATTCATATGGCACGGCAGATCATTTACGTACATTATAAACAAAAATGGCCCCAAAATAGAGCCTTGCGGGACTCCACGTTTTGTTTGAAGTGGTGTACTCTTTACGTGATTTAGGTGCACAATCTGTGTTCTGTCTGAGAGATATGAACGCACAAGTTTGTTGGTGATTCCCCTGAACCCATAGAGTTGTAGCTTTTCCAACAGAATTTCGTGGTTAACACAATCGAAAGCCTTGGAGAGATCTGTAAATACACCCACACAAGACTCTCTATTTTCAAAAGCCTCCTGAATGGAATCTATTAACGTCATAATTGCGTCAGAAGTTTTTTTACCACGCCTAAATCCAAACCGACTATTACCGAGAATATTGTGTTTTTCAACATAATCTGTAAACTGTTTTAAAATTACATATTCTATAATTTTGGAAATACTTGGCAATATATGAATTTGACGGTAATTTTCTGGCAAGGCTGGGTGTCCAGATTTATAGATAGGTATAACTTTAGCTAATTTAAACACATTGGGGAAACATCCGTTCATGAAGCAAGCGTTAATAATCTCAACTAGTGGCTCAACAATACCGGATGCACAATTTTTAATAAGATTTGTAGAAATTTCGTAGATATCTAAGGTTTTCTTATTTTTTAGATTTTTTATGCAACAACGTACATCCGATGCCGTGATTGGTCTAAGAAACATTGACTGTTCATGATTATTAATATCAACGCTAACTTTCCTACCACGTGGAATTCTTTTCACTACCTCGTCCGCGTGATTTACAAAAAAGCAATTCAACTCATCAGCCCCGACAGCTGGCATAGCTGATGTCTTGGTTCGCCCGGTTTCGCTGTTAATGACACCCCATATCGCTATAGAAACTTTTAGTATAATTTAGTTTTATTAAAAGAAAATTATTATAATTTACACTCCTATACGGGGAAAATCAAGAACCAGATTCTATATTCTACACTGTCGAACTTTTTTTTAAACCACAATATAGCAACTGCAGATTTTTTTCTCACTGAAGATTTAGGTTATCCTATCAACTAGTAATGACACCTAATACAGTATATTTTAATTTCCGGATATCATGTTTTGCATCATCGAATAGCTGGAATGGTTTCAAGTAGATTGTTTTTCATGAAGGGTCAAATGTCATATATTGTATGTAGTACATTTATTTACCGCTTACTTTTGTATCTGTCATTCAGATATCTCTAATATACATCATACGGCTGTTAAAATATGTATAGGTGCCTATGCTACACTTCTTATGATAGTTATCAGAATTAATGTAGAGGTTTACAATAAACACATAAAGCGCTTTTCTGCTACAGTTTCTTACCACATACTTTATAGTCGTAGGGCTTCTCACCTGTATGAGACCTAATGTGAAAACGTAACGCGGGATTACTAGTAAATTTTTTACCGCATACTTTACATTCGTAAGGCTTCTCACCTGTATGAATTCTACTGTGCATGGATAAGTTCGATTTCCCAGAAAACTTTTTATCGCATACTTTACATTCGTAAGGTTTCTCACCCGTATGAGTTCTTATATGACACTTTAACTTCGTGCTTGTAGGAAATGCTTTACCACACGCTTCACATTCGAAAGGCTTCTCACCTGTATGAATTCTACAGTGATTGGATAAGGCCGATTTGTCAGAAAATCTTTTAACACACATATCACATTGGTAAGGCTTCTCTCCTGTATGAATCCTACAATGAATCGTCAGATTGTATTTCATAAAGAATCTCTTGCCACATACTTTACATTCGTAAGCTTTTTCACCTGTATGAATTCTACAGTGATTGGAAAAAGTCGATTTCTTAGAAAATCTTTTACCACACACTTCACATTGGTAAGGCTTCTCTCCTGTATGACTTTTACAGTGACTCGTCAGATTACGTTTCTGAGAAAATCTCTTGCCACATACTTTACATTCGTAAGGCTTCTCTCCTGTATGAATTCTACAGTGATTGGATAAGGTCGATTTGTTAGAAAATCTTTTACCACACACTTCACATTGGTAAGGCTTCTCTCGTCCATGAACTCTATAGTGAGTCGTCAGATCGTGTTTCTGAGAAAATCTCTTGCCACAAACTTTACATTCGTAAGACTTCTCACCTGTATGAGTTCTCCTATGGCTCCTTAAGTTTGCGTTTGTAGTAAACCTTTTACAACACGTTTCACATTCGTAAGGCTTCTCACCTGTATGAACTCTACAGTGAATAATCAGATCGCGTTTCTGATAAAATCGTTTGCCACATACTTTACATTCGCAAGGCTTCTCACCTGTATGCGTTCTCCTATGGGTCCTTAAGTTTGTTTTTGAAGCAAACCTTCTACAACACGTTTCACATTGATAAGGCTTTTCACCTGTATGAACTCTACAGTGAATAGTCAGATCGCGTTTCTGATAAAATCTCTTGCCACATACTTTACATTCGTAAGGCTTCTCACCTGTATGAACCTTACAGTGAACCGTCAGACGGCGTTTCTGAGAAAATCTCTTACCACATACTTTACATTCGTAAGGCTTCTCACCTGTATGAGTTTCTCTATGGCTTCTTAAGTTTGCGCTTGTAGAAAACCTTTTATAGCACGTTTCACATTCGTAAGGCTTCTCACCAGTATGAATTCTACTGTGGCTGCCTAAATATGAACTTCGAGAGAATCTCTTGCCACATACTTTACATTCGTAGCGCTTCTGGCTTGTATGAATTTTGCTGTGAATCTCTAAGTTGTCCTTTCGAGCAAAGCTATTATCACATACACTACATTTGTAAGATTCCTGATTTGTATGTTGTCGTACGTGCCTAATAAGTTCCAACTCGTGTATAAAACATTTACCGCAAACCTTGCATTTCATAAATATTTTATCAGTTCTGGTGTGTTGCCCTGTCATAGGAGCATCCTTAACAACTAAGCTTTCATCATCTTCTTCATTTATATTGCTTTCGGTCATATGAACTGTTTCATGTTGCAGAAGACTACATCTTTGAGAAAAAGTCTTAACACAATGAGCGCATTTAAATACTGGATACTCTGTGTGAACCGAGATGTGAGAGGTTAGATCCGCTATATTGGTAAACGATGCATCACAAAGTTCGCAACGGAAAGACTTTGCGTTGGAATGGACTCGCTCCTGTGTTACGACTCCAGATCGCTGAGTAAATATTTTCTGGCAATATTTGGATTTGTTCGACATATCACCTATACAGCTCTTGGTGTGAGTAGTTAGCTCGGACTTTGTATTAAAACTTTTATCACATATTTTACAGCAATAGCGATCGTCGTCCGTCCTGTTGTCGTGGACTTTTACATGGCTACTTAATGCCTGACGCGTACTGCAAATCTTCCTGCAGATAGGGCATTGATTCTCCAACAAATCTATCTTAATTGTCGGTGAATGGCTATACTCTTGATGTATAAGTAAATCACTGGTACAGCGGTACGTTTTTTGACATATAATGCACGACACGAAATTCAGTCCCTTCACCTGTGCAACATGTTCACCCAAACATTCGGTATTCTCAATTTGATTCTCGTGTAACGTGGAATTGGATAGTTCTTGGTTAGGATGAACCTCCAATTTATGCGCCTCAAACAGTTCCTTTGTATCGTAGAATTCACGACACGCATTGCAAAAATAAAACCAGAACAATGTATCGTCATCTTCTACTTCTGAATCACTATCTTTGATCGAACCTATTTCTCCTGCTTCTGGTGATGCAGCCAAGTACCTGAAAATGCTAAGTATTAATACCTCTATCATTTTGATGCTGTATGATATACATATATTATGATTCGTTTTTTTTTTTTAGAAATAAGGTACGCATAACTGGTAGAATGTATTTTTATATAATGTTGTATAAAACAGGAAACTACATGTCTACGTAAATATGTATCGTATGGAGACTTTTTTTTCGCAAAATTTGATCTTGAATAATATTTTAGAATAGTTTCAACAAGAAACACTTAACATTAGTATGCAAACAAGTTAAAATATACTTACAAAACAACAATCTATCTGTATTCTGGGTTAGATTTGGAAATTTTTGGAAAGCTAAGATTTTTTTGGGGCCTATAAAGCGTACGAGTTGTATTGTGAATGCCAACTTGCGTATTTCCTAGTAAATCGTCTATCCCACAGTTTGCATTGTTTATCATTCTACAAATATCAATAAAACTTCTGGCATTGTACTTTATTTAGAATCATTCATATTCAATTATTACATATAAATTGCACATTACTGAAGAAACTATAAGCATAATGAAGCACTACTATACTATTAATAAAAAAATAATCAACAGCGTAGAAACTAATATATTGATTATAATTTTCGTACAATTGAATAACACGGAACGTACAATATGTACCTATATAACCTTACTGTCTACTTGTTAAATAGCTTATATAATATAATATAATACTCTACAGATATTGGCACAAACATACGTTTAAGATCCCATGTATGCTAGTAAAGGCGTGCGGACTTCTCTCACTGATACTGAGTGAAGCATATCAAATCTTTAAAAATTCATCTGTACACAAGAAGACCAAACAAACATGTACCTATGTACATATGTATGTACATCCATTACATATAAAAACCATTATTAATTTAATAATCAATTTTTGACAAAAAGAGTGAATGCTGCTGCTGAAATGTTGTTTAGCGCCTTGTCTACTGTGAGCACAGCAGTGTGTGTGCCCGCGCACTGCAGATGTCCAATTTGTGTTTGTTTTTTACTGGGATGGCCTCAAAAAGAAACAAGAAAACTGTCGTCATCACGAATGAAATGTTTCATGCTCTCAGCTAGAAGATTACTGCTGACATGAGAGTAAGAACGAGTGCTGTGTAAGTGACTGAAACAAAACGAGGAGTCAGATTGAGAATTGCTTATCGCAAACTGCAAAAAGTGGGGTAAAACAATTGAAAATAATTAGCGAAGCCAGTGACAATCACGTTAACAAGGCTTTAAATTTTTGATTCACTCAAATTGCTGTTATGTGTCCTTTGCTAAACGATAAACCCCGAAGTCCATCATGAACAGGTTAGAGCGAATTAAGGATCCCTCCCTTGCAACTTTTCTAAAACTGAGATACCGAAAAGCACAATCTACCGAATTTTGATCGAAAATTTGGCCAAAGGCATGTTAAAAATGTTCCAGAGGAGTCCGACAAGCATGTCAGCCTTTATAGCTGGTGATAAAACGTCGTGTTTTCAATACGAGCCAAAAACAAAACGTCAGAGAGTGGCATGGCAATCACGAGAAGAGTCAAAAGAGTAAAAATGAAGTTTTCAGAAGAACAATTTCAAAACAATGGTGACCCTTTTCATCGTTTTAAAGCGAATTGTTAACAGTGAATTCGTCCTAGAAGATCAGGCGGTGAACGCAGAATATTATCTGGGAGTTCCACAACGGTTGTGAGCCAGTATTCGACAAGTTCCACCGGAGCATATCGAGAGCTATGCAGTTAGTTTTTGCTGCACGACAATGCACCATCGTACGAGACCATTAAAATGTGACCAAAACAAAGCAGCATTGTTATCGATCATCTACTGTATGCATCTGATTTGGCTCCGTGCGACTTCTGGCTATTTCCCAAACTGAAATTGGCGATGAAAGGAAATCGTTCCGATACCATCCCGGTCACCCAAAAGATTTCGACCGCCATACTAAAGGCCATTCCAGCCTATGAGTCTAAAAAATGTTTCGAAAAAATTGTCGAACATTTTCTGCGCTGTATTGACTCAGAAGAAGACTACTTTACGTATGAACGCAACGCATGGCTGAACTGCACGAAAAGCATTTGCCCAGAAAAGCAATACTTCTGTTACACAATGCAATCTCATATCTAAGTACGAATGAACTGGAAAATGGTGATCTAATTGCACTTGGTGCGAATTGGGAAGAAACCAGAAGAAATCAATGAAACTGTTCGCAATGAAGAAAAGAAACAGATGCATTTGCAGTGATGCTCCAGCTATTTATAATTGATTTTGTGATATTCGAATATTTCTACAGTCAGATTAGCCAAACTTGTCGAGAAGCGCTGATACTAAAATTGATAAATCCTTGCTATTCCCTCAACTGTGTGTAAATTGTTCAAACATACAGTCTAAGCAAACAATTATTCTAATGAGTTTTCCCTTTTGTGTTGATCCAGAAGATAAATGGTTTCTCCTGGATGTGTTTCGTTATGTTTGGCTAGCTCACCCCGCCCAGCAAAGCACTTATCACACAGATCGCATTTATAAGGCTTTTCTCCAGTATGTGTTCTGTTGTGTCTGATGAGGTGTGCTCTCTGAGTGAAACACTTCTCGCACTGATCGCATTTGTAAGGCTTTTCTCCGGTGTGCGTCCTATTGTGTATCATTAAGCTTTGTTTGACAGTAAAACACTTGTTACACACGTTACACTTGTAGTCGTTTCCTGTGTGAGTTAAGTTATGCGATACGAGGCGTTGTTGTGTTGCAAAACGCTTATCACAATGCTCACACTTAAAAGGCTTTACTCCTATATGGGTCCTGTTGTGTGCGGCTAAACCCGATAATCTAACAAAGCGTTCATCACACAGTTCACACTGGTAAGGTTTTTCTCCTGTATGTGTTCGATGATGTATGTTCAGGCTTTGTTTGAAAGTAAAACATTTATCACAAAGGTCACATTTAAATTTCTCTCCAGTGTGAGTTCGGTTGTGAGAAACTAGGTGTTGCTGTGTTGTGAATCGCTTATCACAAAGATCACATTTGTAGGGCTTTTCTCCTGTATGGGTTCTGTTGTGCGCAACTAGATCGGCCAGCCTGGTAAAGCGTTTACCACACAGTTCGCATTTGTAAGGCTTTTCTCCAGTGTGTGTTCTCTTGTGTATGATCAGACCTTGTTTGCTGGTAATTCGTTTTTCGCAAATATCGCATTTGTAGAGCTTCTCTCCTGTATGTGTCCTATTATGTCTGATTAGGCTTTTCTTCAGATTAAAACAACTATCGCAACGGTCGCATTTAAAAGGTTTTTCTTCTGTGTGTGTTATTTTATGTATAAGCAAGTTCGCTTTCCGACTGAAAGACTTATCACACCGATCACATTTATAAGGCCTCTCTCCTGTGTGTGCCCTCTTGTGTTCGAGTAGGTGTATTGTCTGGGTGAAGCTTTTATCGCACTGCTCACATTTATACGGTCTTTCTCCTGTGTGAGTTAAATTGTGCGAAAATAGGTGTTGTCGTCTTGCGAAGCACTTATCACACCGGTCGCATTTATAAGGCTTTTCTCCAGTATGTGTCCTCTTGTGTCCCATTAGATGTTCCTTAAGTCTGAAATGATTATCACACAGATCGCACTTGTAAGGCTTTTCTCCTGTATGTATCCTGTTGTGTTCTGCTAAGCGTTTACGACCGATAAATCCCTTATTACACACTTCACATTTGTAAGGTTTCTTTCGCGTGCATTCACTCTTGGGCTTCTCTCCAATCCGAACTTTGTTTGGCTGTTCATCTTGGCGTGCTTCCTGTTTCACATCGTGAACTCGATTATCGGAAAATTCTTCCTTCACGCAAACGTGTTTTAGTAACTGAGAACTATCTATATATATTATGCTGCAGGTGTTACAACTATAAGAGTTTTGTTCGTTATCGTATGTATAATTGCCCAATCCTAAGTGATGGTGGTGGCTGTCGAAGAATTCGGTTTGAACCTGCATTTCCGAATTGCTGTCCTCGCTTGAGGACATTTCCTTTTTAATTTTCAATTGATAATTTCCACGAGATGCTTCTACAGTTTCTTCGGGAACTTCAAGCTGCGTAGGCCTTGCGGACAGGATTTTGTTCCTAAAATACAAAATATTAGTACGGGAACGTATTAGATGGACACAGTTAACATTAAGATGGAAGTAAGTGTATGCGTGACATGACATAAACCACCATTAATTTATTTATATTTTATTTATGTTATAACCCAGTAAAAACAACAATGAAATATCCAATTGCTGATGTTGCTAAAGTATGATGATATTTTATAAAAGAATTACAAAAAAAACTGTTTTCAAAATCAGCTATGTTGATATAGTGGCTAACCTATACAGTCTGTCCACGTAGATGATATTTTCTACATAAATAGCCCTGGTGAAGGAGCACTTGGTACTAATACACCATGTAGCGCTTTGTTGTGAGCACTCATACCGTGGATACTCTTAAGGCGGATACCACACACGTCACATCTGTAAGGCTTCACTCCTGTATGTGCTGTCACGTGAGAGCTTAGACCATGTGCAGTACTAAAGCTCCTATTACACAAATTGCATTTGTGAGGCTTTTCTCGTGTATGTGTTCTCATGTGTAGAATTAGGTGTTGTCGGCAAACAAAGCGCCTAGGACACTTCTCGCATCTGTACAGCTTTTCTCCTATATGTGCTCTCCTATGATCGATCAGATCACTTTTCCGCGGAAATCGCTTATCACACAGATCGCATCTATAAGGCGTTTCTACAGTATGTGTTTCGATGTGTGCAACTAGATCTTGTCGTCTAATAAAGCTCTTATCACACAGTTTGCATCCGTGAGGATTTTCACCCGATTTCTCATGATTTTTCTGAGGTGTATTTTTGGGATAGACTTCATTATGAATTAGAGCATCTGTTTCTCCATCGTTATATGTGTTCTCATTAAGTTCAGAGTGGACCTCAATTTTGTGCGTATCGAGGAGTTGTGTGTTGTCGAAAAATTCGCAACATACATTACAAAAATAAAACCAGAAGACTTTATCATTCGCTTCCATTTTCGAATCGCTATCCTCACTCGATGATATTTCCTCTTTAATTTCTTGTTTAAGTTTCGCAGCTCGTCTTGACAGAGGCTTATTCCTAAAAACAAAGCATATTAGCGAACATATTCGTCAGATAAAAACAGCAATATTATCAATTGTGAGTGTAATAGTAGTATAGTTATAAAACATGCAAGTGAGCAAATTAAAGATTATAACAGAACTATTTCGCCCAAAAACGTGGCGTTCTTCTTTTGCATTTCTTGGCATTGCGAGAGAAAGCTATAATAAGATATTTAACATCAATATTTTAAACCTAGTAAATCTACTAGACTACTTAGTTTCAAAAGGACATCTACTTAGAGCGGCAGCTTTATAGCTTTTGATATATTTAATGGGTGTACCCTTTTTTCAGGACACTGTTTTGACTGAGTTGAAACTTTCGGATCATTTCTTTGCACTATGGATTTGTTACGGCACCTTGTCAATGGTAGGTGCAAAGCCTTGTTTTTGCTTTTCTATGTTTGAGTAGGGCAGCTCGTTCAATAAACCAAATCCACATTTGAACGGTTCTTCTCTCATCTGTGTCTTATTCTTGTGAGCAATTACGGTTGATTCGTAAGAGAAGCGGTTATTACCCTCTTCATATTTGAGCCAAAGCTGTAGCTAAAGGGAGTAGTCCTAAAAATCACCCACAAACTATGAGGTAATAGAGACCTTAAGACAAATATTCATTCTTAAGACTTCATATTTCTAAAAATAGTTCTCTTTGAATACGGCCAGAAATGGTATATTGTCGGATATCACACTGCGAACGAGCAATGAAAATAGATCAAACATTGAAACCGCATGACGTGGTTTCGATCTATCGGATCTCATTAGCGATCCTCCAGATGTAAGACCTAACTTCATCGCAACTCCCTTCTCAACCTTAATCGTATAATACCTGGGATAATGTACCAATTCCAACTCCATACTCTCCAATAAGTAAGGTCGGAAGTAGCACACCGCAGGACACTACACAACACAGGTCGGTACAGATCTAGCTCCAACAACTCATAGCATGCTTATAAGCAGTTAATGGAGATTTCGTAGGTATATGGTTTACGTAACATATAAAATTTTGAATTATTCTATTAGAAATAAGTAACAAGTGGAAGTTGATCAATGTTAACAACAACACTTTCTTTCCTAATGCAAAACACCTCCTTTTATCAGTCCCATCTATCTGGAATAATTTCTTTACCTAACATGACAATAATGGAAAATTAATTTTTTCCCGAATTTACCGGCATTGCATTATTTACGACTTAGTCTTGTAACAGCACCCACTACAAAATATATTTTGTTGCATTCCTTCTTCTTAGATGACGAGCCAATTGAAATAAGCACTACACAACACACTATTACAAAATGTTGTGTTGTGGAACGGCCTGAATCCTAGCCACGTTTTGAGGTTATTGGAAATGAAGAGAAACCTTTGGTATAACTTAGTTTTATTAAAAAATATATTATAATTTACTATATTTACCTACTATTTTGAAATATGTATGATATTGAATATGAATATCGCAGATCAGTAAGGATAGGCAATTTGTAAAATAGGTAGGCAGATTTTATATTCTACACTGTTGAACTTTTTTTTAAATCACAACATAGCAACTACAGATTTTTTTCTCGCTGAAGGTTTAGGTTATCGGATATCAAGGTTTGTATCGTCGAATAGCTGGGATGGTTTCAAGTAGCCTGTGTTTCATGAAGGGTCAAATGTCATAGATTGTGTGTAGTACATTGATTTACCGATTATTTTTGTGTCCGTCATTCAGGTCTCTCTACCATAGGTACATCATACAGCTGAAAATATTTATAAGTACCTATCCTATACTTCTTATGATAGTTATCAGAATTAATGTTCAGTTTTACTATAAACACGTAAGGCGTTTCTCTGCTACAGTTTTTTACCACATACTTTATATTCCTAAGGCTTCTCACCTGTATGCGTTCTTCTATGACGACTTAAGTTTTTGCTTGTAGAAAACCTTTTACCACACGTTTTACATTCGTAAGGTTTTCTCACCTGTATGAGTTCTACTGTGAATGAGTAAGCTTTCACTACGAGCAAATTGCTTTCCACATACTTTACATTCGTAAGGCTTCTCACCTGTATGAGTTCTTCTATGATTGCTTAAGTTTGTGCTTATAGAAAACCTTTTACCACACGCTTTACATTCGTAAGGCTTCTCACCTGTATGAGTTCTAATGTGAGTAATTAAGGGCGATTTATGAGAAAACTTTTTAGGACATACTTTACATTCGTAAGGCTTCTCGCCTGTATGAATTCTACAGTGAACCGTCATGTCGCTTTTCTGAGAAAATCTCTTGCCACATACTTTACATTCGTAAGGCTTCTCACCTGTATGAGTTCTAATGTGACTAATTAAGGGCGATTTATGAGAAAACTTTTTATCACACACTTCACATACGTAAGGCCTCTCACCTCTATGAATTCTACAGTGGCTGCCTAAGTCTGAACTTCGAGAAAATCTCTTGCCACCTACTTTACATTCGTAGCGCTTCTGACTTGTATGAATTTTGCTGTGCCTTTCTAAGTTGTCCTTTCGAGCAAAGCTATTATCACATACATTATATTTATAAGGTTTCTCATTTGTATGTTGCCGTACATGCCTAATAAGTTCTAGCTCGTGTATAAAACATTTACCGCAAACCTTGCATTTCATAAATATTTTGTCAATTTTGGTGTGTTGCCCTGTCATAGGAGCATCCTTAACAACTAAGCTTTCATCATTTCCTTCATATACATTGCTCTCCGTCATATGAACTCTTTCATGTTGCAGAAGATTACATTTTCGAGAAAAGGTCTTAACACAATGACTACATTTAAATACCGGATGCTCGGGGTGAATCGACATGTGAGAAGTGAGGTCCGCAATATTGGTAAAAAATGCATCACAAAGATCACAACAGAAAGACTCTGCGTGGACTCGTTCGTGTGTTACGAGACCACATCGCCGAGTAAATATTATCTGGGAATGTTTGGATTTGTTCGACATGTCACCTACACAGCTCTTGGCATGAGTAGTTAGCTCGCACTTTGTATTAAAACTTCTATCACATGATTTACAGCAATAGCGATCGTCGTCCGTCCTGTTGTCGTGGACTCTTACATGGCTACTTAATGTCTGTCGCGAACTGCAAATCTGCCTGCAGATATGGCATTGATTCTCCAACAGAGCTATTCTAACTGTTGGTGAATAGCTATACTCTTGATGTATAAGTAAGTCGCTGGTACAACCGTACTGTTTTTGACATGTAATGCACGAGACGTAATTCTGTCCCTTCACCTGTGGAACATATTTACCCAAACATTCGGTATTCTCAATTTGATTCTTATGTATCGTGGAATTGGATAGATCTTGGCTAGGGTGAACCTCCATTTTGTGCGCTTCAAGCAGTTCCTTTGTATCGAAGAATTCACGACAGGTATTGCAAAAATAGAACCAGAACGATGTATCATCATCTTCTACTTCTGAATCACTCTCTTTAATCGAATCTATTTCTCCGACTTCTGGTGATAGAGCCAAGGATCTGAAAATAGTAACTGTTAGTTCCTCTATCATTTTGATGCTGTATGATATATATAGATACTCGTTTTTTTAGAAATAAGGTATGCATAACTGGTAGAATGTATTTTCATATAAAGTTGTATAAAACAAGAAACTACATCTCTATTTAAATATGTACCAATTTCCTACGTATGGAGACTAGGATACTAATTATACTACCATAACCTTGACGGTTTCACAAAATTTGATCTTGAATAGTATTTTAGAATAGTTTCAACAAGAAACACTTGTCATTAGTATGCAAACAGGTTCAAATAAATGGGGATGAAAATATACTTACAAAGCAAGAATCTATCTGTACGTCTGGGTTAGATTTAGAAATTTTTGGAAAGCATTTTTCGGGGCCTGTAAAACGTACGAGTTGTATTTTGAACTCCAACCTGCACTTTCCCAGTAAATGGTCTATCACATAATTTGCGTTCTTCATTTTACAAATATCAATAAATCTTCTGGCATTGTACTTTATTTAGAATCATCCATATTCAATTATTACATGTAAATTACACATGATTAGAAGAAACTATAAAAATTGTGATGCATCGTTTGCTTACTATCTTATCTAATAGAAGCAAACGCAATATATATACATATATAGGTTAGGACACATGCTAAGTATTACACAATTCTTATCAAGGTATGCTATCCCGTAATGAAAATAAGCACTAACTTACAACTTATTGCATCGCACCAGAGATTCAAAATGATTGTCAAATCCGTTCCTATAGATAGTGACAGAGTGTAGGTATATGCTGCGTGTTTCTTATGAAGGTTTGAGCTAAAGTTAAATTCTTGGAGTAATATCATATATGAAATATTATAATCCGGATATCTTCTGTATTTAACATAGTACAAATATTTCAAAAATTTTCTTTGAATTGACTCAATTAATGTAATATGCTTCTGGTAGAAAGGTGCCTAGACAATACAACAATATTCCAGCTTACTACGAATTAACATTATGTATAACTTCACCAAGGTGTCGAAGCTTTCAAAATCCTTACAAGAACGTATGATAAAACCTAGCAGTTTGTGAGAGT